>CM028378.1:10891383-10936130 GCA_013146195.2 Codonopsis lanceolata | reverse complement strand
AATGCAAAGCAAGTTCGAGATGAGCATGATGGGTGAACTTACCTATTTTCTAGGACTGCAGATACAACAGACTTCAGACGGAATTCATCGCCCAACCAAATATGCAAAGGAACTAATCAAGAAGTTTGGTCTTGATTCAGCCAAAGGATTTGAAACTCCAATGTCTACCGACGCCATCTTGACAAAGATGAAAAGGGAAAGCAAGAGAACATGACCAAGTACCGAGGAATCATAGGTTCACTTCTTTACCTTAATCGCTAGTAGACCCTAGACATTATGTTTGCCGCTTGTGTTTGTGCTAGATTTCAGCAGATCCAAAGGAGTCACATTTGCTTGTCGCCAAACGTATCATCGATATGTTTCAAAAACAACAAATCTAGGCATCTCGTATTCAAAATCCAACAACTTCAATCTAGTTGGATACTCGATGCAGATTATGCAGCCTGCAAAGTGAGCAGTAAAGAAGCACCAGCTGGGACTTGTCAATTTCTTGGAAACAGACTGCCTCATGGTCTTGCAAGAAACAAGGATCGCAGGGCAAACTCAACCACGTAATATATTGTCGCAAGCAAATTTGCTGTGTCTCAACGCTATGGATGAAGAACCAACAACTAGTGGACTACAACATCAAGACCGAAACCGCCCAATCATGTGTGACAACACATCGCCTATCTCAGCCTCCAAAATCCAAATGATGCATTCAAAGACAAAGCACATTGATATTCGTTATCATTTTCTCAAAGATCATGTGGAAAGGTAACATCGGGCCTCGAATATGTTCCAACCGAGCATCAATTGGCGTACATTCTCACAAAACCACCGGATGCCACCTGTGTTTGCTTATTTAAGGAGAAATCTTGGTATGATTGATCCTACCGCTTAATTTTAAAATTTTGTTAATGTTTCTTTCATACCTAGACCCAAGATTAGACTAATCTGAAGACGAAGTTCTCCTTTACCTAAGACCTAAAGGTTAGTACTCCTCACTTAGTCTACTGTTTGCTAAAGAGGTTTCTAAAGCAATTAAGTGGGTCAAGGATAAAATTTTGGTACTTAAGAAAATATCTTAAGTTCCCGCTTTTTCAAAACTGATATTTTCTCGCCTTTAAATAGTCCTTGAACCGTCATTTGGAAACTTTACGAATCCCTTTTGAACAGAAATACTTCTCTCTCTCTCTCCCTGAGTAACTACTTTCTGCAAATTCAAGTTCTTCTTCTTGTTTCTTCTTCTCATCATCAACAATGGTACGCTTCTCTCTACTCTACTAGTAATTTTCTATATACTGTTCTGCATTTCAGTATCAACCTAAAATCCTTATGGAATTCAAACGGTCATTTTCGAGTTTATACAGTAATTCGCCATTGTTGTTCTTACAAACTTGAATACTAACAGTCGTTTTTGTTTATTCATTGTTCATTCTTATGAAAACTTCTGTTAATGCATTTCTCGAGTGTGGTCTCTCTAAACATTCTAGGGTTTCAAGTTTTTGCTTTGAAAATTTCAATTTATTTTAGAAAACTTTGAAATTCCTACTTGTTTAGATGTCTAGATGAAAAGCCCTAATTTTTATTTTGTTTTTCTTTCAGGCAAGAACTTCAAAATCAAAGCGCGACAAATAGAAGGCTTTGACCCCGAAAATGTCATTCCTCCCAATTCAAATATCAACCTTCCAGATACCCCATCTATCCCGCCTCATGACATTATTGTCGCTTGGACCCGGCTATACATTCCGGCATGTGCATTGACCTTCACTCAATCAACTCTATAGTTGCTTGGCCAAAGCTTGTAGGATATGGACGCCTGGGATTCTCGCCTCTTCCGCCTCAACGACAAAACTATAGTATCTTCCTGGCGTAAGAATTTTATCAAAGAATGGAGCTCATGAACTGCAGATCGCTTCTGGTGGATTCGAGGCCGTCCCATCTCTGTCACCGCCAAATCTATTTCCACCATCATCTGCATTACTTGAGGAGCTCTTTTCAAAGAACCATGGCCGAGGCTTTACATGCCCTGAAGCCATGAGGGGAGAGCACACTTTCCTGAGCCACAAGGAAAATGTTCGAAATTTGTTCCCTCGACGCCTATTGCACCAGCCCACCTTTTAGACAAGGGGCTCCTATTCAAGAGTGGAGCACATGACATGTTTATCGCCAACAGATCAACTCCGACTAGTGTCAGTATTTCTACGCCTACGCCTCAACCTGGGGCTCATCATTTTGACGAGCTAAAGCAGTGGGTGGAGAAAGCTAAGAACAACCCCACCGCAAACGCCTTCGTCAGCCGATCAACGCCTTTTGAGGGATGATGCTAACATCAACTCTTCTTTGAAAGAAGATGAGTTGTTTACAAAGCCAAGGACAGCAACTCACAACCTCGCTTTTCAAGAAATACACCGAATACGAACAAGCGCCGGATGCGTAAAGGTCTACCGCCGGCCTCTTGACAAAGTGGCCAAGCCTCGCACCTATCTTGGTCACCCGCTTCAATATGGAAGCACATGTAGCGGAAAGCAGACCTACAAAAGGCCTCGCAAAATTTGACGATCAAGTGGCCACTGACCTCCATCTAAAGGCCAAAGGCTGGCCGATGAGGCAAACCGCCGCTAAGATCCAAAATAGCAGCCTGGGCAAAGCCAAGAAGACAAGGCCGGAAGTGGCACCTCCAACCGAAGAGGAGCAGCCAATGGATCGAAAGGAGATGAAGGAAGGCCGAAGAAGAAGGCACCAGCCAATCTAGCCATTCCTCTCCTCCATCTACCCAAGCCAAGCCATCCTCTCAGCCACCTACCCAATCTAGCCAACCACCTTCACCATCTCCTGCATCCACTCCCAAACCAAAACGAAGGAGACTTCAGAAACCTTTGAAGACCAGCCCACCGGCAGCCCCTCCAACCTCTACCGATGAAGCTACTGAGTCTCCTATTCACCGCCGAGGAAGAAAAAGGGAGCTACGGCCCCCAACCCTCTACCGCCAGCCAACCAACTACCTATACCGACGCCCAACACTCAACTGTCAACCCTTCATCTATACCAACTACCGACGCCCAACCAACTACCGACGCCCAAACCTTACCTGTCAACCCTTCATCTATACCTATCAACCCTTCATCCATTCCTCCTGAGTCATCTACTCAGAGGAATTCACCACCTCCTGAGGAGTCTATCCCCAGAGGAGCTCAAAATCGAGGAGCCAGCCGTAACCCCAACTCCTCCTCCTCCTTCACCCTTTAACTACTCACCCGACCCATCAACACCTTCCTCACCACCCCAATCCCAACCAACTTCTTCAACCACACCGCAACCTTTAGACCTTGCTGCTGGCAAGTTCCTCTTCGAACTTTCGTCAGTAGCAGATATCTATTCACCCCTACTCATCAACCTTCTCAACCTCCTCAACCTTCCCTTCAAAAACCAAAATCCCTCTTCTACCCTGCCCCTTCTTTCTGGTTCTCTACCGAACCCATTCCCCAATCCTCCCACATCGCTGAAAATTTCGACACCGATATGGAACCGGATTCCCACCAACACCACCTCCACCCTCCCTATAACCATATCCTCTTCCACCAAAACCATACCAACCCAAGACTCATCCTCTTCTCGCCTCCGTAACTCCCCTCTCCAACAAATTCTTCAGCTCGCAGACTCGCCTCCGCCGACACCATTCACATTGGCCAAGCATCTACTTCCCATCACCACCAATGATGAAGTTTTGTCCTGGCTAGATGCCATCTACAAATGCTAGGCGAAGCTATAAGCATATCTACCGCTATCACCGAAGTAGCCACCGCAATGCCAAGGCCAACGACCGAACCGCCACTACTCTTCGACAATTTCAAGAGGATGGACTCGCTTTTGGATAGATGCGGCACGACTTCACCGATGTCAAGATCAACATCGAAGCTCAACGAGATGAAGGTTGCCGTATCATAGGCTCCATTTTCTACGAGTTATTCCACGCCATCACTCTCCATCTCAGCCACGGTCGTACTCCCATTATGGAACTCAACAACCTCGCTCGCAACTCTACTCACGATATAATGAATGCCAACCATGATCGTGATCCGCCATCACTTGAGGAGAAGCAAATGAGATCTATCAACGTAATGCCGATGGAAGAGAACACTGCCTTCGTGAAGAACCTGACTACTGCTCGCTCCACCGCACTCCGACCGATGCGTATGACTAATACCAACAAAGAATGGAAGAGCTAGAGCGAGAAAGAAGAGAAAAGGAGGCTGCAGACAAAGGCAAAGGGAAAAGACCTTGGTAGCTTATGTATCTTTTCTTCCCTTTCCTTTGTATTTATCTTATTTTTTGAAAACTCTGTTGAATGTAAACATCTTGTTTATAAATTCAGATGATTACCTGCTTTTTCAAAAATTACATTGTTTAAATTCTTGCTGCTTTATTGTCTATCTTAATTAGAATTTAAACATTCAGTTTAAATTTATTTAAACTGCTGCTAATCTGAGTGTTGTTCTTTGACTCTCTTATTCTTATATGCACTTAGAGTAGTCTCTTGCATTTGAGGTGTTATTCTGTTTAATAGAGGCATGTCTTCCGATTACTTAATATATAAAACTTTCTAAGACATGTTATTATCTATCAAATAGTTTGTTTTAAAACCCTCATTTGTAGTAATGATGACCAGATATAAATAGGAGGAGATTGTTGATTCTTATGTTAAATTTATATCTGATCAGTACATTACATTAGTTTTATACTTCAGGCTAATCTAATCGGGTCACAGATCGATTAGCGTGGCAACCGTGTATAGAACTTTGCCTTGTATAGTTTTTATAGGACTTTTTCGTGATCACGGAAGACCCCTTCTCAGCTTCACCGGAAGACCTGCTCAAAGCTTAAAGATCGGAAGACCTCGTGTCCAGCTGATCTGCTTCTACGTGTCCTCTCCAGCAAAAAGCTAGCTGGATTAATTCAAACTTATTTCCATATATTATTTGAATTAATCCAAGTCATTCCCTGACATGTCAAGCCGCCGAAAGCAACTTTCCGAAAAGCTGGAAGACCTTTTCGCCCCGAATGAGGAAAGCGTAAAAGCGCACTGTCCCCTACTTTCTGCTACATCTCTCAGATCTGACATCAAATCGCCCACCTTTTTGAAGATCTCAGAAATGATTATCTGCTCTAGATATCTGTGAAGATGAAAATCCTTGACTGACAGCCCCATGCATTTAATGCATTTATGAATAGAGCTGTTGAAGTCTTCGTCTTCTCCAACGGATTCTTTTGAAATGCACCCGCTATTAATACTGCCATTGAAGACTAGAATAGAGACAACTGTACAGAATCGATCGAACACTTAAAGAATTTCTCTGAATCTTCACAACTCCAAGTCTTTCAGATCAGTGCATTCAATAGATCCTTAACAGATCTAGTAGTCCTCGTCAACAACAAGAAGCTGCTCTTCAACATTTATTGCTTTATTCTTCTTGTTGTTAACTTCCATTAACTATACTTCTGCACGAATTAAATATCTTGTTTTTACAGATATTTAATTCCATAGACCCAAACACAAGTCAATAGTTTGTACACGATCCATTAGGGATATTCTTTGTAATTGATCTAAGTGGAAAACATAGTGCACAATTTAAATCCAAGGTTGACTGCCTTGGTGGTGGACGTAGCACTCATTATAGTGTGAACCATCCCAAAATACTTGTGTTATTTCCTACTGTCTGTCTATTACTTGAACTGCTCAGTTTCATTGTTTATATTATCCATTTCAGCAGAACTTAAGTAATCTGTAAAAGGTCTACCGGTAGTCCTTATCGGCAGACCTGGAACAACTTTCTTGAAAGTCTTCCGCTACTTGATTCTTTTCATAGATTGCAAGTAACTTTCAAGGAACTTACTTAAAAGTTTTTAAAGTGTTAATAAGCTATTCAACCCCCCCTTCTAGCTTATTATTGTGCTCATTGGGACCCACAGACTTAATTGGTTTCTTTCGAATCTCTCTAGGTAGGTTACCAACAGACTTAGCTTTAGCTTTTCTGTTGATTACCTTTTCAGAAGGATTCGGTAGAATACCTTTAAGTTTACCTTCAATGTAAAGGAGCCTTGCTCGCTTCATAGACAAATTTGATAGTTACCTAGAGGTTCAAGAGGTCTACCGCCGCCAGACTTTGCCTTGGCATAGCTGTTGCCGGCAGACTTCACTTTTTCTACCGTTACCTTATCAGATTTCTCATTTGAGTCAGTCATTTTGGCTTTTCCTTTCTGAACTTTGGGGTAAACGTAAGGGACACTGGAATAACAAAGGCCTTGTTTCCCTATATTTCCAAATGTCTGTTTAGAGAAGGAAATCTCATTTGCGCCTGAGGATTCACCTTTCTCTATGACCGAAGAGATTGTCTGAAGAGGCACATCTGAATATCCTATGCCGCTTTATCATTACTAGATTTTTGGCTTAAAAGGATTTCTTCGAATGCGCCCTTGAGTCGCTCCTGAGTCAATTGTCTTTGCAAGGCAATTTTCTCTAGATCAAGTCCTTTGATGTGCTCGATAGACAAATAATTTTGTCATAAAGAAATTTGTTTTCTTCCTTCAACTTGATACTCTCTTGTTGACACTATTGAGAGTTTGAATCTCACCGCCATCATAGATTTCTCACTATAAGTTTCTCACGCTTGGCCGCTTTAACATAGGCTACTCTAAAGGAATTAAATTCTTCAAGCATATCCCGATTATCCTTGAGAAGTTCTTCCTTCATCGAAGTTGTCACTGTTGGTTTCATTTTTGTCCAAAGGACTAGGTGAAACTACAACTTCATTTTCAGAGTCATAGGTAGGACCCGAATCATGAGCTATTAAGCATATGTTAGCTTGCTCACAATCCTCTTCCTCCTCTCTCTCGAATCGGCCTCAAACCATGTAGCAACCTGTTTGTCTTCTATGTCTTCAGCCAACATACCCTTTTGTTTTTGAAATTTTCTAAAAGAGGGTTTTCGGTATGCTTCAAATTTTGGCTTAGGACATTTTGAGGCAAAATGACCAGGTTTCCTACAGTTATAACACACAAGCTCTTCCTTAGATGAGCTTTCACCATTTTTCCTAAAAGGTTGCTGGTGTGTGTTCTTCCTTCCATATTTTGCAAATTTTTGAAAACGTTTTACAAACATTGCAAATTGTTCGTCTGATAAAAAGTCATTTTCACAGGAAGAAGTGGAAGGTTTGTTTTCAACAGTGATTTCTTCTTGGACCATGGCTGGCAAAGACACAGTTCTGAATTGTTTGTCTTGCTCTAGAGCTTGATTAACTTCAAGTTCATAAACCTTCAAACTTGCGTAGAGACTACGAAAAGTCATCTCGTTTAAGTTCTTGGATTCTTTCATAGCCGTGGTCTTCACATGCCATAAGCTACCTAGAGAGCCTAGAAACCTCATGTTCATTTCCTTTTTGTCATACGTTTTACCTAGAGAAAAGCAACAATTAATTACCTCACTGAAGCGATCGTATGCTTGTCTAAAGGTTTCCTTAGGATCCTTTTTGAAAGAATCAAACTGCTGGATGTATGTATATTTTATGTTGTCTCTTGTGTCTTGGTCTCCTTCCAAGTATTCCACAAGAGCTTCCCACATCTCTTTTGCAGTTGTACATCGAATCACTTGCTGGTATGTGCTTGTGTCTAGAGAGCTGGTGATTATGTTGATTGCTTTGCTGTCAAGTTCTACCAGCTTTCTATCATCCTCTGTCCATTCAGATTCTTCTTTTGGTACTTCTGCAGGATTCCCAGCAATGGAGGCTAGAAGATTGGCCTTCATTGGTACATGTTGACCTGCAGTGACACATTTCCATAATCTGTTGTCAATAGAGTTCATGAATCTCATTACTTTATCCTTCCATACATCAAAATGTCCTTCGTCCAATATTGGGACGTGGTTAGCATTAGATGTAGGCAGCATATAGTGTGTTTGTGTCATTATATCGTATCTCTCAAGAGTTTAATCTTGGAAAAACTTGTTTTCAAAGAGTAAGGCTCTGATACCAATTGTGGGTCCCAATAGGCACAATAATAAGCTAGAAGGGGGGGGGGTTGAATAGCTTATTAAACACTTAAAACTTTTAAGTAAATACTTTGAAAGATACTTTCAATCTATCGAAAAGATTCAAGTAGCGGAAGACCTTCAAAGTAGTTGTTCCAGGTCTGCCGATAAGGACTACCGGTAGACCTTTACAAGTTACTTAAGTTCTGCTGTAAATGGATAAAGATAATCAACGTAATTTTGCAGTTCAAATATCAGACAAACAGTAAGGAATAACACAAGTATTTTGGGATGATTCACACTATAATGAGTGCTACGTCCACCACCAAGGCAGTCAACCTTGGATTTAAATTGTGCACTATGTTTTCCACTTAGATCAATTACAAATAATATCCCTAATGGATCGTGTACAAAATATTGACTTGTGTTTGGGGTCTAGGGAATTAAATATCTGTAAATACAAGATATTTAATTCGTGCAGAAGTATAGTTAATGAAAGTAAACAACAAGAAGATAAAACAATTAATGTTGATGAGCTGCTTCTTGTTGTTGACGAGGACTTCTAGATCTATTGAGGATCTCTTGATTGCACTGAGCTGAAAGACTTGGAGTTATGAAGTTTCAGAGCAATCCTTTTAGTGTTCGATTGATTCTGTACAGTGATATATGTTCCAGTCTTCAATGGCAGCATTTATAGCAGGTGCACTTCAAAAGATCCGTTGGAGAAGATGAATACTTCAACAGCTCTTTTCATCAATGCATTAAATGCATGGGGCTGTCAGTCAAGTAATTTCGTCTTCTCAGATATCTAGAGCAGGGAATGATTTCTGAGATCTCAAAAAGGTGGGCGATTTAGGTGTCAGATCTGAGAGTTGTTGCAGAAACTAGGGGACGCTTCCTCGCTTTCATCGCTCAGACGAAAAGTCTTCCTGCTTTTCGGAAAGGTTGCTTTCGGCGGCTTGACATGTCAGGGAATGTCTTGGATTATAAGAATGAATTAATCCAATAAAGATGTATAATAAGAATGAATTAATCCAATGAGTCGTTGTTGGATTGGACACGTCATAAGAGACCAGGTGGACACAAGGTCTGCCGTTCTTAAGCTTCAAGCAGGTCTTCCGGTGAAGCTGTGAAGAGGTCTTCCGCTGAACCTGTGAAGTCCTACAAAAACTATATAAGACAAAGTTCTATACACAATTGCCACGCTAATCGATACGCAACCCGATTAGCCACTGAAGTATAAAACTAATGTAATGTACTTGAACAGATATAAATCTAACATAAGAATCAACAAAAAGCCATATCTATCATTTGCAAATCAATGTTCAAGTGTTTCGACTACATCAATGGGTATCTACTGGTACAAAAATGTGTTTCTTTTTCTCTTTTTTGAAACATATTGATGCTGGAAAAGGCTTGGGCTTTCTGATAATGTGGACAGGAATGAGGTATAGGTTTTGAATTTCTAAAGTTAGGACACAAAGGTCTATATGGTCTGATCTTTTTTTTTTTTGATGAGTAAGAGTAATTATAAAATAAATAGGCCCCAAAACAGTGGGGCAGCCTATATATACAAACAAAGATCACCTACACAAAAGCTATACAATAGTGAATCTATCTATGAACTCAACAAAAGAACTGTCCACTCTTTGAGTTCCGTCTGCACACCAGAACCTGATTGTTTCTACCATGCTTTCCTTCGATCTGTCTACATTCGATTCACTGTTTTCAAAAGCCTGCGATTGCATTCAGTCCATATGCCCCAGCAAACTGCTAAAGGAGCAACTTCCCAAACATCTTTCTTCCTTTTCTTTTTCTTATAAAAGGACCATTCGCTGAACATTTCTTTCACTGTCCTAGCCATTCAGCCAGGATGCTTAATCTCTCAAGAAGTCAAGAACAAATCAATGCGCATATCGATTTCCATAGAATGAAGAGCTTCTTTATTGCTGTTTTTTTGAAACTCCATGCATTCACAAGTAAAACTCATTATATCATGAGGGCACTTTAATGTAAAAAAATCAATTTCTTTTAAAAGATGATTGAGAATTTTAAGCTTACCCAATGAACCCAACTGTGTGTGTGGTGTTGTCTATGTGTCTGACACCCAAAATGTTGATGCTTAGGCATGTCCGTCAATCATAGATTCTCTGTCAAGTGAAGAGAAAACTGCTGGACTCAATGCTGCCTATCATTATCTATTAGAAGAAGGTTTGACAAAGACTGAACACATTTGATGAGTCTCCCATTAATGCTATATGCGCTATTCATTGAATCAGCTATGATTTACAACCTTGATACCCTGATGTGCATATGGTTAGGCATGTCTGTGAATCATAGATTCTCTGTCAAGTGAAGAGAAAACTGATGGACTCAATGCTGCCTATCATTATCTATTAGAAGAAGGCTTGACAAAGACTGAACACATTTGATGAGTCTCCCATTAATGCTATATACGCTACCCATTGAATCAGCTATGATTTACTACCTTGATACCCTGATGTGCATATCAATGTAATATTCCGCATTGACTCAGGTAAATGTATCCCATACTGATACATGTTCAACTATTAAATGCCCAACTCCAAATCTTAAGATGGCAATACCTAACACTGAATTGAAATGACACGTGATGGAAAATAGATTTAATCTTATATATTAGTATGACTTGGGATAATAATTTGCTTGAAGTTAGATAAGATTTACGTGAGAAATGGACTTCTCCCTATCCATCTAAGAATCAATGAAGGAATTTTATTCAAAACATGAGCTCCCTGTTATAAAAGGAATTGTAATATATAAGAATCCAGGCATCCAATTTGGGTTAAAGATTAAAATCACATCCGGCTGAACAAGCGGTGGTTTCATGTTGTGAAAAAAAGCTGCAAAAACATTATCTAGACTTTCATTAAAAAAGCAGAAGCCAAGAGCTTGATATAGAAATTGGGGTTGTGATGTGCTATTATTGTGTCTTTGAATGCATATACAACTTGCAGTCAGGAACACAAATCATTGGTTTCTCCTCATCAACTCCACTGTAATCGAAGCTCCTCTCGTCGCCCCTCTCCACCGGGTAACTGTAAGCTCTCTCTTCATCTCTAAGTCCTTTTTTATCTGTTATAAATTTTTTTTATCTGTTATGAATCAGTCATATTACTCACTTAATCATGAAGAGAATTATGATTATGCATAAGTGGACATACCACTCATAGGATTTGTGAACATCTCTTCCAAAAGACTAAAAACTAAACACCATTTTTAAAGACAGTGGCAGTGGCGAGCATTTAGAGCTTCGAAAATTACCCTCAGTTCACCTTGACCATACTGTCCCATAGCCTGAAACCTCCTTCCAACAGAAACCAAGCGCTTGCCAAATGCTATAACAAAAAAATCATTAATGTCAGTTCACCTTGACCATACTCATCCCTTCACTCTTGCCTGATGTCTTATCATTTGTCAAAGAGCTAGTAGAGGGAGCTTGCCCACCAAACTAGTGGAAGTAGATGTATCAACAGATTCCCATGCTCGAGCTATATTTTATAATGTCACTCCAATCTCTTGACCACACTAAAAGCATAATGAAAGAAAAAAGTTCACAGATCAGTGGATAATGTAGTCAAAAAAGTTTAAACAATTTGACACATTACAATAGACTTCAGTGACAACAGGTGATTGAGAATTGGCAAATGATCTTTTGCAAAGTCCAGTATTTCTCTTTGCTTTGCACATTTTGGGAACATTTTCATTAGATTTTTTTAATAGTTGGGAAAACTACAGATAGCTTTGACTACAGATAGCAAGATCTGAATTTTTGGGATTAGCTGGTTTTTAAATTTTTTTGATTGTAGGTTTGTTTGTGTAAATGTGCATGAAGGCTGATAATGCTTTTAGTTCCATTTTTTTTCCGTAGTATTAATGCAGTCATCAACTTTATGCCGGTTATGTGGATTTTTAACTGTTATGTGGATTTTTAATGATCTACATTTTCCTTTTTTTTTTGTCGAGCAAAGGTTTCCGTCAAAGCTATTCCCTCCGTTTTCATCTCCGAAGACTCCCGTCCGCCTCTATTCTGTAAGTTTGTTTTCCCTGATTATTATGGATTTAATTGTTGTGTTTGTAGCATTTGGTCTCAGAACAAAATATGTAATCTATAATCTATAAAATCTGAAAAATCTAGGCCTTGCGATTGGAATAGCATTTTTAAACTGTGAATTAATTGATAAAATTTACATGCTGGTGGGATCTCTTTGTTTTACAGCCACCTTTATTATGACCGGTACCCATGAAGTAAATAGGCATATTTAAAGTGTGCTATGAAGTACATGTATTACTATGGATTAAAGTAAATAAGTATATTTAAAGTGTGCTACGGATTACATGTCTCATCACATACATACACACACAACTCTTATGCACATCTTTCTTTATTACATATGTCAATGTTATATTTAATAATACAAAAGTAACGTTAGATTTTTATTTCACTATGGATGATCATATTATTTTAATTGGTTACCAAGATATGTAAATTTAAAATTGTTTATTATATTGATTTAATTAAATACTAACACCATTACAAAAGAAAGTTTTAATTTTAAAAAAAATTACAAAAGAAAGTTTTAATTTTTTAAAAAAATTACAAAAGAAAGTTTTAATTTTGGATTTTAAAATTGGAACAAAGCTGGAAAACATAGGCCTTTTTTATCTATAAAAAATTGAGTTAAAACATAGGCCTTTAGTCATCATCCAGCTAATATGTAGTTAAATTTGCGTTACTTATGGGGTTTTAAGCTGTAAATTTGCGTTGTTCATGCTTCATTATTTATTATTTTAACATGTCAGGAGCAACAACCCTTAATTGTTTATTATCAGAAGTATTTTTGTGTGTGGATGGTTAGGTATTGTCATTTGTGTTATTGTGTTGAATCATGGACTGGCCTTGAATTGTCCACACACCCACACATGGAAGCTAAGTTTACTAAATGCTTAAATGTTAGGGATAAAAAACTACTGAAACCCATTGATCATTAGCATAAGTTGTAGTAATTAGAAAAAAAATTGGTAAGAATATGAAAATTGGGTTCTTTTTCAAATTTATTTTCAAAGTTCTTTAAATACCCATTAAAAAAATAAAGATTGAAAAAGTGTCTTAGGAAAGAAAAAACAATTAAAATTGCTCATTTGACTTATTATTAGTTTTTGAAACCTTGAGGCTCTACACTGAATTTAGTAAAAACTAAATGTTATCACTTTTTATTTTATTTTCAATGTTTTTACATATTCTCTGTTTATTTTTACTTTCTCACCCCCTTATACAGTATTTTCAGATATTTATAATCCATGTTTTTTGTTAACCCAGTTTATCAATCTCGCAAGTAATCGCCTATTTGTCAATCTCGCGAGCCAATTTCTCTGTATTGTACGAATTAGATGATTGCCATGTAAAAATTGAATGCAGTGTGTTGTAAATGATTAATTGTATGACATATTTTGTGAGTTTGACATATTTATGTATTCTGCATTTTCGGTATTATGGCAAAAAGAAAATGTATTTCGGAAATTCCTATGTGTTGCACATGGCATCTATTAGGTGGGACCATTTGCTTTTTTTTTTTTTTTTGTCTTCAACGCTATCATAATCATAACAAAAATGCAAATTGATCATCAAATTGTTCAAGACCGTAAGCTCTTGGGATCAAGTAGGGAAACAAATGATGTGACAGACTGCCTTGGGAATTGTGAAGAAGGGTGCAATCCAACTCCGTTTCAAGTTATTAGTCCAATGAGAGTTTTTAACAATCTGTTTTAGCATTTTATTTTGGTTTTTACTTATCCATTACCAATTATTACATCAATCAAACACATATTTGAAAAAAAATAAGTTGTCAAGCCATGCTACTTTCCTAATAACTATTTAAATAATTTTTTAATTCAAAAAATATCAAACGTTAGTTATTTAACATCCACAAGAACAACATAAATACTCTTTTTTTTTATTTTTTTTAAATAAATGTTTAATCAATATAATTTTGGGTTGTTTCGTCATTCAGTTTGGTCCAATGACGAAAAAGTATAACCACATAAAATTGGAAAAGGATAGATACGAAGAATATTATGATAATAATGAAAATTTGAAGAAGTGGGAAAAACCTATCAGTTTGTTGCTACCAGCCATACAATAGAAACTCAAAATAAGTTGAACCAGGGTTCTAAAAACAATATGATCATAATTTTTCTCTACTGTTTTTCCCCTATGATTTTTTGATTGCGTGCCATTTAAGAATCTTTCAATTTAAAAAAGAAAAAGAAAAATAAGATTATAATTTTGATTGTCTTGCTTAATGTTTTAAAACAAATTATTCTTTTTTATATTTATGCAGCAACAAGTTTCACTACATGGATCAACCTCCACCTCAAAGAAAAGGAAAAGAACCAGCACCACCATCGCCACCATCTCTACAAGAGGTAGGATTATTAGGATTATTACCAAAATAGATCAATTTAATTAATTACATGGTTTTCATGATTCTATGTTCTGATTAGTTTTTATTAATCTCTACATATGTTTTGTTTGGTTGTCACCTAACTCACCCAACCATACACACACATGTTGAATAGATTACAATGCCAAAATTATTATTATGTCATATTTTTATGCTACATACTTTGGTCTGTTACAAGGATTTTCAGGATTTTATGTTATGATTAGCTTTTTTATGTTTTGTTTAGTTGTCACCAAAGTCACCCAACCATATGCACACATGTTGAACAAATTACAATTATATTATTTATTTAGTTACTTTAATTGCTCTAGGACGATGATTATGAATTGGCCATGCGATTGAGTCGAAAGAGAGCCCACAAATGTTCCCCTTCTTTGAATATGGAGTTAGAGAAAGCTCATCTTCTATAATTCACGAACCCAATCGTAATACTTATTTTCAAAGGACGTATATCCGCCAATACGCAAAGACCCCGTGGTAGACGTGGATTCGACCCGTGATAGTGAACCACATTCAAACATTGTTATCTCTCCTTTCGAGACGGACATTAGCACAAAGGAGACAACTAATGCGTGAACAACAACAACATCGCCCTACTATTATGTAACTTAATTTTTCTTTTCTCCTTTTTAATTCAAATAAACATACCTTAAAAAGATTTTAATTCAACCTTTTAAATGTAGGACACCTATACTAGAAGAACCTTTTACAATCAAGAACATTCAAACAATCTCTCCTTCGAGACGGACATTAGCACAAAGGAGACGATTTAATGCGTGAACAACAACAACATCGCCCTACTATTATGTAACTTAATTTTTCTTGTCTCCTTTTAATTCAAATAAACATACCTTAAAAGATTTTAATTCAACCTTTTAAATGTAGGACACCTATACTAGAAGAACCTTTTACAACTGAAGAAGAACATTCAAACATTGTTATCTCTCCTTCGAGACGGACATTAGCACAAAGGAGACGACGAATGCGTGAACAACAACAACATCGCCCTACTATTATGTAACTTAATTTTTCTTTCTCTCCTTTTTAATTCAAATAAACATACCTTAAAAGATTTTAATTCAACCTTTTAAATGTAGGACACCTATACTAGAAGAACCTTTTACAACTGAAGAAGAACATTCAAACATTGTTATCTCTCCTTCGAGACGGACATTAGCACAAAGGAGACGACGAATGCGTGAACAACAACAACATCGTCCTACTATTATGTAACTTAATTTTTCTTTCTCTCCTTTTTAATTCAAATAAACATACCTTAAAAGATTTTAATTCAACCTTTTAAATGTAGGACACCTATACTAGAAGAACCTTTTACAACTGAAGAAGAACATGGTCGTATAGGTGAGTTTGAAGAGGAACAACAAGACCAAATAGGTGGCTTTGAGGATGATGCGTTTCCTGTACCCGTCATTGATAATCAACGAGTGCTGGATGAAAGCCGCCATTCCCTTGGGAGAATGAACATCATTTGTGAGTACTGTAAAGCGATGCACTGGATCGATGAGAGATTGGTTCGTTCTTCTAGGTCCAATCCCAAATTTGGAACGTGTTGCAATCAAGGGAAAATCAACCTACCTCCACTTCGTGATCCACCTACTCTCTTCAGAACATTATACGAAGGTTGTGACAACCAATCTAAATCATTTTTGCAGACATTCGACAAGATAATGCAACAAATGCTTTTACAAGTCTTGGATGTACAATAGATCGCAGTGTCCTAATAGGGAGGGGTCCTTATAGCTTCACTATCCATGGTGAATTGCGACATCGTAATGGTGCATTATTACCACAGTCGGGTACAGATCCCGTGTATGCTCAGCTTTATATATACGAATCTGTTCCGCCTTTAAACAATGTGAACGCCGAATCCTACATTAGATCGAGAACTCTTGGCCCTCATCCAAGAATGTTTGTTACAAAACAATCCATTTGTATCTAAATTTCGTCAAGCACACGAAATATTACAACAACAAAACCAAGATGAATCTAATCAAGATTTACCAGCGTGTTTGCAGTATAATCCGAGAACTGATCGACGACGTTATAATGCACCGACAATAGATGAGATTGCAGTAATATTGCCTGGTGATGGTACTGAAAAGAGGGAATCAAGAGATATTGTTGTATATCTCAGAGGAGACCGAGGGTTGATGAGGATTAGTGAATGTCACCCGGCATACGCACCATTGCATTATGTTTTATTGTTTCCATTTGGGGAGCTAGGGTGGGAACCGTCAATGATGCATTGGGATGTGGGTAAAGATGCCCCAAGTACTAACCCAAGAAACCGACTCACAATGATGGATTACTATAGTTATCGTTTATTCCAACGAACTTCAGAGTATTCAACCATTTTGAGAGCCCAAAAGTTGTTTCAGGAATATTTGGTGGATGTTTGGGCTGCTACGGAGCAAAACCGTCTTTACTACATTAGAAAAAACCAAGTTGAGTTTATTCGTGTTGAACGGTATAAAGACCTCCAAGAAATCCATGATCAAGAGGGAGATCAAATTGGCAAGAGATATATTCTTCCATCTTCTTTTACTGGTGGACCGAGGCACATGTATGAAATTTTTCAAGATTCTATGGCTATCACTCGCACATACAAACACCCAGATATTTTCTTAACCATGACAGCCAACCCAACGTGGCCTGAAATTAATGATGCTCTACTACCTAATCAAACTGCTGCTGATCGACCAGATTTGGTTGCTCGAGTTTTTGAATTAAAGAGAAAACAATTGATGAAAACGGTAAAAGAAAAGAGGGTGTTCGGACGAATAGAAGCATATGTTTTCACGATTGAGTTTCAAAAACGGGATTGCCTCATATGCATGCTCTATTTTTTCTCGCAGAACCGGATAAGATGAAAACACCCGAACAAGTTGATAGGGTGGTCTCGGCAGAGTTACCTGATCCGATCAGTAAGCCTGCACTTTTCGACACAGTTAAGAGATGCATGATACATGGACCATGCGGGCCGAGAAACCCACGTGCACAATGTATGGACAATAATTTTTGCAAGAAACGATACCCAAAGCTATGGGCCGAAACTACTTCTATTGATGTTGACGGCTACCTAATCTATCCTCGACGCAACAATGACTTGGTATTGATGGTGAAGGGGAAACAACTTGATAATAGAGATGTCGTATTAATGTGGAGGTTTGTGCTGGAATGAGATGTGTCAAGTACATTAATAAGTACATCTACAAAGGACATGATAGAACTACAATGGTTTTGGGGAGGGGTGATGAGATCAAACAATATCTTGATGCAAGGTATATTGGACCACCGGAAGCTGCATGGCGGTTATTTGGCAACACTTTACATGAAGAATGTCCTAATGTTATTCGATTGGATCTCCATCTTCCTAGAGAACATAATGTTTTGTATGATTCAAGACAGTCACGAGATCAGATTGGTCAACAAGCTGAGGAGAAAGTAACGAAATTAATGGCTTTTTTAAATTGTTGTGCCTCTGATAGAATGGCCCGAGATTTAACATATCAACAAATGCCACAGAATTACACTTGGAATAAAATTTTTTGGAAACGAAGGCATCCCAACCATCAAGTGGAGAGAGATTTTACCTCTGGCTATTACTAATTACCGTGAAAGGCCCGACATCGTGGGAAAATTTACGCACATACAATGGTATTCAATATAATACGTTTAAAGATGCATGTGTTGCACGGGGTCTTTTAGAAGATGACGAAGAATGGACGCAGTGTTTAGAAGAAGCTTCTGTTATGAAGACTGGATACCAATTGAGAAGATTATTTGCCCTTATTCTAACACAATGTTCTCCGATACATCCTGACAAGTTGTGGAATAAGTTTGCAATAAATATATGTGATGATCTTCCACACCAATTGCGTACGAATTTCAGAATTACAAATCCGATTGATGGTCAAGTAACAGATTATGGTTTGCATCTCTTGAACGAAATATTGCAAGAATCTGGAAAAAGTTTACAAGATTTTTCACCTATGCCCCTCCCAAATGAAAATTGGACACAAATAGCAAGAAACAATAGACTATTGTGGGAACACAGACAACTCCGATACGATGCTCGCACAATTGGTGCAGAAGAAAATATTAACTATTTGAATGACGGTCAACGACTGTTTCAAGCTGTAATCTCTTCAGTGGTTTTGAGTCATGGAAGGACCTTTTTTTTGAATGGGGGTGCTGGTACGGGCAAAACATTTTTATACAACACCATTGCAGGATACTGTCGAAGCCTTGGTCATATCGTCATTTGTGTTGCATCATCTGGAATTGCATCATTGTTGTTGGTAGGGGGTAGAACTGCGCATTCTACGTTTTGTATACCATTGAATGTGTTGGAAGACACTATATGTTCCTTCACTAAACAATCAATTCATGCAGAATTGTTTAGGGAGGCGAAATTGATTATATGGGATGAGGTCCCTATGCAACATCGCCATTGCGTTGAGGCCGTGGATCGCACCCTTCAAGATGTTCGTGATAACATAAACCCTTTCGATGGAATTACTGTTGTACTTGGTGGGGATTTTCGTCAAACTTTGCCCGTTGTACCAAAAGGATATCGTGAACAGATTGTGGGATCAACTCTTCAAAAATCAACACTTTGGAATCAGATACACATTTTGACTCTATCACAAAACATGCGATTGAATCCAAATGATTCAGAAAATGTTGAATTCGCTACATACTTGAACGAGGTAATATCAATTTTACATATCTACGTTTAAACTTTAAATTAATAAATATTTTATGATTAACATTAATTTAATTTCAATCATCAGGTAGGAACCAATCCATATGAAACCATTGAACTACCTTCTACAATTCGAAAGTGTAAAGACCTCGGTGAATTAATAAGAGAAGTGTATCCACAACTGCATAGGATTGAGACTTCTTCTGCGAAATTCTTAACAGAACGTATTATTTTATCTGCACGCAATGATGATGTTAATAATATAAATGTTGAAGCATTGAAGATATTCCCCGGAAATGTCATTAGTTATCTATCGGGCACAAAAACGTGGAAGATGATACGAGTGATCCGATTATGGCAAATCGATTCCCAATCGAATATTTAAACTCTTTGAATCCTTCTGGTCTCCCCCCTTCAGATCTGCAATTGAAAATCGGTTGTCCAGTTATTTTGCTCAGGAATCTTGCCCCAAAGGATGGTCTCTGCAATGGAACTAGACTGAGGGTAGTAAGATGTGCGCAACGGATTATTGAAGCTGAAATATTAACTGGAGATAAAGCTGGAAATTTGGTATTTATACCAAGAATTTCTCTTACCCCTTCTGCTTCTGAGCTTACCATTCCTATTACAAGACGACAATTTCCTATTAGGTTGGCGTTTGCAATGACTATAAATAAATCACAAGGTCAATCGGTTAAATTTGTCGGCATTGATCTTCGCACTCAAGATTTACTCATGGTCAATTATACGTTGCACTTTCCCGATGTACTACATTCGGCAGGATAACAATTCTCTTACCATCACAAGAAGAAATTTCGACAACAAATATAGTTTATCCTGAAGTTCTTTTATAGTGCTTCTACCACAGGTATAAATCCCTATAATTTCCAACTCTAAAAAATAATTTTTTACGATTATATAGTTTATATCTAACACATTTTTTTACGATTATATAGTTTATATCTAACACATACATGGTTTCAAATAGGGCAATGCAACTCCATTTGACACTCCACCTGCATCTCCAACTCTCCCTCCACCTAATTGTTATGATTCTGATTCTGTAGAGGAATTTGTAAGCACCCAACTGATGTTTAGATAAGTGTTTACAATTACATATAATATAAATTTTACAATTACATAATTTTTATCTTACATATTGCTCCAAAATAGGTTCCAGCAACCCCACCTGCAACTCCACCTACAACTCTGACACCCACTCCTCCTCCATCTCAAATACTGTTGTACGATGATATGTGGGATGATTCGAGTTTTGTAAATGAGGCGGTATGTTTTTTAATATTTTAATTAATTAATCATTTTTATGCATAAAATATAGTTAAATTAATCTGTCTGAATCTTCTTTGTCTCACGTGTAGATGGAATTGCCGACAGTTATTGCCTCGCGCTTTCAAAACCAGAAATTGTTGTGAAACAAGAGCCTCCTGAAGAAGATTAAGTAGTGATATAATTATGGATGCACAAGGTTTTCCTTCAATTCAAAGTTCTTAGTTTTTATTTGTTATTAGTATTTCCTTTTCGAGGTCAGGTTCCTCCGTCCTCCCTCCTATAAGGGAAAGACTGGTTGTCCCCCTCAAGTTTGTAATATTATTTTCTATTAATAAAATATAGCAGGGTACCGCCCCTGTTTCCCTAAAAAAAATACCAAATTAACTTTAGATTTTTATTCCACTGTGGATGATCATATTGTTTGAATTGGTTACCGAGATATGTTAATTTTAAATGGTTACCAAGATATGTTAATTTTAAGTTGTTTATTATATTGATTTATTTGAATACTAACATCGTCTCATACTGATATCATCCCATATTAGCGCCGTGCCATCGGCACGGGCACATAATCTAGTATTATACAATACATCTCAGTGGTATAAAGAGCGGCTAAGATTGATTATTTTTACTTATATCAAATGGCTGAGATTGATTACTTTACTTTATATCAAACGACTGAGATTGCATATTTATACTTATATCAAACGTCTGTAATTTATTCCGCCTGGCACATGTGTCCCCATGAATCATGACTGTCAAGAAGATTTCTAATCTAATATAAATTGTTTTTATCTCATATATAAATCTTATTTAAACTTATTTTATCTCATATATAAATCTTATTAATAAGTTAAGTCCTTCATTCTCTTTTGAATAAAATTTTGATAAGAGAAATTATGTAACGAGAGAATTTGACGATAAATAAATAAAATAAAAGACAAAAATTTAGATAAGACAGTGTTTACTGTTTTACGGTGATCCAACGGCCCTTATTTCCCTCAACTCTTACATGTGCGAATGACTACATTATTATTTTACATTTACTCTTTTATTGAGATTTTACTGTTTTACAGTTAATATTTTACGTTTTTATAGTTTTACAGTTTTATGATTGCAAAAGTTTATATTTGTATTTTTTTTTTCTTTTTAATTGTTGTCGTAATTAACTTAATCAATTAAATTTTTTTTCGACCCGTAACCCGTAATTTCATATAAAAATTAAAAAAACGTAAGTTTTGTAATTTGAATTTTTTTAATTGTTATCGTAATTAACTTAAGCAATTTAATTTTTATCCGGCCGCAATTTCATATACAAACTTTTAATTAATCCCTCTGTTCCGGACAAAGAGGACCCGTTTGAAAGTCAATTTTTTTAAGAAAATAATATTTTTAGTAGTTCATTTCCACAGTATATTTTTGTCGGCCGGTTTTGTCCGGCCGGAATTTTGTATACAAATTTTTAATTAATCCATTTGTTCCAGGCAAAGAGAACCCGTTTGAAAGTCAATTTTTTTAAGAAAATAATATTTTTAGTAGTTAATTTCCACAGTATCTGCTTCATTTATTGATAAATTTTAATTGCTGCCATACTCAAGCAAGAGTACTAGTCTATTATACAATACAGCTCAGTCTCATAAAGAACGGCTGAGATCGCTTAATTTACTTTATATCAAACGGCTGAGATTGATTATTTTACTTTATATAAAACGGCTGAGATTGCATATTTATACTTATATCAAACGGCTGTAATTTATTCCGCCTGACACATGTGTCCCCCTGAATCAGGACTGTCAAGAAGATTCCTGATCTAATCTAAACTGTTTTTATCTCATATATAAATCTCATCTAAACTGTTTTTATCTCATATAACTGATTTTAAATAGGTCTCTATTTAATTTACGACTTATTAAATCAACTTATTGGATAGTCGAATTTCAATCTGACGCTTGCACAGTGCCTTGAGATCTTACTTAACAGAGTCCAAGATAGATGAATAAGTTAAGTCCTTCATTCTCTTTTGAATAAAATTTTGATAAAAGAAATTACGTAACGAGAGAATTTGACGATAAATAAATAAAATAAAAGACAAAAATTTAGATAAGACAGTTTTATAGATATCTATAATACAATACAGCTCAGTATTTATTGTTTTACGGTGATCCAACAGCTCTTATTTCCCTCAACTCTTACATGTGGGAATGACTACATTATTATTTTACATTTACTCTTTTACTGAGATTTTACGGTTTTACAGTTAATATTTTACGTTTTTATAGTTTTACAGTTTTATGATTGCAAAAGTTTGTATTTGTATTTTTTTTCTTTTTAATTGTTATCGTAATTAACTTAATCAATTAATTTTTTTTCCGACCCGTAATTTCATATACAAACTAAATTTTTTTTTAAACAAAACGTAAGTTTTGTAATTTGAATTTTTTTAATTGTTATCGTAATTAACTTAAGCAATTTAATTTTTGTCCGACACATTTTGTCCGGCCACAATTTCGTATACAAACTTTTAATTAATCTCTCTGTTCCTGACAAAGAGGACTCGTTTGAAAGTCAATTTTTTTAAGAAAATAATATTTTTAGTAGTTCATTTCCATAGTATATTTTTGTCGGCCCGTTTTGTCCGACCGCAATTTCGTATACAAATTTTTAATTAATCCCTCTGTTCCAGGCAAAGAGGCCCCGTTTGAAAGTCAATTTTTTTAAGAAAATAATATTTTTAGTAGTTCATTTCCACAGTATCTGCTTCATTTATTGATAAATTTTCAAATTGGCGCCGTGCCATCGGCACGGGCAAGAGTACTAGTATATATATAATTACAACCACACTGATTGGAAAATGCCAACATTTTAACCTCTGTCACCATTTCCAATGCAACAAATTTTCTAAAAAGAACTCAAAAACTTTACATGACGTGTTAATGTTGGCAGAACCACTAATAATATCAAAACAAGAACATATTTCATTTTTGTTTATGTTTAATAAAATAAAATGCTCACTTAGTTCCTTAATTTTTACGTCAAATCGATTGCTTTTAAATGGAAATCAGATATATATTTTTTATAACCAAAAAATATGTAATTTAAATCATTTGTTGGTTGTAGTGGAAAAAGGTACCTGAATGTCTGTTTTCCTAACGATTTTCGTATCGCGATACAAAATTAATGGACTAAGTAAATAAAATTGGATTAGATAATTAAAATTGATTTTTGCATAGCGATACAAAATTGGACTAGGTAAATAAAATTGAATTAGGTAATTAAAATTAATGCACGCAATGTAAAATTGGATTATGTAATTGAAATTTATTTCATTTAAATTGATGTATTACGATTCATTTTCGTAGCGTGCCTCAGGTTCATTAAGGACATCATTGTCTTTTTCCCAACAAAAATGTCTGAAGTCTGTTTCAAGTTAAAAAAACGGGAATAGAAAATTAAAAACTTTGAAAAATGATTGACAACATTCACCTGATTAACGTAACAATATATTGATTTCCACGCATCGAAACTAGGGTTGGCAGTCAATATAAAACCTCCATTTCATCTAACCCACTCTTCAGTCTCATTCTCGTTTACCCAGCCGATGCCGTAGGTTGGACTTGGAGCTCGATCTCCGACCAAACCATCATTGTTGCCCTTTTTGTCACCGATCTCACTTGTGATTGGTGCTATTTCTCTAATTCAGGTATTTAAATTCCGTATCTAGATCTATATATAAGTGTTGTTTTTAGGGATCCGTTAATTTTCATTTTTTTGGGTAAATCTATATCGTATCATCATCGATATTCAGATCTGTTTGTTTGATTGTTACTGTCTCAATTTGATCCCATTGAGATCTGAGTCGAATGCATGTGCTCCACCGTCCATTACTCAGAGTCTTCTTGTGCAATTTACTAGTGGTTGCTGTTATGTTTGATATCTGATCATGTATATGTTCTTTATCATGATTTATGATTTTCGTGCTGTTAACGTTTTTTCTTTATAGGCTTTCCCAATTGTATTCTTCAGTAAACTCATGTTGGAAACCGTTTGTTTCCTTTTTTATTTCTGATTGATTTATTTTACGTTGGTGGTTTGAGTTTCTATATATCCATGTTGATTAATTATTCCAGTGTCCTTGGCCTTCACAATTTCTAAGATTTCACTTTTACTTGTTTGATTCCTATATAGGACGGAACAATAGAGGAAAAATGTTGATGTTTTTGAGATCTAACGCTCAATGTCATAGAACTCTTCTTTAGCTTTTAACTCAGTTTGCAGGGTCTTGGGGCCCTAGAACCGCCCATGAGATTATTTTCTACGACATTATTTTCGGGGAGAGTTTGCTTTAATTGTTAACTTAAGCCAAAGAGGAAACTTGCAGTTTTAAAGTTTTAACTTAAGCATTTGTCTGTCTCTCACGCTAAGAGTTTGAATATCCATGTTTAACTTTACTCATTGCCAATTTCCACTTGCAGGGTCTCGGAGGCCTTAAAGCGTTCCCTGTGCATAATGAGGTGATTTTAACTGATTACCACTTTCTATAAATTTAAAAAGGGAAACTTGTATACCAGCTCGTTAGTAATGTCTTCATTCTCGTAGTTGAGGTTTTTTGCATGATGGTTTAGTTCTGTGAATTTTAATCATTCTGTACTTTAACATCTCACTTTTCTTTTAGCTTCATTAATTTTAAAAAAACTCGAAGAAATGACTTCTACTTGTGGACTATTGTTGCATGTTCCTGAAGATAAAGAAAACCTTACTATGAAGTTTGTTCATAACTCTTAACAAAATTATGATACTTGTTTTGAGAAAAAGAAGACAATGATCAATAAACGATAAATTTATTTGTTTTATAGTGGTACAATACAAAGTTTTACGTTCTTAGTTGACTTTATTCTGGAAAATCTTTGAAATAGCAATAGGAATAGACAAGTAATCACTTTTCCGCTTGTGTTTCTTTGTCCACGTTCAGGGTCTTGCCATGCTATCAAGTTATGGCTATTCACACGCGGTAGAAGATAAGATCGTTATTCATAGCATTTCAGGTTACACAAGGTAAGTGGTGAAGGCATTCTCAAAATTGTATCTTGTCATCTTACATTTTTGTTGATGTTCTATGAGTATAGGAAATCCTATCTATGTTTTATGTCTACTTGGTAGTTTTTCTTCATGTAGGCATAGAGTGGGGTACTGTACTATGGCGTTTGAATGATTTATTTATAGAATTATATTTCAAATTTCAAAAATTTAGCAAACCAAGCATCACAAGAATTGAACAAGGCTCTTTGACCTGTCTTGCCCTTATCACTCTTCTTGTAGATAAACGTGCCTAAGGCTTTACATTATAATCATTAGTGACTTTGTATGCTTATCAGCTCAGTTATTAAAAGTCGTAGCATATAATTACCTGTTTGGGATAGACAGTCACATTGTTTTAGATTTAAAGTTCCCTAAATATAATCTAGGGTTAAGTATACCATTAGTCCCTGAACTTTGGCCAAACCCATCATCAGTCCCCCAACTTCAAAAAGTTTCACCATTGACCAAAGTAGGCCGTTTTTGCTTATCGGAGGTCCCAGCCCTAACGTCGTTTGTGAATTTCCATTAAATGAGCATATGCCACTCACATGCACAAAATAAGGGGCAAATGTGAAAATTTTAATACCATCTTCTCCAATCATGGTTTGATGATTCATGTCGGATCTGCCTCCTCCAATCAAAGCACTGTCAGCCTCGTTTCTGCCTCATCCCTAACCCAGAGAGCATCTGGCTCCTTCTCCATAGCCGCAGGCCTCCGTCTCCACGGTTTCGATTTCGTCTCCCCAATTCGGCATCATCAGCATAAGCACCCCCTGTTCCATTCTCTCTCACGCCACCACAACAAATCCAAAGTTTGAGATAATTGAAATCCCTCATATTGCAAAACAAGTAAAATCTGCCTCCTCCAATCAAAGCGCCTTTAATAACATCCTACTTCCACTACCATTTATACAATATGGAAAAATAATTAAAAGTACTATGAAAATATAGCTGGACGACATCGATGTGACTGTAGGGGATTATGGGGGTGTTTCCGCCGAAGTTATTTGTTGGTGGAAATTTCTATTTCTCTGATTTCATCCACATAAATATGCCTATTCCTGCACACTTGACTACAAAACCTTGATCACCCCTGCACAAAAATCAAAAATATTTTGCCAAATGAAATACTGATCATGGATAGAGTACGTGATTCCAATTAATATTCTTGATGCTATATAACTTTAACTGAAGAATTAATTTAGTTTTACACGAAATACACGTTACCTGTACAAGTAGACGTCTTTATGGGGCTTAATGTTTTGTTGCAAAGAAAACATTATTTGAGAAAGCAAGAAAGTACTGTGGAGGAGAGTTGTTGTTGTAGACCGGAATCTGATTCCTTTGGGATTTGGGTTTGGTCAGTTTCAATTTGGAATTGACCAGTATGTAATTGGAATCGCCCTTTGAAATATGAATAAGAATCCACAATCCAACACTACGGAATTTGAAGTCGATCACGGCCGTTAGAGCTAGAGTTGCCAACAAAAGAGAATCGTGACAACCTACCACCATTTCCATCCACTTTGAATGAGATCCTCCAACCCATTTGGAGAAGAAAAGTGTGTGTTTGAGTGTGTTGTGCGTGAGAGAGAACAAGTAAAGATGGAGAGGTAGGTTGAGGTTTGACAAGTGTACGACTGTTGGATATTTAACGTTAGTCCCTGAATGGAGATGATGGTATTAAAATTTCCACATTGTCCCCTTATTTTGATGATCTTATACATGGCCCCCTTATTTTGTGCATGTGAGTGGCACATGGTCACATAACGGTATTACACAAACGACGTTAGGGCTAGGGACCTCCGATGATTAAAAAAGGCCTACTTTAGTCAGTGGTGAAACATTTTGAAGTTGGGGGACTAATGATGAGTTTGGCCAAAGTTTAGAGACTAATGGTATACTTAACCCTATAATCTACTATCAAATCTTTTCTTTTTAGGCGATTCCAAAAAAAAGTGTTCACTTTTTAATATGTTTTCTTTTTGGGTAGTTACCTTTATCAATTATCAATTTAACTATTTTCACGTGGGTATCCTCAAAAAATACAAACTATTATATAGAGTCGATTAGAATTTTTTTTAATTTGTGTATCGCGTCAAACATGACACGAAATACATTTTTCTTTTAGTAACGGAGGAAGTACATGATTCTTTTTAGGGTTTTGTTTTGTTAAGGGATGCAAAGGAAGTATTGTGACATAAAAACACGAAATATAGAAAATACAAAAAAGAAAGTGCATTGCCCCATCATAGCGTTGATAATTTATGTAATGCATGCTTTTTCTACGAGTGTAGTATGCCAGCAGAGTGATTATTCTGCTTCTAATGCTACTGCTGACTTTGTTTTGTAGGATCGGAGGACCCCAATCATTTATGATCCAATGTGCTAAATGGGTAGATCATAAACATTGGCAACATAGACATGATAGTTCCTAAACATTGCCAAAAAGCCTAAAACCTTTCTTCTTAGAGGAAGAGGGAACATAATCGACACCTACCGATTCCTTCACTCGGTCAGGTTCCTTGTGTTCCTCGGTAACCTCGAATATCTCCCGGCTCGGTAGTTGTGTCGTTCCTCAAATTCTTCCTTAACATTTTCCCCAAATCCTCCTGAACCCTTAGCACTTTCAGTGTTGTTTTCCAACCCATCATAGAAGCTCACATCAATTTAGTTGAATTACGATGCATCATTTACCCCATCATTGTCAATGTGTCGACAAAGAGAGAAAACTATTGTGTCGTTTGTCTTCAATCCCTTTGCCTTCACAAACTCATTCCAACCCCTGGTGAAAACATAACTCCGACTACTCTTCCAATAACAATACCAAAATTCCCACACCCTCATTGACTTGTCGTAAAACACCAGCTGCACATCATCAACCTGTCAACCTCTTCCCATGAGTTCCTCTGTTTATCATAGATGTGAAGCTGCTAGCCTTATGTCACCCCTAGGCTAGTTACTATTGCAAATGGGACTGTACTAGGGATGCTGCAATGAAGTATAAGCATTCTTTGATTATCGCAGTGATTTTGGATGGGAGGGTCAAAGAGGAGTCAAAAAGCGATGTGGTGGATCTCAATGCCGAACCAGAAAACACTTATGTTAAACAACATAGTCGTACCAATGCGGCCCTTGCTGGTGGATGAGTTTTTGAACAATGAAGGCAAGGAGAAGGATGAAGCAGACCCTACATGCAAAGCTAGAACTGATCAAAGTGGTTCTCCTTCTGTCCCCAAAATCACTTTGGGAGTAATATGGTCTATGGTAGTATGGAACTCAGTGCTGATGTATGTTATATGAGCATGCACTTAAGTTATGAAATTTTCATGGTGGATTAACTAATTAAGTTACTGTCTAGATTTTGTTGTAGTTCTATTGTCAATGGCTTGTACATCACTATGTAATTAAGGCTTGCTTTCTTGAACTCATTTTCTAAATTACCTACCTCAATTGTATGCCCTTGATTAATCACATTTTGCCGTCAATTAATTACTAATTTTCATTACAATACTGTTGATATGTTGTTTTCAGAATCATTATTTTGTTTTAATACTTTAATATTTTAATTTTCAAAACAAACTGCAAATTAGCACTCTACTTGGAAGAATTTTGTAGTTTTAAGAAGAGTAGGTCTCCTGTAAGATTCTAAGCCGTAAGATGGTATATCACTTTTTTACAACACGCGGTGGGTGGGGTCAAAGGTATCCGTCAAAACCAGAGATGGTGTGGCAGCTGCTATTAGTGTATTTACGTTATACTAAGTGTCTCTCCTTTTTCTTTTGTTAACTCAATTTTTGCTTGAGTAATTTTTGTTAATATAATAATTGAGAAAGAACATCTTTAATGAAAAATTAAGCATGCCCAACCCTTGTATCTTTCTGGTAAGCCTGACAATTGTAACCTATTACCCATTAACCCACCCAATCTAACCCACTAATTATCCAACCCATTAATATTTTTGGGTTGAAGCGGATAACCCGTTTCGACCCAATAATATTAATGAGTTGGGTTATGTCGGGTTAAAATGGGTTGGAGCCGTTATCCATTTTGACCCGTGACTTTTTATGTTATGAATATATGTTTTTTTGGGGAAAATTTTTGGGTTGAAACGGGTCGACCTGCTTTAATCCGCCACCCGTTTCAACCCGATTCATTCCGACTCAACACATTTCAACCCGTTTGACATTTGAGTTCTAATGGATTTCGACCTGACCTAATTATCAATAAGATAGGTGTGGACGGTTGGGAGAATCAATGTTGATATCCATTGTATCTCCGCATCGATAATAGAAGCAATTCCTCCGAGACAATAAACAATGGCTGCAACAAAAACATGGAGCATTTAGTGCTTGTGGAGCGTTTTGACAAAAAAGTAAAAAACGCTTTCCTTTAAAATTGTTTTAATACAGCGTTTTAAAACCCTCCAAAAATGTGTTGTGTTTACAACTATTTTATTTATAAAAATAGCGTTTTGAAATAGTTTTCCAAACATGTTTACAAAAAAAAATTACGTTTTGAAAATGATGCGTTTTAAAAACGTTGCGTTAGGCACATCTTGCCGTTTCTGTTGTTGCGACTTGAGACCAAGGTTGGGATTGAGGTTTGCAGAACTGCTGCCAATAGACTTGGCTCTAGCTCAACATCTCCACTAGATAAGAATTCTGTATTGGAAATAATATATGTATATATATAAACCATGAAAATGGTGGAGTACTATCTTTTACATCCACTTGTCATTTGGGTTTTATAGTTACATTTTTTAATTTTAAATTAAATTATGATTCCAATTTTTAACATTTTCGTAATTTCATAAATATATGATGTTTTCGGTTGCTATCATTTTTTAATGACATATTTCATTATGTTTCCAATTGTTAAACATTTTTTTCATTTAATAATTTTTGATGTTTCCAATTTTCATTTTTAGGGAATAAAAAGTTAGTGGTTTCACAAATATGTTCCGTTACGAGGGATTCGACCCTTTGTCTAGAATCGAGTCATCCATTCTAACAAGTTTGTGCTACAATAAAGCATTGTTTTAACTTTTAATCAATGTATTATGGGCTTATGAAAAAGAAACTTAGAAACATCACTTAATTTTTCCATGAAAACAAAAAAGAGCAATATAGAGACAGATGACGATTCTTCTTTCTGTTGTAATTGATGTCAAGCAAGGTCGTCATGATAGAGACCAATGTTCATTCTATATTCATCAATTTTTGAATTACTTACATGTAGGAATTTGTTATATTCCATGCAAATAGTCCATTCATTTGATTAAAGCATTCATAAAAAGTAAGAGCAAATTATATCTACATTTTACAGCAACTTGTTTACGGAATATATTGATAATAAGCTTAATTTTTCCATGATGCAACGACATTCTTGCTAATCAAACCAACATTTTCATGAAGTCAATTGCTTAGCACCATAACATGACGCTTTTGCCTTCAATCCGTTTCCCTTCACAAAATCAGCCGTGGCCTTTCCTTTGATTTCAAGACAGACTTATACGAAGTTGAATTGCTTGATAAGAATAAGATATTCCTAATCTCTAATTACAATAAACCAGGCTAATCAATCAAGCTAATTGACTGTGGACAGAAGGATACAATAAATCAAGCTAATCAATCAAGCTAATTGATTATGGACAGAAGGATACAAAAATGTTTTCAAAGCAGACTAAGAAGATTTTGTGCTGCTGCTATCAAAAATGGAGGACAAATGAGTCTTACCTTTGAAAAACAAGCAAAATAAAATAAACCTAATAAACAAATAAAGAAAACTAATAAAAACGATAATTGGGATTTTTCTTGCGAGGACCGGTTGTTCTGACTGTGACTGGAATTGAAGCAGGATTGCACATCCGAAAACTATGATGTGAGGTTTCCAAATTTAGAGCTTCAATCTGAGAGGTGTCATTGCTCGGATCGTCATCCTCAAAAGTTTGTAGAACGACAAATTTATTGGGAGAGATAAAGTTCAAAGTTTCTTCTTGATGTATATTCTCTGTATCGTCTGTCAATTTACAAGAAAGATATTGAATTAATGTTTTTAGTCCAAAATTTTGATCATCCATTTCTTCACATATCAAGCAAATTCGGTTATGTTTTCGGATGTTGTTTCATACTTTCATTTACAACCATTCTTGTTTTCTTGGAATCCTATCAATTGTATGTCACAAACCCTAGCTAGATCTAGCTAATTGAAAAGGAAAGTTCAGTCTAATCTATCACGGAATCTGACGGATCCTAGCTAATACATACATTGTACCTTGGCAAAAATATGTCTGCAATATAAAATCTTACATGTACCGTGAAGAAGAACGACAAGATTCGTAAGCTAATCTATAAGAGAAAAAGGAAGAAGTTGATTTCGTGATCTTCACGCAATTCATAATTTCTTTTCACTAGTTACTTGATCTTTTTCGTTTTAAGTAGAGAGATCAAGATAAGGATAGAATGGTCCACTATATTTGGTTGTTGGTCTTGTATGTTACATACCCCTTACGGACATTACTTTTAAAAGGACCGACATGATATAGGCATCCTAAGAATAATTAAATCATTGAATAACCTAAAACGAGAGAAAATATGATGTTTTGAGGGGTCCCACTTACAAATATACGGAAATATATGCAATTGTTGATGTACTTTGAGTGTCATTATATATTAACTCTTCACGTAAATAAGATTTAATAAAACTAGAAATCTTGAGTATGATATAAACATTTTGATACTAAGAAAATACTTTTTAACTTCTTATAGACAATGTAATATAATCATTTTGATTATTTGTAATTAGTTATGAATTTTTAAAGAGTAAAGAAAGAAAAAAAATGTACAATCTTCACTGGGAAAAAAAAATTAAAAGAATATGTTGAAGGATAATTTAATAACGGTCAAAAACATTCATGTGCAATAAAAAAAATACTTTTCAAAAAATTAAAGGTATTATCACATAAAAACATGAAGAAAAAAAATAGTGATTTACTATTTGGGAGAGTTTAATCGCCCTTGTGTCCGACCCGTCTTACAGGATTAATCTTGGGCTTAGCATAGAGACTCCTTTGGGAAACCAAAAAAAAAAAAGTGGATAAATTCGGGTCAGTCACTTTGATAAGTTTTCCATCGCTACAGTAGCTTTTTTTTTAATCGAAAAAAGTCACTTTTTAGGACGAAAAGACTATGATACCCGTAATGAGTGCAGTCGCTACTGAGATCACTCATTCAACTGTTACAAAGACCTCGTTGATAGTGTACACTATGCAGTAAGGCTCCGTTTGTTTTACGGAAAAACATTTCTAGAAAATGATTTTTGGAAAATCATTTTCGGAAAATGAAAAGATTTCATCTTCAGACGTTTGGTAAATCTTTTGAAAATATGTCAGAAAACATTTATGCGTGTTTTGCAAACACACGAAAAATGTTATAAAAAAACAATATATGAATAAATACAAAAAATATGTTTAAATATTAATGCACATATTGAATATAAGATAGTGTTGAACTTTAAGTAGTTTTTCTTTAATAGCCCTCAATTTATCACTAGTGGTATGAAATCAATAAGGTTTATCTTTTTTTAATCTCACAATTACAAATAAAAAAATTTATAATTGATATGAAAAAAATGTTTTAAAATAGAAAATAGACAATGTTTAGGATGTATCTAAATAATATAGTTGACACTAATTTTAGGACGTAGTGATTATTTATTAAAATTATAATTTATAAATAGTGCGCACAAACTTCATTTATATTTCTAAATAATTTATTTGTTAGTGAAATATTGTGTGTGTAAGTAAATATGTGTAATTGTGAAAGGGGACGGAGGGTACCCGAACATTTGGAAAATGATTTACGGAAAATGAATTCGTAAGTCATTTTCCGGAAAAAAAAAACATTTATTTTCCGTTGACTCGAAAAACATTTTACTTTAACTATATTTTCTTAAGGCTACCAAACATCAAAAAATTAATGAAAAAAATGTTTTCCGGAAGTCATTTTCCATAAAACAAATGGAGCCCAAAAATAGGTAAAATCCAAAACTGAAAACTGGAGGTTGTTGAAAATGAATGAGGTTTGCGTGAATAAGTGACAACCGACAAGGTTATACAGCTAACAGGACGTCACACTCACATGGCTATCACCTTCGAGACCCCTTCTTCTTCTATCTATATAAAGGGCTTTCGTATCAGCTATTCTCATCACCCTAAGTATGCCAAGTTCAGCCTCCCCATTTTGGATTCCAATTCGCCAAACTGTGGTACTTTGATTTCTCCTTCATTTTTTCCCGATTTGATTTCATTATGTTGTTTTTAGGGTTTATTTTGTGTTGCTGATTCTTCAATTTACAACTGAGATTTTGAATTAATGTTTTAGTCCAAAATTTTGATCATCACTTTCGTCTCAAATTAAGCAAATTCTGTCATGTTTTTGGCTGTGGGTTTTCTGTGCATGTTGTTTCATTTGTAGATCCATTCTTGGAATCCTATAAACTGTAATTCATAAGCCTAGATCTCTCTAGTTTGTAATAGATTAGTACAACCAAGAAGTTGATTACGTCATCTCCAGGCAAGAAGTTTTTTTCACGGGTTGCTTGATCTTCTTCATGCCAAATACATTATCTTTACCATATGACCAGACGGCCCAATTCTATCATATGTTTGCCAAGTTCAATTTCGCTAACAGACACTCCAAAATCGCTTCCTGATACAAAACCTGCATAGTCGCAAGTTCATACAGAAGATTTGTTTCTATTTTCGATCACTTTCTGTTAGTTCTTTATTGGCTTATAGATAATTTTAATGACAACTCTACCGTATTTCCCTTTTAGGAATGCGATCTGCGGATTACAATGAAGAAGCAAGAACTTCCTGAAAAACCAAATAATACTCTTCTGGATAACTCACCATTTGAGGAATGGATTGATTTACTGCAGAGCCGGCTTGTCAAAGCCATTATAGAAATAGGCCTTAAATGTAAAGAGCTCCCTTCCTTTTGTTTAATATCCAATATCCATCCCTTTTCTTCATTCCTAACTCTCTCTCCACGTCACTCGTGATCTCAGATATTATGATGCATATGATATCTGAATTTCGGATGGGAACTCATGACTCCGGACCATTGTTCCAAGCCGATGGCGTTGAGAATAGAGGATCATTGGCAACCATGGCTGGCTCGAGTAAAGGAAAAGTGAGCCCAACATCTTGGATTGCCCGTAACCCCAAAGCTCTAGGCGATAAGGTTGTCGAGGAGTGGGGCAATTATCTCCCTTTTGTACAAGGTAACACCACATCCCAGTTTTAACTTGTTATTTCAAATTTTATGATTCAATTTCTTACTTTAATTGACTAAGTTATTGCTTCAGTCAATTGGGTTATTATTGTTTTTATCATATATTGGGGTGATTTGTTTAGGATGACTATCTTTCATTAGCTTAAATATCAATTTAGTCACTCTACTTTTACCAAAAATTCGATATTCTCTTAACTTTTTCTTCCTTAATTTAATCACTCTACTTTGGGATTGATGCTAATCGAATGTTTGTAGATGATTCGTGGCTCTCGTTTGACGAACCTAGGGCTTTTCAAGAAGGTTAAGTTTTGTGGACAACATCCTCACGGGATACATACCACAAGGCATCGGCGACCTCCCCAGGCCAACCTCGAAGTCCTCTCTTTATGGAACAACTCTCTTACCGGAACATTGCCACAAAAGTTACGGCTAAATTCAAAAATGCAAAAGCTCGACGTTAATCCACTCAGAAAATCATTAGAGGAAGGAAGTTGTATCTATTTTTTTAATTTTGATATCTTCATCATCCATTGATAGAGTATTTTAGTCATTTTGAAGATTTCCATCCAACATAATGAACATAATTGGTTTGACTAAGCTTATTGATTGTAAAGTCAAAATAGAGTGATTAAATTGAGTAAAGTGATGTTACGAACTTTTTTTTGAAAGTTGAGTGACAAAATTTGTGTTAAGCCTTGCTTATTTGGTCTGTGTACTAGAGGAGCTTTGTTAGTGTCAATGTGGATTCATCAAAAATATATACAGTTGATTTATTCTTTTAATTTTACTTCTTGTTTGTAACTTTTAGTTTATCTCATCTTATTCGTAATATGTGTTCATAATCAACTGCTTCTTCAATTTAAGCAAGAGTGGTAGCAGTTGTGCAGAAGTACTTTTGTATTAATACTAGTACTCTTGCCCGTGCCGATGGCACGGCGTCAGTTTGATAATTTATCAATAAATGAAATAATGTGGAAATGAACCCAAATACCTAACAAAATAAAATATTTTACTTTGATATTTATTTTATAAGAAAACCAAGAAATAAATATTTTAATTGTAACTACAGTTAAAATACAAAAAAAAAATTGTTTTCTCAATAACGAAAACTCAGTCTTCTTCTTCTGGGGGTTTTTGCTTAACTTTGTAAACATGAGATGCAATAACTTTGTCTATTATTTCCACCTACACATGAGACAAAGAAAATTCAAACATATTCAATTAACCAAATTTTCTGCTTCATCTACAAAACTCGAATCCTACAACATATTATCATACAAAATCTAACGAGTGACGAAGATGCATTTGATCCAAATTAATCAACCCTAAAAGCTAAAAAAATGGCAATTAAATCAATGGAAACCAATACACATACCCCAACAAACGAAACCACAACAATGAGAAGATGTCCAACATTCTATAAAAATAAACTCGTGCTCGTGCCGATGGCATGGTGCCAGTAAGAGCATGATCAATGTATGAACCGAGCATGATGAAAAAAATTAATTAAGAAACTACAACTAAATATTTGTAAAACCGTAAAGGTCTCTTTGCCCGGAACAGAGGGGTTAATTAATAATTTTGTACCAGAAACTGCGGGGTGACCAAAAAAACGGTCCGGACAAAACTTATGAATTTTTTTATTTGTATAAGAAATTGCGGGCCGGAAAAAAATTAAATTGCCAAACAAAAAAAGGGGCCGAACAAAAATTAAATTGATTAAGTTAATTACGATAACAGCTAAAGAGAAAAAAATATTTCAAATTACAAAATTAATTTTTTTTTATTTGTATACAAAATTGCGGGTCGGAAAAAAATTAAATTGATTAAGTTAATTAAGATAATAATTAAAAAGAAAAAAATTAAAATACAAATATTCAAAACTTACCGTTGGACTAAAATTAAATTGATTAGTTATGCACGTTAAAACAATAAATCTCAATAAAACAATATCGGTAAAACCATAAAATAATAAATGTAAAACTGTAAAACCGTAAATAATAAGTAAGTCGTAGAATATGCCTTTATTGGAACAGTTATCTATTTTTGGAATAAAAAGAAGTAGTAAAATTGGAAAAAGTAACTGTCTTTCACACGTTTATAATTTAGATTAAATGTTGAGCGTAAGATTGCAGTAAAAGAATTAATCTCAGCATATAATTAGTTTTTACCAATTACATACGTGTTTTGGCATCTCTGTGCCTATGTCACGGTGCCAGTATATATGATTTCGTCAATTCAAATGACTGTATCTAAATAGAAGGTGTTATTTAAAAAATATTACAGTTGAGGGGCACATTGCTTCAAGTGATAGTTGAGGGACTGATATTTTATAAGGGGTGATTGTTCAAAAGACTAATAGCAGGGTGCGACTTTGTAATATAAAGATAAAATATAAGGATTAAAAAAAAGGGTGACTACTCATAATATTAATTGTAGGGGGTTAAAAATGGATAATTACTTACACATGTAAATGTGAGGGTGAATTTCACCTGTTAAATTTTTAATGATAATTTAATCTCAGCCTCTGAATAGCCCTAGTCAATTACCTAGTTGTTTTATAAGGAAACCTAATTGTAACAGTATAAGGAAACCCAGAAGAGGAGGTTACCCAAATAAATGACAGCCGTATAAAAAAATTAATTACCTAGTTGTTTTATAAGGAAACCTAATTCTAACAATATAAGGAAACCCAGAAAAGGAGGTTACCCAAATAAATGACAGCCGTAGGATGATAGTAAAAATAAATTAAATCCTGACCTCTGAATAGCCCTAGTCAATTACCTAGCTTCTTTGTAATATAGATTGACTCCATCCTAAAAAAAAGGTTTCATTTCTAAAAAAAAAGATATATTTATAGTGCAATATATATTTTATAAAACATATCAAGACGATTACAAAAGCTATTTACCGGTCAGGATTTAGTTTTAACAAAGCTATTTACCGGCCAGGATTAACTCATATCAAAACCTATTTACCGGTCAGGATTTGTTTTTACGAAACACAATCAACGGTGAAGATTTAATCTCACAGATCTCAACCGTTTGTGAGCACGTTTTATTTCCACAAAATCATTCCCTTTTTTTATCTCCTCAATTTGTTTCTCTCTCTTTCTCAATCTCTTTCTCTCTCTTCTTATTCATCTGTTTCTCTCTTTGTTCTCTCTTCCCCTCTCTACTTCTTCCTCAACCTATTCTGCAACATATACCTACTCCTATTCAACTTCCAACACTCAACCGGTTGGGAAACACATTTTATCAATATTTTCCCCATCTCTCTCTCAAACTCCTTTTCCTCTCTCTTCTTCTCGCACGGTTTCTCTCAACCTCCTCTTCCTCTTTCTTCTTTTCTCTTCCTCTTTCCCCTCTCTCTCTCTCTCTCTTCAATTCCTTCGATTCCTCATCCTATTCGTATTCCTGAATTTATATATATCTCGATCTCCCTTTCTTCTGCCTCGCCATCTCTCTCTCTCTCAATCTCAGACAATTTCTTCATCCTCGCCATCTCGGTTCATCTCTCTCTTTGTAAGTTCTTCCTTTGTTTGGGTTTCTCATTTTTCTTTTTGGTTTTTCTTATTGCTTTTTGAATAATTGGTTTTTGAAGTGGATGATCTCTCTTTGGTTTCTGATTTTTCTAACTGCGTTTATAATCGAGATCATGCTTTCTATATTTTCCCCGAAGTGACTGAATCTGGAAAATTGATCTATGTGGCTCACTTTATTCAAAAAGCTCAATTTAAGTGGGAATTGCCTAACAAATGCAAGCCATCTTATTAAGGTTCAGTCAAGTATTGCAAATTATGTAAATCTTGAAATTAAGTTGATCCTGATAATATTCTTTATATATATATATATATATATATATATATATATATATATATATATATATCGTTAAAAGCTATTCTGTAAAGCTCTTTATTGCAACATTTAAAATTATTACTCATAGGATTATTTTTGTTGCTCGAAGGTCATAACTGCTATCTCGATGGCTTCAACCCCCACGGTTTCAATCTCCTCCCTCTCCTCTTTCACATATTTCAATTTTTTAATGAAAAGATACTTGGCACACTATTATCTTTGGAGCAGAGTTCTTTCAATTTTTTAATGAAAAAAATACTTGGCACACTATTATGTAGTTGTAAACATCATAAAAAACAGTGGTGGGTTGCAGCCTATGAATGTCATATTTTAAAATTTTCAAATTCAAAATCTCAGCTCTAAAAAGGTTTTTTTTTGAATTTAAACTATTTTTTTTTCAATTTTTTAACGAAAAAAAATAATTGACACACCATTATGTAGTTGTAAACATCATAAAAAACCGTGGTGGATTGCAGCCTATGAATTTCAGATTTTAAAATTTTATAAAAGAGCTTAGGTCTAACTGGCAGCCTTGATCGAATTGTGTTAAACACAACTAACGTTCCAGATTGATTCGTAAGTATGTGAGTTACAAACGAACCCTTCAGTTATGAGTTATGTATGAATTACCCCTCTACAATTACATATAAAACCTTCGGTTGTGTGTTTTGTTTGAATTATCCTATCAGTTATGAGTTTTCTTTATCCCGATCATTCATTGAACTGATCTCATACTGACACCGTGCCTATAACTGAGGGGTTGGATATATGTACTCTACACAACGAAAAATCCGATACTGAATTAATATTTGCTTAAAGGCATCAAAAAGCATTCTCTCTCTCTCTCTCTCTCTCACACACACACCAACCCAACACCTGTTAATTGAAATAAATTTTAAAAAGAAAATCTTCACAAACAAAAACCACAAAATAAATTAAATAAGACAGAGTGAACTAACAAAATACTATTTTGAAATCGAAATCACAAAGGTTTCAGACCAATAAGGGAAACTAAACACAACTTTTAAGAAAATAAAGAAATTAAAATACAAATATTCCAAATTACAAAACTTAGAAACAAATTTTTTTTGGACAAAAATTAAACTAATTCAGTTACTTACGATAACAATAAAAAAAATTAAAATACAAATATTTAAAATTACAAAAATTAATTACAAAACTTACGAGCAACTTTTTTTTATAAAAAAATAAATCTAAGTCTGACATAAATTAAATTGGGATTCAGTTTATTACGATAGCAATCAATTAATAAACTACAACTAAATATTTGTAAAACTGTAAAGGTCATTTTATTATTAATAAACTACTAAAAATATTATTTTTTTAAAAAAATTTGACTTTCGAACAGGGCCTTTTTGCTCGGAACGGAGGGATTAATTAATAATTTGTATACGAAATTGCGAGCAGGAAAAAACAGGCTGGACAAAAATTAAATTGATTAAGTTAATTACGATAAAAGTCAAAAAGGAAAAAAATATTTCAAATTACAAAACTTACAATTTTTTTTTTTTGAGATTATGAGTTTAAATCCTGGCCAGTAATTATGTTTGGTAAAAATCAATCTTACAATTAATTAAATTCCACATTATATGCTTCCTTTAATGTTATTGTTTTATAGTTATTGTTATCGTAATTAACTTAATCAATTTAATTTTTTTGGCCCGCAATTTCGTATATAAATTTTAAAAAATCGTAAATTTTGTAATTTTATATTTTTTTTTCTTTTTAGCTGTTACCGTAATTAACTTAATCAATTTAATTTTTGTCCGACGTTTTTTTGTTCGGCCCACTATTTCGTATATAAATTATTAATTAATTCCTCCGTTACGGGCAAGGAGACCTTGTTTGAAAGTCAATTTTTGTAAGAAAATAATATTTTTAGTAGTTTATTAATAATAAAATGACCTTTACGATTTTACAAATATTTAGTTGTAGTTTCTTAATTGATTGCTATTAAAATCAAGTGAATCTCAATTTAATTTATGTCTAAGTTTAGAATATTTGTATTTTAATTTTTTTCTTTTTATTTGTATTTTAATTTTTTTAATTGTAATCAATTAAATTTTTTTCCGACCCACAATTTTGTATACAAATAAAAAAAATCAAAAAAATCGTAATGTAATTTTAAATATTTTTTTTTCTTTTTGACTGTTATCGTAATTAACTTAATCCAGTAGCCGCCTTGCAGATAAAATTTTATTTCGTATTTTTTCAGTAGTTACAATTAAAATATTTATTTCTTGGTTTTTTATGAAATAAATATCAAAGTAAAATGTTTTATTTTGTTACGTATTTGAGTTTTCTCCCCTTTTGGTTGTGTAGTGTACATATATCCTACCCTTACAAATTATAAGTAAATATTAATTCATTTCCACATTATCTGCTTTATTTATTGATAAATTTTCAAACTAGTACCGTGTCATCGGCACAGGCAAGAGTACTAGTCAAGTACTAAAACTACGATAATAAGTTTGACTTATCAAATGCGACCAGATTATTCGGACGTAGGTTATACACGATTGTGATATATATATATATATATATATATATATATATATATATATATATATATATATATATATATATATATATATATATAATTAATTAAAATTGGTGAGGAAACATTATGTTGTATTATCTCACCACCTTTTGATAAATCTTCATTGTAAAACATTCATGTAGAGGTTCTAAAAAACTCTTTGTTTTATAACAATTAACTAATAATAATCAATATGATAAGGTGTATTAATAATAGTATATATAACCTCTTCTATTGTCAATAGTAGAAGTCTTATATTTAAAAACTTTTACAACTAATATTACTTTTAACAAATGTAGGATAAAACTCTTCTATTAATAATAAAATGTAGGAGTGAAATACAACTCTTTTATTGGTAATCTATAACTATTATTAAAACAGAGGTCACTGCTGCCACGTGACGGCTTTCTGTAAAAATCTAAAAGTCTTAAAAAGTTTTGTGTTGCCACGTGTTACCTTCATAATGGTAAAAGTTTTTTTTTTCTTTTTCAAAATCGATTAGTTTAAGATAAAAATTCTAAATCTAATTTGATAAGAAAAAATATATTTAGGATATACTTTTACGAGAAAATTTATAATATAGATTTAGGATTTTGTTTTTATTTGTTTCAAATATCACTTAATTAAACTATATTTTATCCTACATAATTTATACAAATTTAATTTGACTGAAACTCTTCAATTTTCATCTCTTTTCATTTTCATAATGTTTAATTTAGGCTAATTATCCACGGGATAATTCTATGTTATTTGTTCTACTAATCTATATTTATTAATTATTAATTACTAATCTATTAATTATCTATCTATTAACTATGACTAAAGCGACATATGATCTCGTGGCTTCTGTAAATGAGATTTTTTTTAAAAGAATTTCATTTTTTCACGTGTCACCCTCTTATAAAAAGTTACTAATAAAATTTTTACAAATAAAAAATTACAAATAAAAAAGTTGATTCATTTGATTTTTATACGGTTAGTTTAAGATAAATCTTACTACTAGTTTATGCTAAGTTTTTTGTGGATACATTTTATTACATTTGATTTCAAAGTTTTACAGATAAAATGTTATTTATAATTTTTTTATTAATTTGATTTTATACGGTTAGTTTAGCATAAGATTTTATCACATTTGATTTCAAAGTTTTATAGATAAAAATATTTTTTGATTTAATATAAAATATTTTATTATGTAAACATTATCTCAAACTTAAAGATTCTATCAAATCTCCTAATATCATGCTATCTCCTAATATTTGCTACATATATATTCAAATTATGTATTTTATTATTTAGAAAATAGATTAAAAAATTATCTCAAATCTATCTATTAACTATTACTAAAACAAACACCATAATCGGTTAATAGATAAAAGTTTTACAGATATAAAGTTAGTAATAAATTTTTAAAAAATAATCTTAAAATTAGAGATAAATAAAACTGGATAGATTTTTAAACATGTTATAAAAAATATATTCAATTTCCTACTATTTCAAGTTTTATTTATTTTAAATCTAAGATAGAAAATATTCAGTTGTTAACTATTTTAAATTACTAACTATTCATAAATTTAAGAAACTATTAATTTCAGTATTTATTTTTATTTTGAAGTAAATTGAGTTGATCCGGTTGTAGTTGGTTAAGTAAATTTGAAATTCATATTACCCGTCCATCTCTGCAATAATTTAATAAGATAATAGATTCATTTAATTAAACTGTTTCTTTTATATTGTATTAATTATTCATATATTAATTATAGTATTTATTCTATTTTAAAATTTTCAAAAGATCCTAATTTTAAAGAGTTTGAGATTTTTTTTAATTAAAAAAAACTTTTGAAAAAAATATATCTTAAAACCGTGCATCCTGGGTATAACCTAGTTTGGTAATAAAAGGTGAGGTTTTTAATCTAATGACTTTTAAAACTAACATCAATTTATAATTAAAGAAAGAAACATATCTTCTACTAAATGGTAATATTAAAAAAAATATAATGGTAATATTAGTAGAAATGTATTTTCTTATTAGTCTTATTAGTTATAAATTGATGTTGGTTTTAAAATTCTTTTGATAAAGGACTTCTACTTATCATCATAGAAGATATGTATCTTACATTGTTTAGAAAAATCAAAGCTTGGACGCTGCCCGCTTTACAATCGACTTGGATCTTGGCACACACGTACCCTGCTCGTGACTGAAGGCAATGTGCCAAGCACGTGACTTATGCTTGAGCCTAATGGGCCAGGCAGTTCAGTAGCCCCTAGCTCCTTGCTCGACGAGTATTCATGCTCGATGCGAGGAGAAGTATTCTGAAGTTTTCCAAGTCTGACCATTTTAAGAGATGAATCATTTTGTAGATTCACCAAAACTTGTCTTCGGCTGAGTGTTACAAGTGGATGCCAGCCCCAAAGAGATTTGACCTTGAAAAGTCGGGCCGCCATTAGCCGTCTTGCACCATCACACGGGCTCATACCCCAAGGCTTCATTTAATGCATCGCCTCGGCTTCCGTGCCCTAATGATGACACATTTTCTTGGAACGGCCCCCAAACGAAGATTCCCCTTGTATAAAAACGGAAATCCCTCCTCATTTTAAACTTTCCCCATTTTTAGCAACATCGGAGCCGAAACCACCTCTTACCTCTGCATTCGATCCGCGCAAACAGGACCTTCAAGATCTTCCTCAACTCAATTCAACTTCGTCAATAGGTACTCTTCGCTCCCTATTATTAATCCTGTTGTAATTTCTGTCCGTATTTTCTCTGCTAGAACCCCCATTTTTAGGGTTCAATAATGTCGACTGGGTATATGATAGTGTTGTTACGATCTGAAAATCAATCTGTCGTAAATCAAAACGTCTGATACCCGTTCCTTCTCTTGAATTCCGTCCCCGAAAATGTCACAACCCCTTATACCCATGAACGATCCAAGTCGATCTGACCATTTCCCCGTCTTTATTTACCAAAAACCAACCTACAAATTGGAATCGAGGAATATCAGACTGGTGCCCTGTTCATCGATCTTGAAATAATCCTTATTCAAGAGTTCTTGCTTGCTCGCTCTTTGCTAACTTTCACAACCAAGGACTAACATGCATTCCTCGATTCCTGTTTCATGTAGTATGTCTTCCAGTGACGAAACGCATTCTGAAATAAAAGGCCATAGCTACGACCATGGAGCCTCGACTGAAACCGAAGAGAGCTTCGAGACTGAATCCTCTAGCTCCGAAGGGACCGAATAGGAGAGTCCCTTATTAAACCCACGAGAACTCTTCACAGAAGGAACTTTAGAGTCCCCGACTGAGATGGAAGATAAATTCATTGAGGACGAGCAAACCAATTTTAAGGAAGATGATCTACCTGAAAGTATCCTTCCGAGCACGAGCAGCCCAAGATCCAAAAAGAAAAAACTTGACACTCATAAGGGCAA
>CM028378.1:10856103-10891283 GCA_013146195.2 Codonopsis lanceolata | reverse complement strand
CCCCATTTTTTCTCCATATGTGGCTGGAGGAGCATTTTCTCTGGGTTTTGGCTCCCGTACTGCATGGAACACCGTATGACCCGGCGCTTTATGGCGTTCGTGGTCACCTTCCTTAGACCAATTTCTCGGAATTTGATTGGGCTGAGCATTTTTACCGGATGTGCTCCATGGATATAATCTGTGTGATCCATCATTGGCAGATCCGGCGCTTTCTTCTGCATTCCGCTGAGTATAGTCTAGTGGTCATGCTAGGTATTGAGCGGACCTCCTTTTATAGGCCTGATCTAATCTTGCGCCTATTTGGGAGAGAGCAGTTGATTCCCGACTCAACTCGTCCTGTATATTTGGAGGTGGAGAATACTGACGAGGATCTGGGTGCCACTATCCAGGGAATATGGCAACGGGATTTCGAGAGGCTGGAGGTAGCCTATCCATTTGCTGATTATATGCTTCTTTCCCATGGGTATCTGGCATGGATAATGGTGGCTGCCGAGGGGCCATCCCGCATGATTAGGCGTAGACTGAGGAACTTGCTGGGCCGTCATGTTACTAACGAGATAGATGCTCCCCTGATTGAGATAGGCGAGGATATTGATAGTTCTGGGTTAGTTGTCCCTCAGGCTTTGGAGGTAGAGTTTAGGCGGGTACATGGTCTTGGTGCCCAAACAGCTCCTGGACCGAATACTGCAGGTCCTAGCAATGCACCTCGCAGATTAAGCAATGCTAGCAGGCAGAACAACCCATGGGAACCGGAAGTAGCTGCTCCTCCTCCCCAGACTGGATGGGGCACGACTTTCAGAGCTGGTGGCAATGAACCTCCTCGGCTGAGCATCGCGAACAGGTAGGATAATCCGTGGGAGCCAGAGGAGGCTGTCCCTCCTCCTCACTTTGGATGGGGTATCGCTGTTTCGGATGATGGAGCAGTCAGAGCAATGCAACGGTGCCCGGGAGAGAACGGGATGCTTGATGATGAAGAGGGGGACACTTCTGGTGGCTCGCACATAGGTGAGACTAGAGCTTCTTCTGCGCCTCGCAATGAGGAGTATATGGGCCAGGCTGACGCCCGAACACATTGATGGACCACCCCGGGCTTAAGCCGCAAAAGAGGGATAGTTTACGGGAAAACAAGGGGATCAGGCAATAAATAGATATGTACATGCAATCAATGTATAATTTAAATGTCTTAATAAATATTCCTAAGTTGCACCGGAGGACTTGTAAAATATTATATTTTAGTGTTTTATTATGAGCTTTCTGTTGTGGTTTTCCTCTTTTCTGTCAGTCGAGCTTCCCATACGCTGAAGACCAGAGGTAGTATGCCGAGGACTTAAAAAGTGCCTTCCCTCTCCTTTTTTCTCCTGATTTTTTTTATGCTCTAACTTTTGCCTAGGCTGCCCTTTCGGGTTTTCAACCTAGCGAGCCCTTATTTCTCCTTTTTATTGTTTTTTTTTTGTTTTATGCTCTAACTTTTGCCTAGGCTTCCCTTTCGGGTTTTCAGCCTAGCGAGCTGGAGAGGGAAGCAACTGCTAGATAAGTCAGCTCAGGCATAGTACCTTTTAAGCTTGTCGAGGTTGAAGGGTTGGACAAGATCTTCTCCTTCCTGGTTTGTGAGAAGCACGGTACCTCCTGATCGGATCTCCTTGACAATGTATGGTCCCATCCATGGAGACTTCCATTTTCCCCTAGTATCAACATAACTAGGAGGTTTTTCTCGAAGCACAAGATCTCTGACCTGGATTTTGCGGCCTTTGACTTTTTTATTAAAAGCCCGGGCTATACGCCTTTGATATGCCTGGGCATGCTCTAGGGCTAGTAGGTGTCGTTCGTCGATTCGGGCCAATTCTTCGAATCACCCTTTGACCCAGTCAATTTATGCTATGTCAGATTCCATCATTATTCGTAAGGATGGAATTTCAATTTCTTTTGGCAGTACCGCTTCCATGCCATATTCTAGAGAATAAGGGGTAGCCCCAGTGGGTGTGTGGACTGAGGTGCGATAGCCCCAGAGGGCCAGTGGCAATTTTTTTGGCCAATCTATTCCTGTGTCAACCATTTTTCTGATGCTATTTTCAAGCGTTTGGTTGGCTGCTTGAACGACACCATTGGCTTGCGGTCGGTAGGGGGAGGATTTATGCTTTTGGATCTTGAACTCGTCGAGTAGACGGTTCACGTCCCCTTCGAAATGTGAGCCGTTGTCGGAGATTATCTCGAAAGGTACCCCGTATCGATATATAATATTGGCCCGGATGAAATCGGATACCTTTCGAGCATTTATAATTTTGTAGGAAGAGGTTTCCACCCACTTTGTAAAGTAATCGACGGCTACTAGGACATTTTCGTGGCCATTGGATCCCTTCGGGTGAATTTGGCCTATGACGTCGATTCCCCATGTTGAGAATGGCCAGGGGGCTGTGGAGTTATATAAGACGTGTGGGGGCACATGCTGTAGATTGGCAAAGCGTTGGCATTTGTCGCAATGTCGCACCAACCGAATACAATCGGTTTCAAGCGTACTCCAATAGTACCCCTGTCGGATAATTTTTTTGGACAACATATGGCCATTCATGTGGGGCCCGCACGTACCACCATGCAGCTGATTCATGATTTGTTCAGCTTTAGCCTGATCGACACATAATAAGTTGAGGCCCTAATAGTGCCTCTTATACAGGCTGCCACCGCTGAGTACAAATTGTGAGGCCCACCTTCGCAGGGAGACTCTTCCTCTTTTATCTAGGCCGGGAGGATAGATACCTTTTTTAGGCAGATTTAGGATATCAGCGTACCAGGGCTCGTGATCTGCTTCAGGGGCTGCATTAATTTTGAAACAGTATGCCGGAGTGACCTTTTTCCCGACTACGAATGGCTGAACATTAGTTTCTGCGGGAATTTGGACTAGCAATGCCAGAGTAGCTAAGGCATCGGCGAATTGATTTCTATCTCGTGGCAGATAATGGAACGAGATAGAGTCAAATCGGACGGCAAGTGCTGTTAGTTTAGCATGATCGAACTGCAGCCGAGGATCTTGGGTTTTCCATCTCTCTTCGACTTGATTTATGATCAGGGCAGAGTCTCCATAGACTTCGAGATCTTTGGCTCCTCTTTTGAGAGCTTCTTCTAAGCCAGCAATACAGGCTTCATATTCCCCGGTATTATTTCAGCATTCGAATTCCAACCTTATGGCCAGCGGAGTGTGTGAATCAGCTGGGTCTATTAGCAAGATTCCTATGCTAAAGCCTCTTTTATTTGTGGCTCCGTCAAAGAACATTTGCCAACTAGTGTCATGGTCAGTGATTTCTAGGACACCTTCGTCTGGGAAGCCAGGCTCAGTTGCATCTTCAGCCTTCAAGGGTAGATCGGCTAAGTGGTCTGCAATCACGCTTCCTTTGATAGATTTGAGTGTGACATAAGTTATGTCAAATTCGTTGAGAAAAAAGTACAACTTGGCCAGTCGACTGGACAGTGATGGCTTGCCAAAGATGTATTTGATAGGGTCTATTCTGGATATGAGTTTGAAAGACCGTCCTTGGAGATAAGTCTTGACCCTTTGCGTGGCCCAGACTAGGCCGGTGCAGCTTTTCTCCAGTGCTGAATAGTTTAGCTTGCTTCCTTGCAACTTCCTACTTATGAAGTATATAGCATTTTCAATGTTGGAATTTTCTTTCTCTTGGGCGAGCATAGCCCCTATTGACGTGTCTGTGACGGTTAAATATATGAGAAGAGGTTTATGTATATGAGGTGGAGCTAGCACAGGGGGATTGGTAAGGTAGGCTTTTATTTTTTTCGAAGGCTAGCTGGCACTTCTCGTCCCAGACTTGGTCAGTATTCTTTTTTAGGAGTTTGAAGAGGAGCTCACATGTGGTTGTCAGCTGTCTGATGAAATGGATGATATACTGCAATCGGCCTAGGAAGCTTTTGACTTCGGTTGGAGTTTTTGGCCGCGACATCTCTAGGATGGCTTTGATTTTTGCTGGCTCGATCTCGATGCCTTGCTCGGTCACTAAGAATCCAAGGACCTTGCCTTTGGTAACCCCAAATGTGCATTTGGTGGGGTTAAGCTTCATTTGGTGCTTCCTTAACCTTTTGAAGAATTTTCGAAGGTCTTTGATATGGGCACCGTTGGCGTCGCTGGAATGCATGATCATGTCATCAACATAGACCTCCATTTCTTTGTGGATCATGTCGTGGAAGAGGGTGGTGGCAGCCCTCTGATAAGTAGCCCCTGCATTTTTAAGCCCAAATGACATGACAATATAGCAATAACTTCCCCAAGGAGTAGTAAATGAAGTCTTCTCCTGGTCCTCTGCTGCCATTTTGATTTGATTATAGCCCAGCATGCCGTCGACGAAGGATCTGACTTTGTGGGCAGCGACGGCGTCTACCACAATATCAATATTGGGTAGAGGGAAGTCATCTTTGGGCGATGCCTTGTTGAGGTCGCGAAAATCTACACAGATCCGGACCTTCCCGTTGGGCTTAGGAACGGTCACTATGTTGGACAGCCAGATCGGGTATTCTACTACCCGAATGAAATTGACGCGCAACTGCTTCATAATTTCTTCCTTAACTTGTAGTGACCATTTCGGTTTGATGCGGCGGAGCTTCTGCTTGACTGGTCGAGCATCCGGATATATGGGGATCAGGTGTTCGACTATGGCTAGGTCTAGCCCCGACATATCTTCGTAGGACCAGGCAAATATGTCCACGAACTCTTTGAGGATATCAATGAGTGCTACCCTTTCAGAGCCTTGCAGGTAGCTGCCAATTTTGATTTCTTTGATTTCATTGTCCAGCCCCAGATTGATAGTGGACAAGTCTTCAGTTGCTGCTGATGAGTGGTGTTGTTCCTGGTGCTCAACTGACTTTACAAGCTTAAGCAAATAATTTTTATCTTTTTGGTCCATTTCATTAAATGACTCATTATCATAATCATTATTATATAATGTGTCTTTTAATGTAGGTGCAACTAAGGAATAACCAAAGACATTCAGATTATCATTAAAAACAAACTGTACAGGGTTTATTACATTATTGAGGACCTGGGGTTTGAGATCCTCAACTTTAGTTAGCGGATCGGTAGATGACCAATCCGTAAAGCTAGGGGGAGGAATAGGGATAGTATATCCAAAGCGATCCACTAGATCTGCGGACGTCAGGAGCGGGCCGGTCGTGGTGTACCAGTTCTGCAGAGGCTTAACAGAAATAAGCTCAAACTCAGCAGGGAGTTCTTTATAATAAGTGCCTCCATCTATCATACCCAGGAAGCTGTCTCCTAGACCATCATCATCTAATAAGGTCAGAGCATAATCATCTTGGTCTATGGACCAAATATTTTCGACAGTGACAGTCTTATATGCAGTACTGGGCTCCAGTGGTAACCTGTTCCATTCTATCCTAGAGAAGACTGACATCTTCAAAGATTTCCCAGCCAGGGCATCTTTTACCATTCTGGTCTAACCAGGGCGCATGAAACATGAGATAGGATTCAATTTCCCCTTTCCTTACAAAGTAACCATTTAAGGTTTTTCTATTGGAGAGGGAGATATTCATAAGGACGCTTTTCTCTTTCTGCCTTTCTTTTCTCACGTTTCTATTTCATGACTGCGGCTACTTCAGCTGGAGTAGGCACGTATCCTAGACCAAAAGGAGGGATACATTCCTTAAGTTGATCTTGAACTAAATTAACAACCCCTTGCTGATTTCTGCCGAGACCCAGACCATGCATATAATTCATTTTCCGAAACATGTTCAAGGGGACCATGTTTCCTAGGGTGGTGACTTTCTTTCCAATGATGTCAGTTTCTCGCCCATATTCAATGGTGTTAACTACAGCTTGGGGGATAACCTCAATGCCACTGAGGAAAATACCAGTGTCCTCATGCTCTATCTCGAGGATTGGGATATCCTTGTTTTTCCTTATTCTCCACGATCTTATCAGCCAAAATAATAACTATGTGGTCATCGTGGATGAATTTGACACGCTGGTGTAATGAAGAGGCTACCCCCTTTACCCCATGAATCCAAGGGCATCCCAGCAACAGGCTAAAGGTGGCTGGTATGTCCAGGACTTAGAATTCAACTGGCATGTTTAATGGCCCAATGGTTAGCATTAAAGTGACCACCCCTAAGACACATCGACTGGTGTTGTCATATGCCTTGACTGTCTGCGAGGAATGAGTGAGTTCTGATATTTTTGTTCCCAGTTTGGCTAACGTGCTGGTGGGACATACATTCAATGAAGACCCATTATCTATCAGAACTCGGGGAACCCGTTTCTCCAAAATTCCTACAGTGATATGAAGAGCATCAATGTGGTTGGTTCCTTTCTTTGGCAGATCTAGATCAGTGAACATTATTACGTTCCCAAAATGGATGTTCCCGATCATTTGAGTAAGCTCATTTGGGGAGGTTTCAATTGGAATGACTTCCTGGCTTTAAGACTTAGCCAGTGTATCACGGTGGGTCTTAGAAGCACACAGTAAGCCCGAGATGGAAATGTTGGCCTGAGTTTTCTTCATCTGAGCTAATAAAGTATCTTCCACTGTTTTAGCCCCATTATCTGTCACTTGATCTTTACCAGAGTGGTCACCTCTTTCCAGGTTTGACTGGTAAGCTCGGCCAGATCAGGTAAGGTGGCTAACATCTCCACCGACCCAAGTGGCTTTTTCAATATTACAGGTATTCTGGCTACCCAGGATAGTGTCCCAAGAGAGCATATTATAGCTAGGCTCTTTTATGGATAAGGATGGAGGAAAAGGAACAAGGATATATGCTAATGGATGTTTATTTATTTCGAACTCGGGTACACAAATTTTTTCATCAACCTCAATCAGATTGATTTGAGGTAGGGGGTTATTGACTACATTTGGTCTGGGTGGAGGCTTTTCAATAACCTTATTATCTATAAGGTCATGGATATCATTTTTTAGAGTATAGCATTTATCGGTGAGGTGACCACTACAGCGATGGTATTCACAGTACTAGTATGATTCCAATTCCTGGGCAGGGGGTTTGGTGGCTTATAATTCTCCAAAGGCTTTAGCACTCCCTGTGCCATTAGCCCCTGCAGTATCACAGACTAGGGAGCTTGCAGTTCGTCATAATACCGGTTCACCCTGTTCTGATTTCTGAAATTTCTACCAGGGTTATCATTTCCTCCCACTGTATTGACAGATCTGTCTGACCCATAGTACCATGGAACAGAACTATAACTTTGGGTAGAAAATGGGGCTGAGGCACTCCCCACCATATTGACGGCTGGTGCTGGTGCGTCTGTCTTTCCTTTGGAGTAACGGAAAGAACTAGGAGGCGTATTGGTTTTTAGTTGCCCAGTCCGTATATCGTCATCAATACGGGCTCCTATCTCCACTATTTCTTTAAAGTTGGTGTAGGGGAGATACCGCATATGTTCCAGGTAAATGGGCTGGAGGTTTTTAATGAACATTCTGCATGACTCAGTCGGATCAGTGCATCAAAAGTGCAGGCCAACTTTCTTTTCCACATTTTCCGCAAACTCGCGTTTTTTTCCCTTTGGGTGCACGACTCGAGGTCCCTTCTATTTTCAGGACTGGTGTTGTCTTTGTTCCTTTCAAGGAACGCTTCAGCTATCTGGTCCCAAGTATTCATAGTGCTATATCAGACAACATTAGACATTGTTTGGTAGCCCCTATTAGGATGAGGTGAAAATTGGAAGCCATAGCCTCAAAGCTAGCTCCCCTTGATGCCAGTGGAATACGATTTCAAATGGGATATAGGACATCCAGTCCCATCAAATTTTTCTATGTCGGACATTTTGAACTTTGAGGGTAGTATTGTTTGAAGGTTGCAATGCTAGTGCCAGTAGAAAATTTGAGGATTAATTTGTGAATCTTAAAAGATTGGCCTTTGTTGAGAAGTTTGAGCATCATGGTCTTCATATTTTCATGTCGGCCTCCATTTTGGTGGTGGGGGTCGACAAATCGTTGAAGTGTGTTACATCCACTACCAAGGTATATCTTGTTTGGATTAGGGAAGGTTGAGAATTTAAATTTGGTATTTGGTAAGGATATTGGTATATGGATATTGGGTTGGTGGATTTTGGGTATATGGGTTGATTGGATTTTGAATTTGGTAGGCAAGATATATGGGTTGGGTTGGTGGATTTTGGGTAATATATGGGTTAGTTTGGGTTATTGATTTTTTGGGCGAGGGATCATTGAAAGGTAAGTATGTGGTAACTTGGTCTGGTGGGTTATAGCTTTTTGGGTCCATATGTGGGCTATTTTGGAGTGGGTTAATCATGGGAAAAGGAAGGTCATTTGGGCTCTGGGGAACACTGGCGCTCGGGAGAGGATATGGAGGATAAGACGGGTAAGGACTGATATTTGTGTAGTAGGGACTCGGTGGGGGATTTGGATTCGGGGTAGTGGCAATATTTGGTGGGTTAGTGTTTGGCTAGGGAGTTGGGTTTGGAGGCACATGAGATGTTGATGCTTCCTGGGGGACTGCAGGGGAAGAGTTCACCTCACCACTGGCTTTGGACCTTGCATAAGACTTGCTATTTGGCTTAGCAAGCGATCATGTCGTGCATCCGATTTTGGTCTAGCCACCGCCGCATTGCCGAGTCGGGCGTACCACGGAGCCCCGATCTGTACCCATAGCACTGCTCACTTCTTGCCGCCATCTTGCTCGGATCTGCACCTCCTGCATCGATTCTACCCTTGTCTGATCTGATAAGGATACCCTCTGTTCTGATTTTTGCACTTATTTCCCGTATCAACCGTCCAGTACTATCTCTGCCTTTCCAAATTCGGGCCATGTTTCTGAGGAAAATGGGTTTGGAGGTATCAGAAGGTTGGCTGAAGGCTTTCTGGGTTTGGAGTACAGCGTGCCTTTATTAGTATTTTTTTATTATTATTTATTTTCCTACAATTGACCGGATAAGCACATGCTTTATTTTCACAATCTCATGACTTTTCCTGGAACAGTGGATTCTTTCTCCAGACTATAGGACTAACGTATTCCACCTGCCTTTCGACTCCCTAAGATCAGACTTATCCCAGGCGAAGGGCCTATACTCTTTCCAGGATCCACCATTTGAAAATGGTCTAGGTCGAGCATCAGAGAATAATAAATCAGCCCCTGCGTTTTTATTTATTGTTTATTTTTATATGCGCACTTTATTTTCAATTTTTTTTCTATATTTCTCTAACTTGCGCATTTTTTTGACTATATATATATATATATATATATATACATATTTTATTTATATTTTTTTTTGACTTCATTTTTTGTTTTTGTTTTTTTTTTGACAGGGGCTGACCCACGATTAAAAAATGTAAAAACCGGTCAGTCTTTGAAGTGTCCTGAGAATCTATATGCATTCTAACGTTGGCTTATGTAGGGGGTAGGCTGGCCATGGTGTAGGGTAACAGTTCGGAATATTCCTATATGCGTGCACGTGTGTGCGGTATCTAGAAAGCAGTAAAATATTTATTATTTACAGATATATATAAACATAAAATAAAACATATATGGCCTGTCTTGCTGTTACGCGTGGATTTTCTCGACTTTTTAGTTTGGGCGCGAGCAAGCAAGCACATCTTATTAAGAAATAGAAAGAAAAGCGAGGAATCTATCAATTCCTATTAATTACAAATTTGTCCTATGTCCCCAAAATAAAATGACAGAATGAATGCAAATATATACAAAACTTGCGGAATAATAAAAATAATAAACAGAAAGAAATAATAATACATAGCCGAAAATAAAGCAATATTAAAAATAAAGCCCCGGCCCTTTTATTGTGCTGCCCGGAATTTTATTGCAAACATAAATATGATATATATATATATATATATATATATATATATATATATATATATATATATATCAAATTTTTTTTGCTTTTTTTTTAAAAAATATTTTTAAATATACCTATAACAGTTATCGGAACGAAACTGCTGCAAGATGGAGGATCATATCCACAAATATAGACACGGATGTATAGGAACACAATATTCAAATGCATAAATTAATATAACAAGCATATTTTAGCCAGAAACAAATAAAAACAAAAAAGTTTTTTTTAATAAGTTTAGCCCTCCATTTTATTTAAAATAAAACGATCTCCCCAGCAGAGTCGCCACTGTGGGTCACCCGGGTTGTGCGCCCGCGCCCCGCGCGCCCTTGGATAGGGGTGTGCATACGTGCGGATGCGGGACACTACTGCTCTCATTCCATCCTCCCTTGTTTAGGGGAAAACGAAATTAAAAGTGCGAGAGGAGTGCTGTCTAAGATAGCGCGTTGGAATGCGCCTCGGTTGCCTTTAGTGGATTTTTGATCCAATATGGGAACTTTTGGGTTTCCCGCATCAATTTATCCTTTGTTTAGGGGATACCAGGATATGAGAATGCATCACCCTTTCATTCTCATTCTCCCTTTTTTAGGGAAAAACGGAAAAGTGTAAAAAAGGATGTTGCTACGCCCCCCACTATGGATTTTATAAAAAATAGCCTTATGATCTATTTCGAATCACTATGGGAGCTTTGGGTTTCCCTCATCAAGTTATCCCTTGTTTAGGGGATACCAGGATATGGGAATACATTACCCTTTCATTCTCATTTTCCCTTTTTTAGGGGAAAGCGGAAAAGTGCAACAAAGGAGTGTTGCGAGGCCCCACTGGATCCAAAATGTTTTAGAGTCACCATCTTTATTTTAAGGCAAAAATAAAGCAAAACCAAAAAAAAGAAAAACCAGAGATTATGAAAACGGGTTCGGAGGCTAAGTTACGAGTTGGGAAGGTGCTAGGCACCCAACTCGCCCTTTCGGTCTCAAAAGTGGTTTTTGGCTAAAGTATGCTTATTGTTATATTTATTTAGCAAATAAACAAAGCATTAAAAGACATGGAAATAAAAACAAATATATCCGCGACTATATTATTTACGGATTTGCCGCCATTTCCTTACAATAATTACAAATATATTTAGAAATATTTGGCCATTATAACGGCTCTTTTACATAATATTTTCTAACTAAATCCGGGCATCACAACGACTTATATTTGCTACATTGGGCCGGATTTTAAATAACAACTTTTATAAATAAAAAACGCCCTTAAAGGCTATTACCTTTTAGAGCGAAGTGTGCTCGCTCTGTCCTTCAGGGGGAGGGAGTCTTTTGTTGTTGTTGTTGTTGTTGTTGTTGTGATTTGGGCAGAATGACTGCTTATTTCTGGTGGTTTTGGCTCGCTCACTCGGGCAGAATGACGGCTTATATGTGGTGGTTTTGACTCGTTCACTCGGGCAGAATGACGGCTTATATGGGGTGGTTTTGGCCTTTTAAATCGGGTAGAGCAACTGCTCTTTCCACGATTTTTGGACCGGGGAAATAGGGTGGAAACCTAGCTGGGGGGCTAAGGCTCACTCTAATCGGTGGGTTTTAAGTTTGGAGGAGTTTTGGCAGGGTTTTGAGGCTTTGGGTGGATCACTCACTATCTTACTCTGCTCTCTAATCTCTCAGCGTAACGAGAACGCGAAACGCTTTGCGGAGGAAAAGGTGTGCTGAAGGTCAACCCCGAAACCTCTATTTATAGCCTGGGATAAGGACTCATCGGGGAGTAAAATTCCTTCCTACGTGCTTCAGTGCATTGTACAGACCGCGGAAGGATTTGGACTTTACAGCAAACTGTAGCAGTTCTGTAGCATCTTTGCGTGCACTGTAGCTCACTCCTGGCGCCACCCACGTCAAGTCTGGGCGCCACTCCCATTTGAAGCGTGGGTGGCGCCACTTTAGGCAAAGTAGTTTGAGTTTTGCACTTTAACCCCTGCATTTCACTGTTTTGCGCATCATGCTTTGTCCTTTTGTATTTTCAACCATGTAACTTGACATTTGTTAATGATTCAACAGGTCTTGATATTTTATGTCATGTTATCTACCAGTGGTACGAAATTGGGGTGTCTACAGATACATACGTGTGCTAATAATGCCTTGATCTTTTTATGGTTGAACAACATTATCTAACTTGATAAATAATTAATCTTATGAAATTATTTTATTTTTGAAGGAGGATTGAGAAAAAAGTCATTGCTAATTTCTTCACAAATGTCAGCAATATATGATCATTTAAGACATTTCTCATATGTTAAAAGATTTTGAGTTAGCTTGTATGGTGTCAACAATAAACTAACTTGCAGTTAAAATGTGTATTTTCATTTTTGTTTGAGACTTCACTTATGTAGTTTTGGAATTCGTTACTCGAAGTGCTAGAAAGTGGAAGTAATGGTTTGATTGAGGAAATTTTGAATTCTTATTTTCAATTGAGATACTGATAAGAGTGAATGAATTTAAAGTACAAAGACGTTTCTCATTAAATTATAACTCTATTTCTTTTGAGATAATTGATTTTGTAATTCAAAAAAAAAGAATGTGTAGATATTCATAGTAATGATTCATATGAAGATAATATTAATAAAATATTTTTATTTATTGTTATAATGTTATATTTCCATTTACAAAATAAAATTGCCCAATGTATCTTTTTCTTTAACATTATTATGTACATAAAACTATCTATACATTTCTAAATCTAAGAGGGTCTGTTTGAAATTTTCAGAACAGAACGGGTAGTAAAAATCCAAATCAAAGTTACGTAGTTAATTAAATAGGTATTTGTTAGTACAAATTATAATTTAGAGACCAATATAATAGTTTTTAAGGCCGTTTGTAGTAGTCCAAAAATTCAAATTAGCAAATTGTATATTTTATTATCATGTCCAACAAAACGGATCTCCATTTTTCTTCATCTTCTTGAATTTATAGCACATTTTAATTTCTTAACTCATTTATTTAGCTTGTTCACTCATAATTACTAAACACGCTATAAATTTGCTTAATATCTCGATACACACCAATAAATCTATTTTTATAATTACAAGTTTTTGTATATATCTAATTAAAAATGTCTGTCTAAATATATTCTTAAAAGTAAACCATCTTATATCTTGGATTCAAATAAAGATTTAGTCACTCAACTTAGCATATATATATATATCACATTTTTATAATATAATCAAACTATCAAAGACTTGAAATTTAAAAAGCTAAACTCTAAGAGTTACAAAATAAAAAATACATCGATCACTGAGTGAATGAGAGATGTTTGTTTCTTTTTGGAGGAAAGAAAAAGAAATCCAAGTAAGCTTTGTCTTAGCTGTGTATAACATACCAAACTGAAATTTTACTGGAATAAAAAATTGGAAGAGAATAAATGGCATATGCTAGTAAAATTAATTAATTCCATCCTGCATCCGACCTTTAATTTGATCAATAATTATTAATTATGTATACATATTACAAATGTATAAATTGTAAATTAAAAGCTGTTGATTGTGAATATATATTACAAATAAGACAAGATAAACTATAAGTTACAAACAAGAAGCAAAATAATGTTCATTATGTTGGACGAAAATCTTCAAAATGACTAAAATACTCTATCAATGGATGATGAAGATCTCAAAATTAATCAAAATAGATACAACTTCCTTCCTATAAGTTTTGCGGCAACGTTCCGGTAAGAGACTTGTTCCATAAAGAGAGGACTTTGAGGTTGGCCTGGGGAGCTTGCCGATTCCTTGTGGTATGTATCCCGTGAGGTTGTTGTCCACCAAACTTAACCTTCTTGAAAGGCACTAGGCTCGTCAAACGAGAGCCGCGAATCATCTACAAACAATCGATTAGCATCAATCTCAAAGTCGAGTGATTAAATTAAGGAAGAAAAAGTTAAGTGAGTATTGAATTTTTGGTAAAAGTAGAGTGACTAAATTGATATTTAAGCCAATGAAAGATAGTCATCCTAAACAAATCACCCCATTATATGATAAAAACAATAATAACCCAGTTAACTGAAGCAATAACTTAGTCAATCAAAGTAAGAAATTGAATCATAAAATTTGAAATAACAAATTAAAACTGGAATGTGGTGTTACCTTGAAGAAAAGGGAGATAATTACCCCCACTCCTCGACAACCTTATCGCCTAGAATTTTGGGGTTACGGGCAATCCAAGATGTTGGGCTCACTTTTCCTTTACTCGAGCCAGCCATGGTTGCCAATGGTCCTCCATTCTCAACGCCATCAACTTGGAACAATGGTTCGGAATCATGAGTTCCCATCCAAAATTCAGATATTATATGCATCATAATATCTGAGAGCATGAGTGACGTGGAGAGAGAGTTAGGAATTTTAAAGATGAAAAAAAGGGATGGATATTGGATATTAAACAAAAGGAAGGGAGCTCTTACATTTAAGGCCTATTTCTATAATGGTTTTGACAAGCCGGCTCTGTAGTAAATCAATCCATTCCTCATATGGTGAGTTATCCAGAAGAGTGTTATTCGCTTTTTCAGGAAGTTCTTGCTTCTTCATTGTAATCCGCAGATCGCATTCCTAAAAGGGAAATACGTATCTATAAGCCAATAAAGAACTAACAGAAAGTGAAAATGGAAACAAATATTTTGTATGAACTTGCGACTATGCTGATTTTGGAGTGTCTGTTAGCGAAATTGAACTTGGCAAACATATGATAGAATTGGGCTGGTTGGTCATAGGTAAAGATAATGTATTTGGCATGAAGAGATCGGAATGAATTGCGTGGAGATCACGTAATCATCTTCGAATCCTTGGTTGCACTAATCTATTACAAACTAGAGAGATCTAGGTTTATGTGAAACTTGATCATTGAATGTAGGAGATTCTTGAAGAGAATTGACTAATCAAGAAGGAATTCGTCATTTGTATTGATCATCTCTGTGTCTTTCACAGACAACTTTATTCTGGTATATATACAGCTTAGGTAGAGATTAGGTAGAAACAGAAAACTAATCTCACCTAACATACAAACTGACATAACGCTTTCTAACCAAACAATTCACTCGCTACCCTCAGAATAGAGGAATTACACCCGCTACCCTTCAGTTTCATCCAGTCTTCAGGACTGTGCACTTGGGCCCCTTGAACTTTAATCTGATAGTGATGTTGATCAGCCTCTTCATTGTTGTGTATGTTAACATCCCCCCTCAAGTTGGAAGTCTGAACAAATATGTTGAGGACTGGCAACTTGTGCGTAAGATGTGAAAAATGAGGAGAGGGCGAGCCTTTGTAAACAAGTGCAGTTGTTCGAGGGAGGCAATGTATTTGGTTGATATTAAGCCTTTTTGAAGCATTTCTCGACCAAGTGACGATCTATGTCAATGTGTTTGGTTCTTTCATGGAATACGAGGATTGACAGAGATGTGAATGGCGATTGATTATCACAGTATAGAGGAACAGGTAGTTTAGAGGAGATATGGAAGTCTTTGAGGAGGGAAATTAACCATTTAATTTCACAGCAGTGTCGACCATGCTACGTATTCGACTTCGGTGAGGATCTCTGTTGGTTGTTTCTTGCATTTCCGGGATACAAGTGGTTGCTAGGTAAATCTGGCACATCAGGATTTTACGGTGATTGGGCGGCGGCCCAATCGAATCTGATAAGCTTTCGGATACGTGGATGAGTGAGATGGAAAGAGTAGACCTTGACCGGGAGCACCCTTGATGTATTTGATCGGCCTCAAAGCGACTTGCCAGCTTGATGGTCCATGGGATTTGCCATGAATTGGCTCGAGAACTTGAACAACGTAAGTGATATCGAGTGCAGTGAGCGAGATAGATTAATCGCCAATTAGTCTTACGTAAGATGAGGGAGTGCCGGGGAGGTAGAGGAGGTAATGGCTAACTTGTGATCTTTCTCAATTGGAGTAAGAGCGGAGTTTGGCATTTGTCGAGACCACGATCGGTGATTATCTCCATTGCATATTTTTTCTGATGTAGGCATATGCCAGACTTGTTTCTTGCCACTTCAAGTCCAAGGAAATATCTTAGGGGGCCAAGATCTTTCACAGGAAACACAGATTTTAGATGATCCTTGACTTGAGTGATCGATTTGGCTGGAGCACAGTAATGAGAAGATCATCTACATAGACAAGAAGAGCTATGAGCGAGAGTTAGTATTAAGGCGAGAAGAGAGTATGATCATTTTGTATTGTTTGAACCCATAGTTAATGAGAGTGGTGGATAGTTTTCAAACCCTTGTCTTGGTGCCTGTTTTAGGCCATATAGGGACTTGGATAGTTTGCAAACAACAGAAGATGATGCTTGAGTTTGATTAGGGTAGTATCCAGGAGGAAGATCCATGTACACTTCTTCATGAAGATCTCCATGAAGAAATGCATTGGATACATCAAGCTGTGATATGGGCCATTGTTTGGCATTGCGGCGGCAACACTTTGACAGAGGTCATTTTGCTCTTGGTGAGAATGTTTCACAGTAGTCAGTCCCTTCAGTTTGAGTGTAGCCTTTGGCCACAAGTCTGGCCTTGTATTTGTTGATGGTACCATCTGCATTGTGCTTAATTCTAAAGATCCATTTACAGCCTACAGTTTTCTTGTTGGCTGGAAGAGTTTGAAGGGTCCAGGTGTTATTGTTTTCTAGGGCCTGTAGCTCTTCAGTTATAGCCTGGCACCATAGGGGATCTGTGATGGCCTGTTGATAGGTTTTTGGTTCATGGAGAGTAGAGATATTGCAGGAGAAATTTCTGTAAGATGTAGAGACATTAGCATGGTTGCAGTATCTGGTGATAGGATAGGGTGTTGTGCAGTTAGTTGAGGGTTGAGTGAGGTTGTGAGGTAGGTTGGTGTAGTCTTTGAATTTGGTAGGGATGGTTTTGTGCCTTTGGGGCCTGGAATGTATAGATGGGAGAGTATTATTGGTGTCATTGATAATGGGAAGATGGGATTCAGTTTGGTTATCTTCTGTGTACTTGTCAGTGTCAGAGATATTGGTAGAGTTATTGGATTCAGTGGAAATAGGATTTTCTTCTTCAAGGATGGGGTTGGAGGTGTAGGTGGGAAATAGATTCTCCTGACAGGGTTGAGCAGGATTCTCTTGGAAAGGGAATATTGTTTCATAGAATACAACATCTCTGTGTAAAAGACGATGAGTGTTGATGTTATACACTTTGTAAGCTTTTACATACTAGGGTACCCAATGAAAATGCATTTTTGGGCTCTAGGAGATAGTTTGTCCCTATTGTGAGAGAGGGTTGAGGCATAGCAAAGACATCTAGGGTTCTTAGATGATTGTAGGAGGAGGAGATCCAAATAGGACTTGAGGGAGTTTTGAACTTTAGGACGAGAACTAGGAAGTTTATCAAATAGGTAGCGATGAGTAGGCGGTCACCCCAAAATCTTTTGGGAAGGTTGGCTTGGAACCTTAGGGCTCGGCAAGTTCAAGAAGGTGTGCGTGCTTCCTCTCGGCTCTTCCATTTCTTTGAGGGGTGTCAACACGAGGTGCATTCATGTAAGAGGCCTTGTGATGCCAATAGGTACGCCAACACCATCATTGAGGAATTGAGTACCATTGTCGGTTCTAAGGTGTTTGACATTAGTTTTAAATTGATTTTTGACCATGTTAAGGAAAAAGCGAAGAGTTTGATGGACTGTGATTTGGCTTTTAGAAGGAAGGTCCATGTAACTCTAGAGTGATCATCAACAATGGTAAGGAATGATGTGCGACCATCATAGGTGGCTTTTCTATAGGGACCCCATACATCGCGGTGTATGAGATCAAAGGGATTAATCTTGTGGGAAGTACTTAGTGGGAAAGGTTATGCGGTTTGTCTAGATAGATGGCAAATTTCACGATGAACATTAGGAGTAGAATCTAGTTGCATGTTAAGAGAACTAATGTGCTTTATAGGCTGCTGGGAGCATGTCCTAGTGCGGTGTGCCACAAATGTAGTTTATTAATAGGCTTTGTAATAGAAAAGGTATTGCTAAGTTTGTACAGATTTGAATTAAAGAATTTCTTGCACTCAGAATATGCAGTTTGCTTGGGATTGCCTGATTCTATTGAGGATAGTTTGTACAGACCACCATCAGATCTACCAATCTTCTTGAATGTCTTTTGAATAGGGTCTGAATGTAGCATGATGAAGCGAGAGAAAGTTAGGCATATATTGTTGTCACTAATGAGTTTACTTCCAGATATGAGATTGCATTGAAACTCAGGGGCTAGGTAGACATCTTTTAATACAATGTCATTTGTCAGGAATACAGTGCCTTTATGTGTTATAGAGGAGGATTTTCCATTAGGTAGGTGAATCATAGTGTTAACAGCAGTAGGATTGGTGAGGCATTCAAGGGAGGTGGTGATGTGATGGCTGGCACCAGTATCAATAATCCAGTCAAGGTGTGATGGTTTTGTGTGAGCAAAGCAGGAAAATTTTGGACTGTAAATAGAGTTACCTGACATATGATCTTCGGTGTGTCCATTTGAGTGGCTGCGAGTTGGCACTTTTATTGTTGTTAGAAGTAGCATGGTGTTGGAGTTGGCCGGGAGTAAAGCGATCGAGGTGGTCTTTGGGATCATCTTTCTTCTTGATTCCAAGGCTTTCTTTGACAGGTTGAGTGACAGCATTGTTGATAGAAGAGTTGTTCTTGGCCTTTCCTTTGTTTCTTGGCATCCTGCTTAAATCAGGTTTTGTTCCAAACAGTGGGTGCCATTCTGGAAAGCCATGTAAGAAGAAGCATTTGTCTCTTTGATGAGAGTCACCATGGCAGTACTCACAAAACAGTTTTCCCTTGACTGGAGGAGTTTGGGAACTTCCTGCATTTCTTGGTTTGGTAAACCTGTTTGTAGCAACTTTTCCCATGAGGGCGGAGGAAATATTTTCAAAGTTCATGGGGTGCTTTGTATCCTTTGGCCCTCTTCCAAAATAAGCATGGATACGGCCTTGACTACGATAGGGAGGGATGCATTCTAAGAATTTGTCCCCTCACATCGTATACCTTCGATAGGCCCATGAGAAATTGGGTTAACTTGGAGATATTGTCATGTTCCTCTTGAACATTGTGACACACCACGTGCAATTACATGTGCATTTAGGCTTTTCAAGAAGGTTTGTAAATTCATCCCAGAGACCCTTAAACTTGGTATAATAGGCATTGATACTTAGGTCCCCTTGTGTGCATAGGATGATGCTTTTCTGTATTTGAAAGATCTTTGGGGCATCACTTTGTGTGAATCTTGTGATGATGTCTTCCCATATCTCATGTGCAGTTGTGAAATAGACAATGCTTTGTCTAATTTACGAGTTCTGAGAATTTAACCAAGAAACTACCATACTATTGCATCTTTCGGGCACTAATATACTTAGAGGGAGGAATAGGTTTCTTATTTAAGCCTCTAACCATATCAAGTTTGTTCTTGGCTGAAAGTGCAGTTGTGATGGAGATTCTCCATTGATTAAAATTGGAGTTGGTTAGGGTTTCAGTGACAAGAATCATCCCGGGATGATCATTGGGATGAAGATAGAGAGGGTGACCTGAATTTAGTTGAAGGGTGGATTCGGGTAGATCATAGACATCTGCAGTGGTACTGGAACCCTCATCTTTTGTGATCTTGGTGATATCTCCAGAAGTGGGGTTGGTCATAGTGAAGAATTGAAAAGAGGATTTAGATTATAGAGTAATTGCACAGAAGGAAAGGGATTAAGATTGAAAAGAGAGGAAGAGTGGGAAAGAGTGGGATCAACCTTGCTCTGATACCATGTGAAACTTGATCATTGAATGTAGGAGATTCTTGAAGAGAATTGACTAATCAAGAAGGAATTCGTCATTTGTATTGATCATCTCTGTGTCTTTCACAGACAACTTTATTCTGGTATATATACGACTTAGGTAGAATTAGGTAGAAGCAGAAAAACTAATCTCACCTAACATACAAACTGACATAACAGTTTCTAACCAAACAATTCACTCGCTACCCCTCAGGAATAGAGGAATTACACCCGCTACCCTTCAGTTTCATCCAGTCTTCAGGACTGTGCACTTGGGCCCCTTGAACTTTAATCTGATAGTGATGTTGATCAGCCTCTTCATTGTTGTGTATGTTAACAGTTTATGAATTACAATTGATAGGATTCCAAGAATGGATCTACAAATGAAACAACACGCACAGAAAACCCACAGCCAAAAACATGACAGAATTTGCTTAATTTGAGACCAAAGTGATGATCAAAATTTTGGACTGAAACATTAATTCAAAATCTCAGTTGTAAATTGAAGAATCACCAACACAAAATAAACCCTAAAAACAACGTAATGAAATCAAATCGGGAAAAAAAGGAGGAGAAATCACAGTTATTATTGGAATCCAAAATGGGAGAGGCTGAACGGCAGCTTACATTGATTGTTTAGGGGTAGGGTTTATAGGGAGGGCGAGCTTAGCTATGCAATAGAAGGGTGATGGAGAATAGCTGATACCAAAACCCTTTATATAGAAGAAGAGAAGGGTCTCGAAGGTGATAGCCATGTGAGTGTGACGTCCTGTTAGCTGTATAACCTTGTCGGTTGTCACTTATTCACGCAAACCTCATTCATTTTCAACAACCTCCAGTTTTCAATTTTGGATTTTACCCAGTTTTAGGCTCCGTTTTATTTCACGGAAAATTACTTCCGGATAACGTTTTCCTCGTTAATTTTTCGATGTTTGATAACCTTAGGAAAAAGTAGTTAACGTAAAAGGTTTTTCGAGTCAACGGAAAATGAAGGCTTCTTTTTCAGAAAATGACTTACGAATTCATTTTCCGTAAATCATTTTCCAAATGTTCGGGTACCCTCCGTCCCCTTTCACAATTACACATATTTACTTACACACACAATATTTCACTAATAAATAAATTATTTAGAAATATAAATGAAGTTTGTGCACACTATTTATAAATTATAATTTTAATAAATAATCACTACGTCCTAAAATTAGTGTCAACTATATTATTTAGATGCATCCTAATATTGTAAATTTTCTATTTTAAAACATTTTTTTTCATTTCAATTATCAAAAAAAAATTGTAATTGTGAGATTGAAAAAAGATAGACCTTGATTTGATACCACTAATGATAAATTGAAGGTTACTAAAGAAAAATTCAAAAAAGTTCAACACTGTCTTATATTAAATATGTGCATTAATATTAGAATATGTTTTTTGTATTTATTCATCTATAGTTTTCCGTAATATTTTTTAGAGACATCCTTAACATTATCTATTTTCTATTTTAAAACGTTTTTTTTTTCATATCAATTATCAAATTATTTGTAATTGTGACATTAAAAAAAGATAGACCTTATTGATTTCATACCACAAGTGATAAATTGACTACTAAAGAAAAACTACTTAAAGTTCAACACTATCTTTATTCAATATGTGCATTAATATTAAAACATATTTTTTTTATATTTATTCATATATTGTTTTTCATAACAATTTTCGTGTGTTTGCAAAACACGCGTAAATGTTTTCTGACATATTTTCAAAAGATTACCAAACACCTGAAGATGAAATCTTTTCGTTTTTCGGAAATGATTTAACAAACGGGGCCTTACTGCATAGTGTACACTATCAACGAGGTCTCTGTAACAGTTGAATAAGTGATCTGTAGCGCTATGCATTTGAATGAGTGATTTGTAGAAGCTCAGACTCATTACGGGTATCGTAGTCCTTTCGTCCTAAAAAGTGACTTTTTTTTTTTTGTTAAAAAAAAATACTGTAGCGATGAAAAACTTATCAAAGTGGATGACCAGTATATATCCATTTTTTTGGTTTCCCAAAGGAGTGTATGCTAAGCCCAAGATTAATCATGTAAGACAGGTTGGACACAAGGGCGATTAAACTCTCCCAAATAGTAAATCACTATTTTTTTCTTCATGTTTTTATGTGAAAATACCTTTAATTTTTTGAAAAGTTTTTTTTTTATTGCACATGAATGTTTTCGACTGTTATTAAATTACCCTTCAACATATTCTTTTAATTTTTTTTCACAGTGAAGATTGTATTTTTTTTTCTTTCCTTACTCTATTTGAAAAATCATAACTAATTACAAATAATCAAAATGATTATATTACATTGTCTACAAGAAGTTAAAAAGTATTTTCTTAGTATCAAAATGTTTATATCATACTCAAGATTTCTAGTTTTATTAAATCTTATTTACGTGAAGAGTTAATATAAAATGACACTCAAACTACATCAACATTTGCATATATTTCCATATATTTGTAAGTGGTACCCCTCAAAACATCGTATTTTCTCTCGTTCTAGGTTATTCAATGATTGAATTATTCTTAGGATGCCTATATCGTGCCGGTCCTTTTAAAAGTAATGTCCGTAAGAGGTATGTAACATACAAGACGAACAACCAAATATAGTGGACCATTCTATCCTTATCTTGATCTCTATACTTAAAACGAAAAAGATCAAGTAACAAGTGAAAAGAAATTATGAATTGCGTGAAGATCACGAAATCAACTTCTCCCTTTTTCTCTTATAGATTAGCCTACGAATCTTGTCGTTCTTCTTCACGGTACATGTAAGATTTTTTATCGTAGACATATTTTTGCCAAGGTACAATGTATGTATTAGCTAGAATCCGTCAGATTCCGTGATAGATTAGACTGAACTTTCCTTTTCAATTAGCAAGATCTAGCTAGGGTTTATGCCATACAATTGATAAGATTCCAAGAAAACAAGAATGGATGTAAATGAAAGTATGAAACGACAGCCAAAAACATGACCGAATTTACTTGATATGTGAAGAAATGGATGATCAAAATTTTGGACTAAAAACATTAATTCAATATCTTTCTTGTAAATTGACAGACGATACAGAGAATATACATCAAGAAGAAACTTTGAACTTTATCTCCTCCAATAAATTTGTCGTTCTACAAACTTTTGAGGATGATGATCCGAGCAATGACACCTCTCAGATTGAAGCTCTAAATTTGGAAACCTCACGTCACAGTTTTCGGATGTGCAATCCTGTTTCAATTCCAGTCACAGTCAGAACAACTCGTCCTCGCAAGAAAAATCCCAATTTTCGTTTTTATTAGTTTTCTTTATTTGTTTATTAGGTTTATTTTATTTTGCTTGTTTTTCAAAGGTAAGACTCATTTGTCCCCCATTTTTTATAGCAGCAGCACAAAATCTTCTTAGTCTGCTTTGGAAACATTTTTGTATCCTTCTGTCCATAATCAATTAGCTTGATTTATTGTATCCTTCTGTCCACAGCCAATTAGCTTGATTGATTAGCCTGATTTATTGTAATTAGACATTAGGAATATCTTATTCTTATCAAGCAATTCAACTTTGTATAAGTCTTGAAATCAAAGGAAAGGCCACAGCTGATTTTGTGAAGGGAAACGGATTGAAGGCAAAAGCGTCATGTTATGGTGCTAAGCAATTAACTTCATGAAAATGTTGGTTTGATTATCAAGAATGTGGTTGCATTATGGAAAAATTAAGCTTATTATCAATATATTCCGTAAACAAGTTGCTGTAAAATGTAGATATTATTTGCTCTTACTTTTTATGAATGCTTTAATCAAATGAATGGACTATTTGCATGGAATATAACAAATTCCTACATGTAAGTAATTCGAAAATTGATGAATATAGAATGAACACCGTCTCTATCATGACGACCTTGCTTGACATCAATTACAACAGAAAGAACAATCGTCATCTGTCTCTATAATGCTCTTTTTTTGTTTTCAAGGAAAAATTAAGTGATGTTTCTAAGTTTCTTTTTCATAAGCCCATAATACATTGATTAAAAGTTAAAGCAATGCTTTATTGTAGCACAAACTTGTTAGAATGGATGACTCGATTCGAGACAAAGGGTCGAATCCCTCGTAACGGAACATATTTATGAAACCACTAACTTTTTATTCCCTAAAAATGAAAATTGGAAACATCAAAAATTATGAATGAAAAAAATGTTTAACAATTGGAGACATAATGAAATATGACATTAAAAATGATAGCAACCGAAAACATCATATATTTATGAAATTACGAAAATGTTAAAAATTGGAATCATAATTTAATTTAAAATTAAAAAATGTAACTATAAAACCCAAATGACAAGTGGATGTAAAAGATAGTACTCCACCATTTTCATGGTTTATATATATACATATATTATTTCCAATACAGAATTCTTATCTAGTGGAGATGTTGAGCTAGAGCCAAGTCTATTGGCAGCAGTTCTGCAAACCTCAATCCCAACCTTGGTCTCAAGTCGCAACAACAGAAACGGCAAGATGTGCAGTTTTTTCTAAACGCAACGTTTTTAAAACGCATCATTTTCAAAACGTAATTTTTTTTCTTGTAAACATGTTTGGAAAACTATTTCAAAATGCTATTTTTATAAATAAAATAGTTGTAAACACAACACATTTTTGGAGCGTTTTAAAACGCTGTATTGAAACAATTTTAAAGAGAAAACGCTTCGTTTTTTACTAGCGTTTTTGTCAAAACGCTCCACCAAACAAGCACTAAATATATTACACTATTACCTAAGCTCCACTTGTCCATGTTTTTGTTGCAGCCATTGTTTATTGTCTCGAAGGAATTGCTTCTGTTATCAGGCAGCAGATACAATGGATATCAACATTGATTCTCCCAACCGTCCACACCTATCTTATTGATAATTAGGTCAGGTCGAAATCCATTAGAACCCAAATGTCAAACGGGTTGAAATGGGTTGAGTCGGAATGAGTCGGGTTGAAACGGGTGGCGGGTTAAAGCAGGTCGACCCGTTTCAACCCAAAAATTTCCCCCAAAAAAACATATATTCATAACATAAAAAGTCACGGGTCGAAATGGATAACGGCTCCAACCCATTTTAACCCGACATAACCCAACCCATTAATATTATTGGGTCGAAACGGGTTATCCGCTTCAACCCAAAAATATTAATGGGTTGGATAATTAGTGGGTTAGATTGGGTGGATTAATGGGTAATAGGTTACAATTGTCAGGCTTACCAGAAAGATACAAGGGTTGGGCATGCTTAATTTTTCATTAAAGATGTTCTTTCTCAATTATTATATTAACAAAAATTATTCAAGCAAAAATTGAGTTAACAAAAGAAAAAGGAGAGACACTTAGTATAACGTAAATACACTAATAGCAGCTGCCACACCATCTCTGGTTTTGACGGATACCTTTGACCCCACCCACCGCGTGTTGTAAAAAAGTGATATACCATCTTACGGCTTAGAATCTTACAGGAGACCTACTCTTCTTAAAACTACAAAATTCTTCCAAGTAGAGTGCTAATTTGCAGTTTGTTTTGAAAATTAAAATATTAAAGTATTAAAACAAAATAATGATTCTGAAAACAACATATCAACAGTATTGTAATGAAAATTAGTAATTAATTGACCGCAAAATGTGATTAATCAAGGGCATACAATTGAGGTAGGTAATTTAGAAAATGAGTTCAAGAAAGCAAGCCTTAATTACATAATGATGTACAAGCCATTGACAATAGAACTATAACAAAATCTAGACAGTAACTTAATTAGTTAATCCACCATGAAAATTTCATAACTTAAGTGCATGCTCATATAACATGCATCAGCACTGAGTTCCATACTACCATAGACCATATTACTCCCAAAGTGATTTTGGGGACAGAAGGAGAACCACTTTGATCAGTTCTAGCTTTGCATGTAGGGCCTGCTTCATCCTTCTCCTTGCCTTCATTGTTCAAAAACTCATCCACCAGCAAGGGCCGCATTGGTACGACAATGTTGTTTAACATAAGTGTTTTCTGGTTCGGCATTGAGATCCACCACATCGCTTTTTGACTCCTCTTTGACCCTCCCATCCAAAATCACTGCGATAATCAAAGAATGCTTATACTTCATTGCAGCGTCCCTAGTACAGTCCCATTTGCAATAGTAACTAGCCTAGGGGTGACATAAGGCTAGCAGCTTCACATCTATGATAAACAGAGGAACTCATGGGAAGAGGTTGACAGGTTGATGATGTGCAGGTGGTGTTTTACGACAAGTCAATGAGGGTGTGGGAATTTTGGTATTGTTATTGGAAGAGTAGTCGGAGTTATGTTTTCACCAGGGGTTGGAATGAGTTTGTGAAGGCAAAGGGATTGAAGACAAAGGACACAATAGTTTTCTCTCTTTGTCGACACATTGACAATGATGGGGTAAATGATGCATCGTAATTCAAATGAATTGATGTGAGCTTCTATGATGGGTTGGAAAACAACACTGAAAGTGCTAAGGGTTCAGGAGGATTTGGGGAAAATGTTAAGGAAGAATTTGAGGAACGACACAACTACCAGAGCCCGGGAGATATTCTGAGGTTACCGAGGAACACAAGGAACCTGACCGAGTGAAGGAATCGGTAGGTGTCGATTATGTTCCCTCTTCCTCTAAGAAGAAAGGTTTTAGGCTTTTTGGCAATGTTTAGGAACTATCATGTCTATGTTGCCAATGTTTATGATCTACCCATTTAGCACATTGGATCATAAATGATTGGGGTCCTCCGATCCTACAAAACAAAGTTAGCAGTAGCATTAGAAGCAGAATAATCACTCTGCTAGCATACTACACTCGTAGAAAAAGCATGCATTACATAAATTATCAACGCTATGATGGGGCAATACACATCAATTAAATGCACTTTCTTTTTTGTATTTTCTATATTTCGTGTTTTTATGTCACAATACTTCCTTTGCATCCCTTAACAAAACACTGGAAACCCTAAAAAAGAATCATGTACTTCCTCCGTTACTAAAAAGAAAAATGTATTTCGTGTCATGTTTGACGCGATACACAAATTAAAAAAAATTCTAATCGACTCTATATAATAGTTTGTATTTTTTGAGGATACCCACGTGAAAATAGTTAAATTGATAATTGATAAAGGTAACTACCCAAAAAGAAAACATATTAAAAAGTGAACACTTTTTTTTGGAATCGCCTAAAAAGAAAAGATTTGATAGTAGATTATAGGGTTAAGTATACCATTAGTCTCTAAACTTTGGCCAAACTCATCATTAGTCCCCCAACTTCAAAATGTTTCACCACTGACTAAAGTAGGCCTTTTTTAATCATCGGAGGTCCCTAGCCCTAACGTTGTTTGTGTAATACCGTTATGTGACCATGTGCCACTCACATGCACAAAATAAGGGGGCCATGTATAAGATCATCAAAATAAGGGGACAATGTGAAATTTTAATACCATCATCTCCATTCAGGGACTAACGTTAAATATCCAACAGTCGTACACTTGTCAAACCTCAACCTACCTCTCCATCTTTACTTGTTCTCTCTCACGCACAACACACTCAAACACACACTTTTCTTCTCCAAATGGGTTGGAGGATCCCATTCAAAGTGGATGGAAATGGTGGTAGGTTGTCACAGATTCTCTTTTTGTTGGCAACTCTAGCTCTAACGGCCGTGATACAGCTTCAAATTCCGTAGTGTTGGATTGTGGATTCTTATTCATATTTCAAAGGGCGATTCCAATTACATACTGGTCAATTCCAAATTGAAACTGACCAAACCCAAATCCCAAAGGAATCGGATTCCGGTCTACAACAACAACTCTCCTCCACAGTACTTTCTTGCTTTCTCAAATAATGTTTTCTTTGCAACAAAACATTAAGCCCCATAAAGATGTCTACTTGTACAGGTAACATGTATTTCGTGTAAAACTAAATTAATTCTTCAGTTAAAGTTATATAGCATCAAGAATATTAATTGGAATCACGTACTCTATCCATGATCAATATTTCATTTGGCAAAATATTTTTGATTTTTGTGCAGGGGTGATCAAGGTTTTGTAGTCAAGTGTGCAGGAATAGGCATATTTATGTGGATGAAATCAGAGAAATAGAAATTTCCACCAACAAATAACTTCGGCGGAAACACCCCCATAATCCCCTACAGTCACATCGATGTCGTCCAGCTATATTTTCATAGTACTTTTAATTATTTTTCCATATTGTATAAATGGTAGTGGAAGTAGGATGTTATTAAAGGCGCTTTGATTGGAGGAGGCAGATTTTACTTGTTTTGCAATATGAGGGATTTCAATTATCTCAAACTTTGGATTTGTTGTGGTGGCGTGAGAGAGAATGGAACAGGGGCTGCTTATGCTGATGATGCCGAATTGGGGAGACGAAATCGAAACCATGGAGACGGAGGCCTGCGGCTATGGAGAAGGAGCCGGATGCTCTCTGGGTTAGGGATGAGGCAGAAACGAGGCTGGCAGTGCTTTGATTGGAGGAGGCAGATCCGACATGAATCATCAAACCATGATTGGAGAAGATGGTATTAAAATTTTCACATTTGCCCCTTATTTTGATGAACTTTACATGTGTGCATGTGAGTGGCATATGCTCATTTAATGGAAATTCACAAACGGCGTTAGGGCTGGGACCTCCGATAAGCAAAAACGGCCTACTTTGGTCAATGGTGAAACTTTTTGAAGTTGGGGGACTGATGATGGGTTTGGCCAAAGTTCAGGGACTAATGGTATACTTAACCCTAGATTATATTTAGGGAACTTTAAATCTAAAACAATGTGACTGTCTATCCCAAACAGGTAATTATATGCTACGACTTTTAATAACTGAGCTGATAAGCATACAAAGTGATGAGATCCTGTCAAGCCTAAGTCCATTTCAAAGTCAAATGCTGATCAAGCAAGGAGAGTTCAAAACCAAGTAAAATAAATCAAATGAAGTAAAATGTGTGGAATATGCTTGAAGATTCAAGAATTAGATTCAGGTTCACGTACTATATCTACAAGAAGAGTGATAAGGGCAAGAAATAGTCAAAGAGCCTTGTTCAATTCTTGTGAATCGCCTATGGTTTTAAATGGGTCTAAATTTTTGAAGCTTTTATAACTATTGGAAGACTTTATAATTCTATAATGTATTATTAGGTTTTCATTATTTTTAGTTATTTTAGGCAAGTATTAGGTTTACAATACCTCTTCCTTTCATTGTAAAACAGTTTTATAGTTTTCGATTATTTCATTAATATAGTTTTGAGTGTTTTCCTCGAAACCTCCTTGTTCTTCATGAACTTGTGAATATGCGAATCTACTTATCAATAGGAATTCCATACCTATTGATTCAAATACTTACTTCAAGCTAGACATAATGCCAACATAGATAGGATTTCCTATACTCATAGAACATCAAAAGTCACTAATGATTATAATGTAAAGCCTTATGACAAGATACCTTGTTCAATTCTTGTGATGCTTGGTTTGCTAAATTTTTGAAATTTGAAATATAATTCTATAAATAAATCATTCAAACCATAGTACAAGATTACTCTATGCCTGAAGAAAAAACTAACCATAGATAGGATTTCCTATACTCATAGAACATCAACAAAAATGTAAGATGACTAAGATACAATTTTGAGAATGCCTTCACCACTTACCTTGTGTAACCAAATGCTATGAATAACCATCTTATCTTCTACCGCTGTGAATAGCCATAACTTGATAGCATGGCAAGACCCTGAACGTGGACAAAGAAACACAAGCGGAAAAGTGATTACTTGTCTATTCCTATTGCTATTTCAAAGATTTTCCAGAATAAAAAAGTCAACTAAGAACGTAAAACTTTGTATTGTACCACTATAAAACAAATAAATTTATCGTTTATTGATCATTGTCTTCTTTTCTCAAAACAGGTATCATAATTTTGTTAAGAGTTATGAACAAACTTCATAGTAAGGTTTTCTTTATCTTCAGGAACATGCAACAATAGTCCACAAGTAGAAGTCATTTCTTCGAGTTTTTTTAAAATTAATGAAGCTAAAAGAAAAGTGAGATGTTAAAGTACAGAATGATTAAAATTCACAGAACTAAACCATCATGCAAAAAACCTCAACTACGAGAATGATTAAAGTACAAGTTTCCCTTTTTGTTACTCATGGATGCATAGTAGAATAAAATGAAACTTTTGGGACAATAAATTTATAGAAAGTGGTAATCAGTTAAAATCACCTCATTATGCACAGGGAACGCTTTAAGGCCTCCGAGACCCTGCAAGTGGAAATTGGCAATGAGTAAAGTTAAACATGGATATTCAAACTCTTAGCGTGAGAGACAGACAAATGCTTAAGTTAAAACTTTAAAACTGCAAGTGTCCTCTTTGGCTTAAGTTAACAATTAAAGCAAACTCTCCCGGAAAATAATGTCGTAGAAAATAATCTCATGGGTGGTTCTAGGGCCCCAAGACCCTGCAAACTGAGTTAAAAGCTAAAGAAGAGTTCTATGACATTGAGCGTTAGATCTCAAAAACATCAACATTTTTCCTCTATTGTTCCGTCCTATATAGGAATCAAACAAGTAAAAGTGAAATCTTAGAAATTGTGAAGGCCAAAGACACTGGAATAATTAATCAACATGGATATATAGAAACTCAAACCACCAACGTAAAATAAATCAATCAGAAATAAAAAAGGAAACAAACGGTTTCCAACTTGAGTTTACTGAAGAATACAATTGGGAAAGCCTATAAAGAAAAAGCATAAACAGCACGAAAATCATAAATCATGATAAAGAACATATACATGATCAGATATCAAACATAACAGCAACCACTAGTAAATTGCACAAGAAGACTCTGAGTAATGGACGGTGGAGCACATGCATTCGACTCAGATCTCAATGGGATCAAATTGAGACAGTAACAATCAAACAAACAGATCTGAATATCGATGATGATACGATATAGATTTACCCAAAAAAATGAAAATTCACGGATCCCTAAAAACAACACTTATATATAGATCTAGATACGGAATTTAAATACCTGAATTAGAGAAATAGCACCAATCACAAGTGAGATCGGTGACAAAAAGGGCAACAATGATGGTTTGGTCGGAGATCGAGCTCCAAGTCCAACCTACGGCATCGGCGGGGTAAACGAGAATGAGACTGAAGAGTGGGTTAGATGAAATGGAGGCTTTATATTGACTGCCAACCCTAGTTTCGATGCGTGGAAATCAATATATTGTTACGTTAATCAGGTGAATGTTGTCAATCATTTTTCAAAGTCTTTAATTTTCTATTCCCGTTTTTTTAACTTGAAACAGACATTTTTGTTGGAAAAAAGACAATGATGTCGTTAATGAATCTGAGGCACGTTACGAAAATAAATCGCAATACATCAATTTAAATGAAATAAATTTCAATTACATAAACCAATTTTACATTGCGTGCATTAATTTTAATTACCTAATTCAATTTTATTTATCTAGTCCAATTTTGTATCGCTGTGCAAAAATCAATTTTAATTATCTAATCCAATTTTATTTATCTAGTCCATTAATTTTGTATCGCGATACGAAAATCGTTAGGAAAACAGACATTCAGGTACCTTTTTTCCACTACAACCAACAAATGATTTAAATTACGTATTTTTTGGTTATAAAATATATATATATCAGATTTCCATTTAAAAGCAATCGATTTGACGTAAAAATTAAGGAACTAAGTGAGCATTTTATTTTATTAAACATAAACAAAAATAAAAATATGTTCTTGTTTTGATATTATTAGTGGTTCTGCCAACATTAACACCGTTATGTAAAGTTTTTGAGTACTTTTTAGAAATTTTGTTGCATTGGAAATGGTGACAGAGGTTAAAATATTGGCATTTTCCAATCGTTGTGGATATAATATATATATATATATATATATATATATATATATATATATATATATATATATATATAATTTTTTGTAAAAGAATTTTTTTTTTGTAATTTTTGTGTTTATTTGATAAGTGCATGTTGTTGAATCTTGCCTTAATTAAATTTGCTTAAAATCATTTTACTTTTTGTCAATCAAAGAACTTATATGTTACTCCCTCCGTCCCTAAATTATCGTCTTCCTTTCCTTTTTCGTCCGTCCCAAAATTTTGAAACTTACCTTTTTAGAACATTACTTTTACCACTTTACCCTTACTTTTTCGCTCTACTTTAATTATGGGTCACATATACATGGACATTAAAAGAAACTACACATTAAACCAATATAAATAATCAAGTCAATTACTTTTTCTTAAACTGCTACGGGTCAACCCGCATCTATTATTTAGGACCCGGTGAGTATTAATTATTATGGTCGCTTTGAGATATATTCATATCAGTCAATTAGAAGTAGGTGATCTTAGTTTTAAAGTGTCAGCTTCTTTATCTTCTTTGCTTGAACATTTTCTGGTACTGACACTTTCCTATTTTTTGTTTTGATAGATCTTGTGTTTGTTATCTCTTGAACAGGATCCATATGATCTTGTAAGAAGATACGTCTGAATTATAAAATACAATTCAAATTCAAATGTGTTCCTAACGGACTGCACATCAAGTTCTTCTATAATACCCACAGGGATCACTTGAAGAAAACATCTGCAGCATTCATACTCTCAAAGCAAAACACTCACTTAAAGTACGTGCCTCAGCTTTTATAACTTTAGCTAAGCATTCTTCACTTATATTTATTTTCTAGTTTTTGTTTAGATAATCTATGAATTACTTCTTTCATATTTTTTAAGAAATCAGTTGGATTGTCTCACGAGTGTGATTGTATCTCAATCATACTCCATAAACACTGGTCTTTGTTGTACACTGATCCATTAGAAATCACGTAGATTTTTAATAAAATTAGTGCACTTAATTCAAAAATCCAAGTTTGACCAACTTGGTAGTGGACGTAATAGTTTTTACAGTGAACCACTTCAATTCATTTGTCTGATATTTTATCAGCTCTTACAAATTGATCTAACACTTAAGAAGTCTTAATCTACTTAAGTGTCAGTCAGTTATTTACATAAATTGTTTACTTATCTGTTTTGATAAATTGTTCTTCAGCTCTTTTTTTACATTCAGTGATTCATTTTCAAAAGTAATTGGCTTTCGCCCGGTGACCAATCTCTTATCAACATCAGCTTCTTTGAAACATCAGCCAACTGACACCATATCGGTGACTAACAAAATTATATTATTCGCTGCAATTTTGAAGTTTTTCAAAACTACCCTTAAAAGTTTTAAAAGGCTATTCACCCCTCTAGCCTTGTCGGTTCAAAAAACCTGCATGCTTCACGAATAGCCTAATCAATCATATAATCTCCTTCACCATAGCCATGTCATAAAATGATTTCCAACTAGATTTTTCACAACCATTAAGGCAATATAATACATTTTAGCCAAAAGGATAATCCTATAACAATTCAAAGTTTCTTCCTATTCTAGACAACCAACTCAGGCATTCTAATACCTTCACATGGATCGATTTAGTCAGCCTTTATGTTGGAGTTTTGAGCTTCTCCAGTTCTCAGTACAATTTCCAAGGGTTCCCGCAGCTTGTTTTTCTTGCCCTGAAAGAAAATAGAATTGTAAGACAGAGGTTTTGATGACTAAGGAAAACAGCAACAACAAAATGCTCAATCTCTTGTACATTTTCAAAGAATTGATAGATATTGGTTCACTATGGCAGTTACTTCCACATTGAGTCTTTGCAGTATCCAAAGTTTTATCATTAAACAGTCAGAACCTAGCTTGGCAATAAGAACGGTACGAGAGCAAAAACCATTTCCTAAGCCTAGCATACCTTGCGAGAGCAAAAACTTCATCAACAGATTCAGGAGCAGTGTTCGCAATCATGCACTTCTGCCAAGTTTACAATGTGAAGTTGTAAAATTTAAGGAACTGCACTTCCATAATTCACTAATTGAGGTTGAGATTAGTACTCGCCATCAGCAACACTGTATTTCTTGAGAGTTCTTATTTTGAGTTAACAGATCAACAACACATCGCTCATATATTATAGCCATATAACTGAGAAAGAAAAGATACATTATAGAATAATGATGAAAGAAAAATAACAATGCTCATATTAGTCTTTACAAGGATACTCAAGTGCTCGTTTCAGACTGGTGATTCTTATAGTGGTTGCCTCTTGTGGCATACTGCAATGCCCTGTCAAATGAACTGAAAAGAAACAATTTGTAACAAGCAAACTGAAATTCTATTGCGTCAGGCGCTGATAACGAGCCGTGCTTTTGAGCAACAAAATAAGGTTTCCTCACGTGGGAATTTTAATAGTTGGATTCCTTGTAATATTCCTCCAGCTTTACAGTCTATTATGCATTTAGCATTCTCCGGAAGTTCTGCCAATCACCATCAGTGGATAAAAAGAAACATAACTAAGAGCACCAAAAAGTAAGAAAAAATAATAATAATAAAGACGCTTACAAAATAATGATAATAACAATTACAATGTTACTGGTTTAAACTAGATCATCAATATAGGCCAGGTTCCAGCTAAACCGAATAACCACAACACACATATCCAACTAAACTATAGTTTTCTAAGAGAAAGAGCCTCACAAGATATGTAGTCAAAAGGATCAGTAAAGCTATTTCAAAACTACCAACGGCAATAAGTCGTTGAATATAAAATCTGCATGCACAACGTTAATCGGTGGTGTCCATTCTATCTCTCCTCTAAGAAGAAGGTTTTAGGATTTTTGGCAATGTTGATGAACTACCCATTTAGCGTACCCTAAGAGCCTACAAAACAAAGTTAGCAATAGTATTAGAAGCCTTATCGATCACTCAACGGCATACTACAATGAGAAAAGCATGCATTACATAAATTATCAACGCTATGATGGGGCAATACACATCAATTAAATGCACTTTCTTTTTTGTATTTTCAATATTTCGTGTTTTTATATCACAATACTTACTTTGCATCCCCTAACAAAACACTCGAAACCCTAAAAAGAATCAAGTACTTCCAAGTTACTAAGAAGAAAAATGTATTTCATGTCATGTTTGACACGATACACAAAAAAAAATTATAATCGATCAGATATAATAGTTTGTATTTTGAGGATACCCACGTGAAAATAGTTAAAGTGATAATCAAATCAATGGTAAAATGATAAAGGTAACTACCCAAAAGAAACATATTAAAAAGTGAACACTTTTTTTTGGAATAGCCTAAAAGAAAAAAATTGTTTTTAGGATAGGAGGAGTACATAATATCCTCTATTGGCCAACATTCTATTAAATGTATGAAAAAGTTATCATAGTAGATAGAAGAATACATGTTCTTAGATCTAGTAGATTATATATTTAGGGAACTTTAAATCTAAAACAATGTGACTGCCTATCCCAAAGGTAATTATATGCTACGACTTTTTAATAACTGAGCTGATAAGCAATTAAGCATACAAAGTCGCTTAATGATTA
>CM028378.1:10814921-10856003 GCA_013146195.2 Codonopsis lanceolata | reverse complement strand
ATCAATTAAATGCACTTTCTTTTTTGTATTTTCTATATTTCGTGTTTTTTATGTCACAATACTTCCTTTTGCATCCTTAAGCAAAAAACTTTGGAAACACAAATTAAAAAAAATTCTAATCGACTCTATATAATAGTTTGTATTTTTGAGGATACCCACGTGAAAATAGTTAAATTGATAATTGATAAAGGTAACTACCCAAAAGAAAACATATTAAAAAGTGAACACTTTTTTTGGAATCGCCTAAAAAGAAAAGATTTGCTAGTAGATTATAGGGTTAAGTATACCATTAGTCTCTAAACTTTGCCTCATCATCAGTCCCCCAACTTCAAAATGTTTCCACCGACTAAAAATAGGCCTTTTTAATCATCGGAGGTCCCTAGCCCTAACGTCGTTTGTGTAATACCGTTATGTGACCATGTGCCACTCACATGCACAAAATAAGGGGGTCATGTATAAGATCATCAAAATAAGGGGACAATGTGATAATTTTAATACCATCATCTCCATTCAGGGACTAACGTTAAATATCCAACAGTCGTACACTTGTCAAACCTCAACCTACCTCTCCATCTTTACTTGTTCTCTCTCACGCACAACACACTCAAACACACACTTTTCTTCTCCAAATGGGTTGGAGGATCTCATTCAAAGTGGATGGAAATGGTGGTAGGTTGTCACAGATTCTCTTTTTGTTGGCAACTCTAGCTCTAACGGCCATGATACAGCTTCAAATTCCGTAGTGTTGGATTGTGGATTCTTATTCATATTTCAAAGGGCGATTCCAATTACATACTAGTCAATTCCAAATTGAAACTGACCAAACCCAAATCCCAAAGGAATCGGATTCCAGTCTACAACAACAACTCTCCACAGTATTCTTGCTTTCTCAAATAATGCTTTCTTTGCAACAAAACATTAAGCCCCATAAAGACGTCTACTTGTACAGGTAACGTGTATTTCGTATAAAACTAAATTAATTCTTCAGTTAAAGTTATATAGCATCGAGAATATTAATTGGAATCACGTACTCTATCCATGATCAGTATTTCATTTGGCAAAATATTTTTGATTTTTGTGCAGGGGTGATCAAGGTTTTGTAGTCAAGTGAGCAGGAATAGGTAGATTTATGTGGATGAAATCTGAGAAATAGAAATTTCCACCAACAAAGAACTTTGGCGAAAACACCCCCATAATCCCCTACAGTCACATCGATGTCGTCCAGCTATATTTTCATAGTACTTTTAATTATTTTTCCATATTGTATAAATGGTAGTGGAAGTAGGATGTTATTAAAGGCGCTTTGATTGGGGGAGGCAGATTTTACTTGTTTTGCAATGTGAGGGATTTCAATTATCTCAAACTTTGGATTTGTTGTGGTGGCGTGAGAGAGAATGGAACAGGGGCTGCTTATGCTAATGATGCCGAATTGGGGAGACGAAATCAAAACCATGGAGACGGAGGCCTGCGGCTATGGAGAAGGAGCCAGATGCTCTCTGGGTTAGGGATGAGCGACGAGGCTTGGCGCGTGCTTTGATTGGAGGAGGCAGATCCGACATGAATCATCAAACCACGATTGGAGAAGATGGTATTAAAATTTTCACATTTGCCCCTTATTTTGATGATCTTTACATGGCCCCCTTATTTTGTGCATGTGAGTGGCATATGCTCATTTAATGGAAATGCACAAACGACGTAAGGGCTGGGACCTCCGATAAGCAAAAACGGCCTACTTTGGTCAATGGTGAAACTTTTTGAAGTTGGGGGACTGATGATGGGTTTGACCAAAGTTCAGGGACTAATGGTATACTTAACCCTAGATTATATGTAGGGAACTTTAAATCTAAAACAATGTGACTGTCTATCCCAAACAGGTAATTATATGATACGACTTTTAATAACTGAGCTGATAAGCATACAAAGTCACTAATGATTATAATGTAAAGCCTTAGGCACTTTTATCTGCAAGAAGAGTGATAAGGGCAAGACAGGTCAAAGAGCCTTGTTCAATTCTTGTGATGCTTGGTTTGCTAAATTTTTGAAATTTGAAATATAATTATTTAAATAAATCATTCAAACGCCATAGTACAGTACCCCACTCTATGCCTACATGAAGAAAAACTACCAAGTAGACATAAAACATAGATAGGATTTCCTATACTCATAGAACATCAACAAAAATGTAAGATGACAAGATACAATTTTGAGAATGCCTTCACCACTTACCTTGTGTAACCTGAAATGCTATGAATAACGATCTTATCTTCTACCGCGTGTGAATAGCCATAACTTGATAGCATGGCAAGACCCTGAACGTAGACAAAGAAACACAAGCGGAAAAGTGATTACTTGTCTATTCCCATTATTGCTATTTCAAAGATTTTCCGGAATAAAGTCAACTAAGAACGTAAACTTTGTATTGTACCACTATAAAACAAATAAATTTATCGTTTGTTGATCATTGTCTTCTTTTTCTCAAAACAAGTATCATAATTTTATTAAGGGTTATGAATAAACTTCATAGTAAGGTTTTCTTTATCTTCAGGAACATGCAACAATAGTCCACAAGTAGAAGTCATTTCTTCGAGTTTTTTTTAAATTAATGAAGCTAAAAGAAAAGTGAGATGTTAAAGTACAGAATGATTAAAATTCACAGAACTAAACCATCATGCAAAAAACCTCAACTACGAGAATGAAGACATTACTAACGAGCTGGTATACAAGTTTCCCCTTTTGTTACTCATGGATGCATAGTAGAATAAAATGAAACTTTTGGGACAATAAATTTATAGAAAGTGGTAATCAGTTAAAATCACCTCATTATGCACACAGAGACGCTTTAAGGCCTCCGAGACCCTGCAAGTGGCAAAATGAGTAAAGTTAAACACGGATATTCAAACTCTTAGCGTGAGAGAGAGACAAATGCTTAAGTTAAAACTTTAAAACTGCAAGTGTCCTCTTTGGCTTAAGTTTAACAAACAAACTCTCCCGAAAATAATGCCGTAGAAAATAATCTCATGGGTGGTTCTAGGGCCCCAAGACCCTGCAAGCTGAGTTAAAAGCTAAACAAGAGTTCTATGACATTGAGCGTTAGATCTCAAAAACATCAACATTTTTCCTCTATTGTTCCGTCCTATATAGGAATCAAACAAGTAAAAGTGAAATCTTAGAAATTGTGAAGGCCAAAGACACTGGAATAATTAATCAACATGGATATATAGAAACTCAAACCACCAACGTAAAATAAATCAATCAGAAATAAAAAAGGAAACAAACGGTTTCCAACTTGAGTTTACTGAAGAATACAATTGGGAAAGCCTATAAAGAAAAAACATAAACAGCACGAAAATCATAAATCATGATAAAGAACATATACATGATCAGATATCAAACATAACAGCAACCACTAGTAAATTGCACAAGAAGACTCCGAGTAATGGACGGCGGAGCACATGCATTCGACTCAGATCTCAATGGGATCAAATTGAGACAGTAACAATCAAACAAACAGATCTGAATATCGATGATGATACGATATAGATTTACCCAAAAAAATGAAAATTCACGGATCCCTAAAAACAACACTTATATATAGATCTAGATACGGAATTTAAGTACCTGAATTAGAGAAATAGCACCAATCACAAGTGAGATCGGTGACACAAAGGGCAACAATGATGGTTTGGTCGGAGATCGAGCTCCAAGTCCAACCTACGGCATCGGCGGGGTAAACGAGAATGAGACTGAAGAGTGGGTTAGATGAAATGGAGGCTTTATATTGACTGCCAACCCTAGTTTCGATGCGTGGAAATCAATATATTGTTACGTTAATCATTTTTCAAAGTCTTTAATTTTCTAGTCCCATTTTTTTAACTTGAAACAGACATTTTTGTTGGAAAAAAGACAATGATGTCCTTAATGATCCTGAGGCACGTTACGAAAATGAATCGCAATACATCAATTTAAATGAAATAAATTTCAATTACACAATCCAATTTTACATTGCGTGCATTAATTTTAATTACCTAATTCAATTTTATTTACCTAGTCCAATTTTGTATCGCTATACAAAAATCAATTTAAATTATCTAATCCAATTTTATTTACCTAGTCCATTAATTTTGTATCGTGATACGAAAATCGTTAGGAAAACAGACATTCAGGTACCTTCTTTCCACTACAACCAACAAATGATTTAAATTACGTATTTTTTGGTTATAAAAAATATATATATCAGATTTCCATTTAAAAGCAATCGATTTGACGTAAAAATTAAGGAACTAAGTGAGCATTTTATTTCATTAAACATAAACAAAAATGAAAATATGTTTTTGTTTAGATATTATTAGTGGTTCTGCCAATATTAACACGTCATGTAAAGTTTTCCAATCAGTGTGGATGTAATTATATATATATATATATACTATATATAATTTTTTGTAAAAGAAAATTAAATTTTTTTTTTTGTAATTTTTGTGTTTATTTGATAAGTGCATGTTGTTGAATCTTGCCTTAATTAAATTTGCTTAAAATCATTTTACTTTTTGTCAATCAAAGAACTTATATGTTACTCCCTCCGTCCCTAAATTATTGTCCTCCTTTCCTTTTTCGTCCGCCCCAAAATAATTGTCCACTTTGAAACTTACCTTTTTAGAACATCACTTTTACCACTTTACCCTTACTTTTTCATTCTACTTTTATTATGGGCCACATATACATGGACATTAAAGGAAACTACACATTAAATTAAACAAATATAAATAATCAAGTCAATTATTTTTTCTTAAGCGTCTTCAGCAGGGCAGGAGCGATTATTTAGGGGGCGGAGGGTATTAATTATTATGTAATTGAAAAATATATTCATATAGCTTGGTCCTTGAATTAGAAACAGGTGATCTTAGTTTTAAAGTATCAGCTTGAGATATATTCATATCAGTCTTTGTTGTACACTGATCCATTAGAGATCACGTAGATTTTAAATAAAATTAGTGCACTTAATTCAAAAATCCAAGTTTGACCAACTTGGTAGTAATGGGCGTGCTTGATTTCGGTGATTGAACCACTTCAATTCATTTTAATACGATATTTTATCGGCTCTTACAAGCCCGATCTAACACTTAAGTCTTAATCTATTTAAGTGTCGTCCGATTACCCATAAATCGTTTACTTATCTGTTTTGATAAATTGTTCTTCAGCTCTTTCTTTACATTCAGTGATCTATTTTCAAAAGTAATTGGCTTTGTCAGCCAGCTGACCAATCTCTTATCAGCATCAGCTTCTTTGAAACATCAGCCAACTGACACCATATCAGCTGACTAACAAAATTATATTATTCCGCTGCAATTTTTGAAGTTTTTCAAAACTACCCTTAAAAGTTTTAAAAGTCTATTCACCCCCTCTAGCCTTGTCAGTTTCAGCAAAACCTGCATGCTTCACGAATAGCCTAATCAATCATATAGTCTCCTTCACCAGAGCCATGTCATAAAATGATTTCCAACTAGATTTTTCACAACCATTAAGGCAATATAATACATTTTAGCCAAAAGGATAATCCTATAACAATTCAAAGTTTCTTCCTATTCTAGACAACCAACTCAAGCATTCTAATACCTTCACTTGGATCGATTTAGTCAGCCTTTATGTTGAAGTTTTGAGCTTCTCCAGTTCGCTCAGTACAATTTCCAAGGGTTCCCGCAGCTTGTTTTTCTTGCCCTGAAAGAAAATAGAATTGTAAGACAGAGGTTTGGATGACTAAGGAAAACAGCAACAACAAAATGCTCAATCTCTTGTACATTTTCAAAGAGTTGATAGATATTGGTTCACTATGGCAGTTACTTCCACATTGAGTCATTGTAGTATCCAAAGTTTTATCATTAAACAGTCAGAACCTAGCTTGGAAATAAGAACGGTACGAGAGCAAAAACCATTTCCTAAGCCTAGCATACCTTGAAGGACGGTAGGAGAGCAAAAACTTCATCAACAGATTCAGGAGCAGTGTTTGTAATCATGCACATCTGCCAAGTTTACAATGTGAAGTTGTAAAATATAAGGAACTGCACTTCCATAATTCACTAATTGAGGTTGAGATTAGTACCTCGCCATCAGCAACACTGTATTTCTTGAGAGTTCTTATTTTGAGTTAACAGATCAACAACACATCGCTCATATATTATAGCCATAACTCGTGAGAAAGAAAAGATAAATTATAGAATAATGATGAAAGAAAAATAACAATGCTCATATTAGTCTTTACAAGGATACTCAAGTGCTCGTTTCACAAACTGGTGATTCTTATAGTGGTTGCCTCTTGTGGCATACTGCAATGCCCTGTCAAATGAACTGAAAAGAAACAATTTGTAATTGTTAACAGCAAACTGAAATTCTATTGCGTCAGGCGCTGATAACGAGCCGTGATTTTGAGCAACAAAATAAGGTTTCCTCACGTGGGAATTTTCATAGTTGGATCAGTAGACAATACAATCATATGGTCTTGGATTCCTTGTAATATTCCTCCAGCTTTACAGTCTATTATGCATTTAGCATTCTCCGGAAGTTCTGCCAATCACCATCAGTGGATAAAAAGAAACATAACTAAGAGCACCAAAAAGTAAGAAAAAATAATAATAATAACGACGCTTACAAAATAATGATAATAACAATAACAATGTTACTGGTTTAAACTAGATCATCAATATAGGCCAGGTTCCAGCTAAACCGAATAACCACAACACACATATCCAACTAACCTATAGTTTTCTAAGAGAAAGAGCCTCACAAGATATGTAGTCAAAAAGGATCAGTAAAGCTATTTCAAAACTACGAACGGCAATAAGTCGTTGAATATAAAATCTGCATGCACAACGTTAATCGATAGGTGTCGATTCTGTTCCCTCTCCCTCTAAGAAGTGATAGATAACATGTACAGCTATTGCACTGCTGTCATGATTTGCAATTACATTGCTGTAATGATCTGTAAATATGGTAGGACTAGGTGTATTTTCCTAGTTTAGATCAGTTTCCTTTTTGTATCAGTCTTGGTCTCCAAGACAGAATCTGTATATAATTCTAATACAATAGTCAACCTTAATCAAGGTTGAGAATTACTCTTTCATGGTATCAGAGCAGCCGATAGGGACCCTAGAACTCTAGCTACCACTCCTACTGAGCCTATCAACGTTTGCTATGGAGAAAACTACCAATGAATCTTCTTCCCCTACCACACCTAAATATGTCTCGTCATCAACCACGGTTGTTGACAGCAAATACCCTCCTTTGCCTCTTGCTTTCAATCCTCAATCCCTTATGTCAAACACCATCCTAAACGACACTAACTATCTTCTATGGCGATCCCAATTTTTGTCCATTCTTAAGACTCATAAACTGGTCCGTGTCATTTCCGAGCCTCTCCCTTCTCCAGAAATTGAAAATGGTATTCCTAACCCCGATTTTCTCTATTGGTCCAGTGCAACTCATCTGGTTCTCTCTTGGATTCGGGCTACTTCCACTGAATCTGTCAAAACTCGTCTAATCTCGTGTGAAAACTCTTTAGACGCATGGACCCTCCTACAAGCTCTCTTCTCTTCTTCATCTCGTACTCACATTCGTACCCTTAAAACACAGTTGAATAACCTCCAACGTCAACCCGACCAGTCTATTTCTGATTATTTGCTTCTAACCAAAGCTGTTGCTGCTTCTCTTCGCCGCCTCTATCTCCCATCTCTGACCTTGACCTTGTCGACCACATACTTGATGGTCTTGGTGCTGAGTATAAGGAATTCATTACCTCTCTCAATACTAGACATATACCCACACTCCAAGAGTTGTCTGACCTCCTACATCAAGAAGAGAAATTACTTAAAAAGTTCTTTACCTCTCCCACAATTGCCCTTACTGCTAATAAATCATCCTCACCACAAACACCCCTCCATCTGCTCAATCCAATCAACCAAATCAGTCTGCCACCTCTTCTAACCAGCCTGCTTATCACCCTTTTTTCCATCCCAATCGTAGTCATCAATCCAATCGTGGCCGTGGAAAGGGTCGTGGCAATGGTCGTGGACGTGGCCGTGGATTTACCCCATCCTATAATCCTTCTCTCTTACCCCCACCCCACCTATTCCCCCAACCGGCTCCTTTGGTTTTGATCAGACCTGCCAGTTATGCCATAGTCGAAATCACATAGCTAATGTCTGTCCACAGCGGTTCAATACTAGAGCTGTCAAAATGGATTGGTGGGACGAGCCACAAAACCCTCTCAACCCACCATTTGCTTGGGCGGGCGGACCCCCAAAACATGGCGAGCCTAAAAAATACCAACCCAACCCACCTCTTTTAGGTGGCGGGGCGGGCTAGCCCAACGAGCCCAAGCCTTTTTAACAACTCTACGCGAGCCAACCCACAACCCACTTCACCCCGCCATTTGAGGCGGCTAGCCCAACCTCACCATTTTGACGCCTCTATTCAATACGCCTACTCGTAGAATACTCTCCCTCCTCCTTTCAATCCAAATTGGTGTCTAGACTCGGTGCTTCTCATCACATCGCTTCCAATCCTACTGCCTTTTCCCAATCTCAACCATACACCGGTAAGTAAGATAAAATATTAGTCCGTAATGGCGCCGCTCTTCCCATGTCTCATATTGCTCGGTCTCATATTAATTCTTCTTCGTCCCTCTTTATTTACGCAATATCTTCGTGTTCCTTCTATTAAAAACGTAAAAACTTTCTACTTTCTATCGTCGTTTTCTAACGATAACAATGTTTTTTTGAACTTGATTCACATGGTTATCGTGTTAAGGACAACAAGACGAGGGCCACCATTCTTTCTGGCAGTAATCCGGGTAATCTTTACTCCCTCCAGACATCAGTTTCGTCTCCCACTCATTTTGCTCTAGTTGGTGAAAAGACTACCTCCGATACATGGCATGCTCGTTTGGGTCATCCAAGACCTATTCTTCAAAATTTGTTCTCAAAATTCATCTTTGCCTCTTAAAGGCCCAAAAATTAGTAATAATTTATGTCATACGTGTCCACTAGGGAAATCTTGTAATTTGCCCTTTGCGGCACGTAATTTTCGTTCTAAATTTCCTCTTGATCTATTACATCTAGATGTTTGGGGCCATTCCCCTATTCCTACTATCAATGGATTTCGTTTCTATTTGTCTATTGTGGATGATCACTCTCGTTATACCTGGTTATTTCCCATGATTCGTAAGTCTGAGGTTTTCACAATTTTTAGTCATTTTAAAACTACAATTGAAAACACTCTCTCTCGCAAAATTCAAACTGTGCACACCATCAAATCTATTCAAACTGATGGTGGGGGGGAATTTACCAGTCGCATGCTCACTGACTTCTTGCTTACTCACGGCATTCATCACCAACTTTCATGCCCCTACACTCCCCAACAAAACGGCGTCGCCGAACGTAAACATCGTCATATTGAGTCTGTTGGATTGTGCTTACTTACTCATGCCAACCTTCCTCTTCGTTTTTGGCTTGATGCCTTCTCCACCGTTGTTTTCTTAATCAATCGTTTACCAATGAAACAATTGCACTATATCTCACCGTATGAGAAATTAATGGGTCGAAAGCCTGATTACAAATTGTTGAAAGTTTTTGGGTGTACTTGCTTCCCTAACCTTGTCCCTTACAATCGCCACAAATTACTTCCCAAATCCATGAAATGCATATTTTTGGGCTATGATGTCTCATAAAGGGTATCGTTGCTTCGATCCATGTTCTGGGCGCATATATGTATCACGACATGTTTTGTTTGACGAAACTCATTTTCATTACAAGTCTTCACAGGTTAATCAGTCTGCTGCTACCTCGTGCTCTCCAACCTCTGTCAAAGCTACTACATTCCCTCCATCCATGCTTCCTGTCCAGCAAAGTAGTACAAGTTCATCAAATTCCAAAGAATACTGCGCCACCACGAGCGACCACACCATCCATCACACCACCAGCCTCCGCATAAAAGCTCCTCCATCTCGTGATCCCAGTAACTCCCATTGCACCACCCGCGCTCTCATCATCTAACGCTGCATTTATGCCCGATCCAGAAAATCCAGCAACAACTGTCCCAATTTCTAGCAGCAACGACATGTATCAAGCCATGAGTTCTACTTATTCCAGCAGCTCCTCTCCACCTCTCCGATATCGAAGTATCAATGAACTGATTTATGGCATCTCACCATCCGCTACCGTCGGCATTTACGGCTGAATCCACTGATTCTTTATCTCGTGAGCCCTCCACCTTCAAACAAGCTGCTGGACATTTGCATTGGCAGAATGCAATGAAGGAGGAAATGTCTGCCTTAACTAAAACTCAGACATGGTCTCTGGTTCCCCCTTCACCTTCACAGAATATTCTTGGCTCTCGGTGGGTGTATCGGTTAAACGGCGAGCGGACGGTACTATTGATCGCCACAAGGCCCGCTTGGTTGCCCAAGGTTTTGGTCAGCAGGAAGGAGTTGACTATGATGAAACCTTTGGTCCTGTTGTTAAGCCATCTACAATTCGGACTGTTCTTGCTTTGGCTCTCTCCCGCAACTGGTCACTTGAACAACTGGAGGTACGTAATGCTTTTCTAAATGGCTTTCTATCTGAAGAGGTTTACATGTCTCAACCGCCCGGCTTTGTTGATCCTTTTCATCCTGACTATGTATGTCGGTTTCATCGTGCATTGTACGGTCTCAAGCAAACTGATCTAAACTAGGAAAATACACCTAGTCCTACCATATTTACAGATCATTACAGCAATGTAATTGCAAATCATGACAACAGTGCAATAGCTGTACATGTTATCTATCAAGAAGAAAGGTTTTAGGATTTTTGGCAATGTTGATGAACTACCCATTTAGTAGCCTAAGAGCCTACAAAACAAAGTTAGCAGTAGTATTAGAAGCAGAATAATCACTCTGCTGGCATACTACAATCGTAGAAAAAGCATGCATTACATAAATTATCAACGCTATGATGGGGCATACAAAACACTTAATAAAATGCACTTTCTTTTTTGTATTTTCTATATTTCGTGTTTTTATATCACAATACTTACTTTGCATCCCTTAACAAAACATTGGAAACCCTAAAAAAGAATCATGTACTTCCTCCGTTACTAAGAAGAAAAATGTATTTCATGTCATGTTTGATGTGATACACAAATTAAAAAAATTATAATCGACTGTATATAATAGTTTGTATTTTTTGAGGATACCCACGTGAAAATAGTTAAAGTGATAATCAAATCAATGGTAAAATGATAAAGGTAACTACCCAAAAAGAAGACATATTAAAAAAGTGAACACTTTTTTTTTTTGGAATAGCCTAAAAAGAAAAAAATTGTTTTTAGGATAGGAGGGAGTACATAATATCCTCTATTGGCCAACATTCTATTAAATGTATGAAAAAGTTATCATAAGATAGAAGAATACATGTTCTTAGATCTAGTAGATTATATTTAGGGAACTTTAAATCTAAAACAATGTGATTTGCCTATCCCAAACAGTAATTATATGCCACGACTTTTAATAAGCGAGTCGATAAGCAATTAAGCATACAAAGTCGCTAATGATTATAATGTAAAGCCTTAGGCACGTTTATCTACAAGAAGAGTGAGGAAAAACTACCAAGACATCAAAAACAGATAGGATTGCCTATAGTCATGGATCTTATCGTCACGTTGATTTTTCAACTCTTTATATACAATCATTCTATATCAAGAACATCAACAAAAATGTAAGATGACAAGATACAATTTGGAAAATGCTTCATCGCTTACCTTGTGTAAGCTGAAATGCTATGAATAACGATCTTATCTTCTACCGCTTGTGAATAGCCATAACTTGATAGCATGGCAAGACCCTGAACGTGGAGAAAGAAGCACAAGCGGAAAAGTGATTACTTGTTTATTCCCACAATTGCTATTTCAAAGATTTTCGTGAATAAAGTCAACCAAGAACGTAAAACTTTGTAATGTACAACTATAAAACAAATAAATTTATCGTTTATTGATCATTGTCTTCATTTTCTCAAAACAAGTATCATAATTTTGTTAAGAGTTACGAACAAACTTCATAGTAAGAGTTATGAACAAACTTCATAGCAACAATAGTCCACAATTAGAATAAAATGAAGCTTTTGGGGACGATAAATTTATAGAAAGTGGTAATCGGTTAAAATCACCTCATTATGCACGAGGAACGCACAAGGGAGACCTGCGCAAGTGGAAATTGGCAATGAGTAAAGTTAAACATGGATATTCAAACTCTTAGCGTGAGAGGCAGACAAATGCAAATGCTTAAGTTAAAACTTTAAAACTGCAGGGTTTCCTCTTTGGCTTAAGTTAACAATTAAAGCAAACTCTCTGGGATAACAATTTCGTTTGAAAAACACCCCGCAAACCGAAGTTAAAAGCTAAACAAGAGTTCTATCATATTGAGTGTTAGATCTCAAAAACATCAACATTAGTAATCTTGTGGGAAAAATCCACAAAGTGAAATCTTAGAAACTCAAACCACCAACGTAAAATAAATAAACCAGTTCATTAAATCAATCATCAATCAGAAATAAAAAAGGAAACAAACGGTTTCCAACTTGAGTTTACTGAAGAATACAATTGGGAAAGCCTATAAAGAAAAAACATAAACAGCACGAAAATCATAAGTCATGCTAAAGAACATATACATGATCAGATATCAAACATAACAGCAACCACTAGTAAAATGCATAAGTCAACGTTGTCTTATAAAGGTTTTTTTTTGTTATTGTTGTTGGTGACAAATGGCATACTTATTCCATTTGATTTGGTGGAATACTTTTTTCAGTCTTAAATAGGCCAAAATCCACTAATCAAAAAATTGATATTGATGAGCCTAAAAGCTTTAACCAATATATAAGAAGTACTAGTATAGTATAGAATGATTAAAATTCACAGAACTAAACCATCATGCATAAAACCTCAACTACCAGAATGAAACATGACTAACGAGCTGGTATACAAGTTTCCCTTTTTGTTACTCATGGATGCATAGTAGGATAAAATGAAACTTTTGGGACATTAAATTTATAGAAAGTGGTAATCAGTTAAAATCACCTCATTATGCACAGGGAACAGACAAGTGAGACCCTGCAAGTGGAAATTGGCAATGAGTAAAGTTAAACATGGATATTCAAACTCTTAGCGTGAGAGACAGACAAATGCTTAAGTTAAAACTTTAAAACTGCAAGTTTCCTCTTTGGCTTAAGTTAACAATTAAAGCAAACTCTCCCGGATAATAATTTCGTAGAAAAAGACAAATCAGCTAAAACTACTTTATTATGTGGGGGCAACAGCAATAATCTCATGGGTGGTTCTAGGACCCCAAGACCTGCAAACTGAGTTAAAAGCTAAACAAGAGTTCTATCATATTGAGCATTAGATCTCAAAAACATCAACATTTTTCCTCTATTGTTCCGTCCTATATAGGAATCAAACAAGTAATCTTGTGGGAAAAATCCACAAAGTGAAATCTTAGAAATTGTGAAGGCCAAAGACATTGGAATAATTAATCAACATGGATATATAGAAACTCAAACCACCAACGTAATATAAATAAACCAGTTCAGTAAATCAATCAGAAATCAAAAAGGAAACAAACGGTTTCCAAATACAAGTGGGAAAGCCTATATAGAAAAAACATAAACAGCACGAAAATCATAAATCATGATAAAGAACATAAACATGATCAGATATCAAACATACCAGCAACCACTAGTAAATTGAACTAGAAGACTCCGATTAATGGAAGGTGGAGCACATGTATTCGACTCAGATCTCAATGGGATCAAATTGAGACAGTAACAATCAAAAAGAAATAAACAACACAAAAATGAATATCAATGATGATAAGATATAAAAATTCAAATCTATCACAAATCTAGATATAAATTACAGTTACTTCTTATAGATTTGACCAAAAAAATGAAAATTCATGGATCCCTAAAAACAACACTTATATATAGATCTAGATACGGAATTTAAGTACCTCGAATTAGAGAAATAGGCACCAATCACAAGTGAGATCGGTGACACAAAGGGCAACTATGATGGTTTGCTCGGAGATCGAGCTCCAAGTCCAACCTACGACATCGGCGGGATAAACGAGAATGAGACTGAAGAGTGGGTGTAACTGGGTGAGGTGAAATGGAGGCTTTATATTGACTGGCAACCCTAGTTTCAATATATTGTGACGTTAATCAGGTGTATATTGTCGGGCCCAATTCGTGTGTTCTTAAAAAAAAGAATAAAGGAATAGTTACGGGTGATCACTTTTCAAAGTTTTTTATTTTCTATTCCTGTTTTTTCAATTTGAAAAAGATATTTTTGTGGGAAAAAAGACAATGATTCCTTTAATGAATCTGAGACACGCTACGGAAATAGATTGCGATATATCAATTTAAATAGAATTAATTTTAATTACCTAATCTAATTTTGCATCGCGTGCATCAATTTTATTTACCTAGTCCAATTCTGTATCGATATGCAAAAATTAATTTTAATTATTTAATCCAATTTTATTTACCTACTCAAATTTTGTATCGCGATAAAAAATCAATTGGAAAACAGACATTCAGGTACCTTCTTTTCAATACACAATCAACAAATTATTTAAATTTACATGTATCTTTCATGCATCCCAACTCCAAATCGATGCATCACGATTCACAAATAATGCATTGTGATTTAAAATTGATGCATCAAGATTGAAAAAGGTGTCAGACAAACAAAAATTTTTTTTTAGGCATTTCATCGAATATTTACATGCATAACAACACAAAAAGATGACGAAGGTTTCAAACGGATTACTTTTCTTTGGAGTTTTGACTTTCATGGCTATGGCGTCGGGTTTGGTCTGCTAGTTAGGTTTTGGATAATGTTGTTGAGTCCTTGTCGGATGTTTAGGTTAAGCATATTACTAATGTTGTAGAATCCTTGTCGGATGCTGAAGAAGAGGTAACTTCCAAGTTTTTTTTTCTTTCAATTGTTGCTTCTGCTAGTTAAGTTTTGGGTTTTGAGGTTGAAGATTATATATTTCACGATGCATCAATTTTGAATTACGATACGTCATTAATGAATCATAATGCATCGATTTGGATTTGTGACGCAACGAATTGAAATTGTGATGTATCGCTATGTTACCCAATATTTGAAATCATGCAATTATGCATCGCGATGTACATTACAGGCCTCTGACCATTTTATTAACAGTTGCAACCATCAACCGCTGCATCATCAGTTTCGACGGACTTATATTTACTAGCATTAGTTGCTAGAATCAACTAGTATAAATTTTGGTTTACGTATGTGTTAGTCCCAAAGGGCACAATAATAAGCTAGAAATGGGGGGGGGGTGAATAGCTTATTAACACTTAAAACTTTTTGTATAAATTCTTAAAACAAGCACTTGCAAAATTTATTAAAAAGTTTGAAGTAGCGGAAGTCTTCTAAGGAAGACAGTTCAAGTCTGCCGGTGAAGCACTACCGGTAGACTTTACTGAATACTCAAGTTTACAGCTGAAGCGATAAGTAATTAAAGAGATATGAAACAGTATAAAGCAGTAAGCAACAGTAAAGAAGGAACACAAGTATTTTGAGATGGTTCGCATTATAAAGAGTGTTATGTCCACCACCAAGGTAGAAATGTCCAATGGATCGTGTACAAAATATTTGACTTGTGTTTGGGGGTGGGGGTTTAAATATCTGAACAGAACAGAATATTCAAGGTGCAGAGGAATAGAATAAGGAACAACAATAAGAAGCAAAAAATAAAGTGTTGATGCAAATCTTCTTGTTGTTGTTGAGGACTTTTGTTGATCAGTTTATGATCTCTTGAATGCACTGAGTATATAAATTAAGCTTGATGTTGTTGGAAAGGATTCAGAGCATTGTTTTCTTCAAACTTTAATGGCAGTATTTATAGCTGGAGCATTCTTGAGACCGTTGCAAGAGACGAAGAGAGTAACAGCTCTATTAGGCTGAATGCATTAAATGCATGGAGCCGACTTTGTAGATTTCGTCTTCACTGATACTGAGCAGGGAATGATGAAGAGTTGTTGCAGCAATTGACAGGTGAGCAATCAGAGTTGCAGACCCGCAATAGTTGGTACAGTCTGTAAGTGTCAGTCTGTTCACCTACTTCGTCACTTTTTAGTAGCCGACAGTCTTCATGCTTTTCAGAAAACCGGAATAGGCGTGTCTGAGAAGTCAAGTGAAGAAAGAAGATTGGTTTAATTCAAATTCAAACTGATAAAGGTTGAATTTAATTAATCCACTAAAAGTTTGATGACTTGACACGTCATGCTTGAATAGGTGCAAACAAGGTCTGCCGTTGGATGTTGTATGAAGTCTTCTAGTGAAGCCTTCAGCTGAAGTCTTCCGCTGAACTTGTGAAGTCTAAAAATCTATTCTAAGACAAAGTTCTTATACATAGTTGTCACGCTAATTGATACGCAGCCCAATTAGCCACTAAGCATAGAACCTAATGTAATGAATGAACAAATGGAAATCAAGATACAATGAGAAACAACAATATCCTCCTATTTGCATCTGGTTATCATTATTTACAAGTGAGGGCTAAGAAAACTTTTTAGGAAAGATAATAGCATGTCAGAAAAAAATTTAGTTTTAAAACTGCAGACATGCTTCTATAAAAAATACCTCAAGTGTAACAACTAATCTAAGTGCTAAGAAACAGAAGAGATGAAGGAACAACACAAGGATTAGTAATAAACAGTTGAAAAAATGGATTTAAACTGAATGTTTTAAATTCTAAGCAGATATATGAGTTAAGTAACAAGAATTTAAAAGGTAGACATTTTTTGAAAAGTATAAGCTTCTGTATTCAAACGAAAAGTTTAATTGTACGAGCTACCACGGTCTTTTCCCTTTTCCTTTGTCTGCTCTGTCGGCTGCTTCTCTTTCTATTCGTTGGCGTTCTAGTTCTTCAACTCTTCTAGAGTATTCATCATTTACAGAGGTTGGAGGTCTGGTGGAGCGAGAACGGTTGTCCAGTTCTTCACGTAGTCTATTGTTCTCCTCCATTAGAGTTTGGTTCATAGACCTTAATTGTCTCTCCTCCGTGATGGCCAGATCACGTTCACGCTCGGCATTGATTTTGTCATGGGATGCGTTGAGAGTGATGTCGTTGAGTTCCAGAACAGGAGGGCGTCCGTGTCCAAGATGAAGAGTTATGCTGTGGAAGAGCTGCCAGAAGAGAGTTGAGTAGAGTCTGATGCATTCCTTGCGTTGAGCTTCTATGTTGATTTTGATATTAGTGGAATCGTGTCTCATTTCTCCAAACCTTGTCCATACATCCTCTTGAAATTGTCGAAGAATGGTGGCATTTCTATCGACTGCCTTGGACGTTGCAGTTACAAGCTCAACAGCAGCTGTGGAGATACTGGTAAGTTATCCCAGTCTGTCGTATATAGCATCTAGGCGGCTGAGAATTGCGGAGTTGGCCGGTTAGGTTGGAGAAGGGTTGAGACCAAGGTGAATGTGCTCAAGGCCGGCAGAAGATGTGGCGTCGGTAGACGTGACAGGGCGAAAGGGCTGCTGGAGGGGAGGAGTGGCTGAGTTGGAGGAAGAAGAGTCGCATGAAGGGAAGGTATGTGTAGAAGAGGATTTGGAGTGAGGAAGTGATGCAAGTGGGGTTGGGGGAGGGTCTAATTCAATATCAGTGTCGGAGTTATCACTGATTGTTGAAGGTTCTGGTAGGGGGTTGGTAGAGAACCAGAAAGGGGGAGCAGGATAGAAAAGGGATTTTGGTTTAGATGGTGTGGGTGATGAAGTGGGTTTGTGAAAGAGATATGCTACCGATGAAAGTTCAAATAAGAACTTCGAGGTAGCGGAGTCTAGGGTTTGAATGGGAATGGTTTGGGTTCGTTCGGATGGTGTAGTTGGGTTGGTTGGGTTACGAGTGGGTGAAGAATGGGTAGAAGGGTTTAGTGAGTAGTTGAAGGGTGAAGGATGGACTGGAGAGGGTGATCGGGTAGGCTCCTCCTGAGTTGGCTTCTCCTGAAGGATTGGCTCCTCTGGAGGGGTGTATTCCCTCTGAGTAGATGATTAAGTGGGAGTGGGTTGAGAAGATGTAGAAGGTTTGGTGACAACAGACTTTTCTTTAGCTTGGTGGACAGAGATCCTGAGATGGCTTCATCGGCAAAGATGACAGGTGGCGGTGGTGGTGGGTTAGAAGACCTTTACATAGTCGTCTACGTTTAGGCTTGGGTGAAGGTGAGGGTTGGTCAGAAAAAGGTTTACGTTTGGGTGTTTGGGATGGCTGGGGAGTGGAGGTTGTTGGTTCAGGGTTAGACGGCTGGGGAGTGGATGTTTGTCCAGCAGTGGCAGAGGAGTTGCCAGCAGACTTGTCACGTCTACCGGCCTTCAGTTCCTGCCGAATCCATTTGGCCTGAAGCTCATCTATCTCCGCTTCCTGCCTTTCCTTCTTGGCTACATCAGCCTTTGTCTTGCCAAATATGTCAGCCAAGACTTCTATTTCATCTGACGAGAAACCAGTCGCCTTCTTTGCCTTAGCGACCTTAGCCTATTTGAGAATGAGTTCTGATTCTTTGGCTAGGTCTTTGGCCTCTTGATAGACATCTCGGTCAGTGGTAGAGGTTACCTTTTTCAACCTTTACATGACTGCACAGACACTAGTACTGGCAGCATCATACGCGTCCATGTCGAACCGTGTTACCATCATTGAAGTAGGCTTGGATAGCTTTGCAACAGCAATACCTGGAAGCCCTCTTCGCTGCTTTCACTTGTTCTCCCACTCAATGTATTTGTTGAAGAAGGTGTCTGTTAGCTGTCTGTCTTTTGATACTTTGGTCAGCTCACTTTTGTGAACGGAGGACTTGATCATTTCTGTGTCCCTTAGTAGGGTGTTGATTAGCCTGACAAAGGGTCGTTTGTTTGTAGGGCTATCCTTCAAATAGGATATGTATTTGAGAAGCTCGTTAAAGATAATGGCTCCATAGTTGAGACGAGACTTTTGGTGAATGGCGCTAGAGAGGTTGAGCTGTTGGACGGTGAACGTATCATGGGCCCCGTTCTTGAATAGCAGACTTTTATCCAGCAGATGGCTAGAACAGTAAACGTCCAAAGGAAAGACGTTCATCAGCATTTTGCCTTGAGGTTCCCTTGGGGTGTTGGTTCCCCTCATTGCTTCCCAGGCTTGTTCTGCCTCAGCAATGGAAAGTTCTATGTCACTGCCATAATACACGCCGATGACCTTGGATATAACCTTGGCAGATAGAGAGAAGGGAAAACCACGAATCCATCCACGAATGACTGATGGAGTTTTTTGGTTGATTTCCATTCGTTGGTAGAACTCTTCAGCGATAGGGATGCTGTAGTCTTCATCGTGGAGACAGAAGAGGAGGAGAATCCCGGACTCGTTCATGTCATCATACATTTTGGCTCCAACAACGAATGTGCGAACCGTCTGTAGGTCAATGCACATACCGAGCAGATACATCTTGGGTTCCAAAGGCTGAATGATATCGTGAGCAGTAGGATACAGAGGAAACCCAGGGACGTTGATGGAGGGGCTAGGGTGAATGACGCTTTCTGGGTCAAGCACCTTCGTTTTGCCGGTGTTGGATTTTGCATATGTTTTCACCTATAAAAGACATTTTCAGTAATTAGGGCTTTTCTCCTGTCAGAACAAACAACCAACGATTTCATTTTTTAAGAAATAAAATTTCAGATGAAAATTTTGAAACCCTTGAATGTTTGGATAGATAAAACAGAGAAACATTAACAGAAGATTTCTCAGAAAAATGAGTATATAAAGTATATAGTAAACTATTAGTTTCAAAGTTTTGAAATGAACAACAATGGTGGAAACCGTCAAGATACGCAAAGCGTCTTTTTGAATTCCTTCACAATATGACTCAAAAGAAGAAATACTTAAGCATAAATCAATGGATAGTAAACTAGAGAGTAATGAAAGGCTTACCATTGTTGCTGTAGGGGAGAAGAAGCAGATAATAGTTTGAGAGGGAGAGGGAGCAGTTGCAGATAAAAGAGAAGGGTTTGAGTAGAGAGAGAAAATCTGAGAGAGAGAGAGGGTTCGTAAAGTTTTGGAAAGGGCGTTTCAAAGCCTATTTAAAGAAAAAATCTTTGTAGCGAAAAGTTGTAACTTAAGATATTTTCAAAGTAATTAAAAAATGACTTCTAACCCATATGCCTTTTTAGAAAACATTTTCTGCTTTAATGGACTAAACCGTTTTAATATTAACTTGGTAAAAACGAAGAGCTTAAGACTGTCGGTAGATAGCAAATTAAGTCAGCTGGTTAGTAGTAGTATAAGTCTGCCGGTATGAAAGAAAACTTGAAATAAAAATTAAGTTGTAGGATCAATCATACCAAGATTTCTCCTTAAATAAGCAAACCTGATAGCATATAATGGCTTGGTGAGAATATCAACCAATTGATGTTCAGTTGGAACGTATTCCAGATTGATGTTACCTTTCTCCACATGATCTTTGAGGAAGTGATAACGGATATCAATGTGTTTTATCTTTGAGTGCATCACTGGATTATTTGAGACCGAAATTGCGTATGTTGCCCATACATTGGGCAATTAGCTTCCTTGATGTTGTAGTCCACTAGTTTTCATCAATAGAGTTGAGAGCAACAATACCGCGTGAATGTATTCTCGCCTGGGAAGCTTGCAACCGAACCTTGTTTGCTATGACCATGAGACAAGTCTATTTCCAAGAAATTGACAAGTCCCACTGGTGCTTCTTCGGCTCACTTTGTAGGATGCATAGTCTGCATCTGAGTACCCAACTAGATCGAGTTTGTTTTGAATACCAAATACCCAGATTTGTAGTTGTTGAAACATATCTGATGATACGTTTGGCAGCAAGCAAATGTGATTCCTTTTGATCTTCCTGAAATCTAGCACAAACACAAACAGCAAACATTATATCAGGTCTACTGGCAAGTAAGGTAAAGGAGTAAACCTATGATTCCTCGATATTTGTTCACGTTCTCTTGCTTTCCCTTTTCATCTTTGTCAAGATGGCGTCGGTAGACATTGAGTCTCGAATCCTTTAATGTTAAATAATCAAGACCAAATTTCTTGATAAGTTCCTTTACATATTTGGTTTGGCTGATGAAGATCCCGTCTGAAGACTATTGAATTTGAAGTCCTAGAAAGTAGGTGAGCTCTCTCATCATGCTCATCTCGAAGTTTCTTTGCATCAGCTTCTCGAATATTTTGCATATGCTTTGATTTGTTGATCCAAAGATAATGTCATCCACGTAGATTTGTACCAGAAGAGAATGACCTTTGTGCTTGAGGATGAACATAGTTGTGTCTATTCTTCCTCTCACGAATCCTTGTTCAATTAAAAATTGGATAGTTTCATACCAAGCCTCGGGAGCTTGTTTCAGCCATGAGTGTTTTCTTGAGTCGGTATACATGATCCTGCTTGTCTTGGATGGCAAAACCTGGAGGTTTTTCAACATATACCGTTTCTTGAAGATCACCATTGAGAAAGGCACTCTTCACATCCATCTGATATACTTTGAAGTCCATGAACGAAGCATAGGCTAGAAAGAGTCTGATTGCCGCTAATCTGGCAACAGGAGCAAATGTTTCATCGAAGTCAATTCCTTCTTCCTGTTGGTAGCCTTGAGCAACAAGTCTAGCTTTGTTTCTTGTGACGTTTCCATCTTCATCTCTCTTGTTTCTGAATACCCATTTGGTGCCTATAACTAGATGGCCAGTAGGTCTTTGAACCAAGCTCCACACTTTGCATCTTTCAAACTGGTTCAGCTGTTCTTGCATAGCTTCAATGTAGTAATGGTCTTCGATAGCTTCATCAATCTTCTTTGGCTCGATTTCAGACACAAATGCGAATGTAAACATAGTCTCATTTCGAACTTTATTTCTCGTACGAACTCCTGAGTTGAGATCACCAACGATTTGAGAGATAGGGTGATCTCTAGTTTCAATAACATCTGGAGGAAGATCACTTCTAGAGAGTTCTTCCCTTAACGAATCTGGAGAAGGTAGAGAAGGTGATTCACCAAAATTAGGTTCAGAAGAGATAGAGTCTTCAAAACCTTTATTTTTGGGTGAACAAAAAGGGTGAGTGATCTGCAAAGGTGTTTGGGGTAGAGCAGAAGAGATGGGTTCAGGGTCAACAGAAGGGTTGGAACTGGTATCAGCAGAGTTGAAGTCTGCTGGTCCATGGTTAGCAGAACTGGAAAGGTCTACAGTTGGAGGATTCTGAGGTGAAGTAGAAGTAGAAGCTTTATTTGTACCTGTCTCAACATCATCAGAATCATCAGCAATATTTGGAGCCACACGTGGCTCTAATAAACCAAATTTATCAAAAGTAACATGCACAGATTCTAAGATTTTCAAAGAAGTTTTGTTAAATATGTGAAATGCTTATGAATGTTTGGAATAGCCAAGAAAAATTCCTTCGTCTGATTTTGAATCAAATTTACCTCTATATTCCTTTCCATTATATAGAATAAAACATTTACAGCCGAAGATTTTGAAAAATTCTATGTTTGGAGCTCTTCCTCTCCATATTTCATATGAAGTTTTATTATGAAATTTATTTACCAGGGATCGATTCTCGGTAAAACATGTAGAGTTGACAGCTTCTTACCATAAGTATTTCGGAAGTTTTGCTTCTGCCAACATAGTTCTTGCTACTTCAATGAGTGTTCTGTTCTTCCGTTCATCTACACCGTTTTGTTGAGGAGTTCTGACAGCAGAGAAGTTGTGGCCCACGTGATCATCACAATACCTTTCGACACCGTTGTTTTTGAATTCGGTGTCGTTGTCTGATCTAATGTCACTTATGTCTTCAAGCTTTTGGGTTTGAAGTCTTCTGAAAAGAGCGGTGACTAGATCATATGTCTCATCTTTTGATGTCATTGTTTCGATCCAGGTGAACCTAGAATAGTCATCAACTACTACAAATGTGTACTTGTCTCTAAAGATATTGACTGTAGTGATTGGTCCAAAGAGATCCATATGCAGAAGTTGAAGATGTCTGGTCGTAGACATGACAGACTTTCTTTTGAAGGAAGACTCGAAAAGTTTTCCTAATTGGCAAGCTTTGCAACAGCTGTTATGGTCGGCAGACACCGTAGGTAGACCTTTAACAAGCCCATATTTGGTGAGCTTGGAGAGATATTTGAAGTTGAGGTGACTGAGACGCTTGTGCTAAAGCCAACTGTTGTCGCGAATGTTGTTAGCAACTAGGCAAAAGCTGGAGGATCTCCCTAGAAGGTTTAAGTCCACGACATAGACGTTTCCTTGTCTATTGCAAGTCAGTAACGTTGAGCATGATTCACGATCTTTGATGAGACATTGGTTAGAGGAGAATTGGTAGAGTAGTCCTTTGTCACAGAATTGGGATATGCTCAGAAGATTATGCTTTAAGCCATTCACTAGAGAAACTTTGTTGATGGAGATACTTCCTCTAGAGATTGAGCCATACCCAATTGTTTTCCCTCTTGCATTGTTGCCAAAAATCACCATAAGACCTTTAGCTTCAGCTATATCTGAGAGTAGACTTATGTTCTCAGTCATGTGTCTTGAACAGCCACTATCGAGGTACCTAGATGTCCTCATATTCTGAATCTATAGCCATGAAGCAGACATGAAAAAGTCAAAGGAACAAGGTCCCCTTTATTTTCTTTTGGGTCCTGAGGATTAGCAACCTTTTGGAACCCTTACCTGCCTAACCTTGAGAGAACTAGCTAGGTCTCTCATATTTTGGTGAGAACCTTAGTAGACATTCTGGGGCCAGATGGCCTAAACAGTTGCAAGAATGACATAAATGAAAGTTCCATGGATGACTGTGGTTAGCTTTAGCTGAAGAGTGCTTGTGACTTTTCTTGTTCTCAACAGCAGTCTTGGGTTCAGCTAGCTTGTTGATAGTAGACCTAATTGGTTTCTTTTGAACCTTCCTTGATTTGTTACCAATAGACTTAGCCTTGGCTGGTCTGTTGTTAACCTTATTAAGAGGATCCAGCAGAATTCCTTTAAGTTTATTGTCAACTAACTTAGGTGCCTTAGTCATTTCATAGACAAACTTGACATGTACTAGCAGAGATTTTATAGGTCTACTGCCAGCAGACTTCGTTTTAGCAGAGTTGTTGTCGGCAAACTTTGATTTATCTATCGTTCCTTTAACAAGCTTCTCGTTAGAAGCAGTTTCTTTGGCTTTCCCTTTCTGAGCCTTGGGGTAAACGTATGGTACACTTGTATACCCAACTTCATGTTTACCATTGTTTCCAAAAGTCTGTTTTGAAAAGGAAGTATCATAAGCGACTTCGGAGGTTTCACCTTTCTCTGTGACAAAAGAACATGCAATGTTGGGCTCATCACTATATCCTAAGCCAGATTTATCTCTACTTGGCTTTTGGCTTGAAAGGATTCCTTTAAAGGTTTCCTTGGAGCTGTTCCAGGAATCAATTGTCTTTTGTAAAGTAATTTTCTCCTGGTCTAGTCCTTTGATATGCTTAGTTAGGCAATCAACTTTGTTACAAAGGAATTTGTTTTCTCCTTTTAGCTTGATACTTTCCTATTGACAGCTATTGAGAGTTTGAATCTCAGCTACCAGCAGAGATTTCTCAGCAATAAGCTTTTCACAGTTCTTTGCGAGTTTTACATAGGCTACTCTAAAGGAATTGAACTCTTCAAGCATTTTCTTGATTATCTTTGAGCAGTTCTTCATAACTGAAGTTTTCATAGTTGATCTCACCTTTAACGAAGGGACTAGGTGAGATTTCGACTTCATGTTTAGAGTCATAGGTGGGACTAGAATCATGAGCTATTAAGCATATGTTGGCTTGCTCACAATCGTCCTCTTCCTCTTCTGAATCAGTCTCAAACCATGTAGCAACCTGTTTTTCTTCAATATCTTCAGCCAGCATACCTTTATGTTTTTGAAATTTCTTATACGGAGGCTTTCAATATGCTTCGAATTTTGGCTTTGGACATTTTAGAGGCGAAGTGACCAGGTTTTCTACAGTTATAACACACAAGCTCTTCGTTAGATGAGTTTTCAGCAGTTTTTCTAAAGGACTGCTGGTGTGTGTCTTTCCTTCCATATTTTGCAAATTTTTTGAAACGTTTTACAAACATAGCAAATTGTTCATCTGAAAGAAAATCGTTTTCACTGGAGGAAGTAGAAGGTTTGTTTTTCAACTGGGGTTTCTTCTTGAACCATGGCTGGCAAGGACAAGGTTTTGAATTGCTTGTCCTGTTCTAGAGCTTGACTAACTTCCAGCTCATAAACTTTTAAACTTGCGTAAAGACTATGGAGAGTCATTTCGTTTAAGTTTTTAGATTATTTCATGGCGGTAGTCTTAACATTCCACATACTACCTAGAGAGCCTAGAAATCTCATGTTCATTTCCTTTTTGTCATAAGTTTTACCAAGAGAAAAGCATCTATTTATTACCTCACTGAAGCGATCGTATGCTTATCTCAAGGTCTCCTTGGGATCCTTTTTGAAAGAATCGAATTGTTGGATGAAGGTGTATTTTCTGTTGTCTCTTGTGTCTTGGTCTCCTTCCAAGTATTCGACAAGAACTTCCCACATCTCTTTGGCAGAAGTACACCGGATCACTTGTTGGTAAGTGCTGGTGTCTAGTGAGCTAGTTATGATGTTGATGGCTTTGCTATCTAGCTCTACTAGCTTTCTATCGTCCTCTGTCCATTCAGATTCTTCTTTAGGTACTTCGGCGGATTTCGATATGGATGCGAGAAGATTTGCCTTCATTGGTACATGACGTCCTGCTAGTGCGCACTTCCATAACCTGTTGTCAATAGAATTCATAAAACACATTACCTTATCCTTCTATACATCGAAATGACCTTCGTCCAATATTGGGATGCGGTTCGCATTTGAGGTAGGTAGCATGTAGTGTGCTTGTGCCATTGGATCGTGTCTCTCAAGAGTTTAATCTTGGAAAAACTAGTTTTTGAAGAGTTATGCTCTGATACCAATTGTTAGTCACAAAGGGCACAATAATAAGCTAGAAGAGGGGGGTTGAATAACTTATTAACACTTAAAACTTTTTGTATAAATTCCTAAAACAAGCATTTGTAATCTATTAAAAATATTGAAGTAGCAGAAGTCTTGTAAGGAAGACAATTCAAGTCTGCCGGTGAAGCACTACCGGTAGACTTTGCTGAATACTCAAGTTGTAGCTGAAGCGATAAGTAAAGAGATATGAAACAGTATAAAGCAGTAAGCAACAGTAAAGAAGGAAGACAAGTATTTTGAGATGGTTCGCACTATAAAGAGTGCTACGTCCACCACCAAGGCAGTCAACCATGGATTTAAATGTGCACTATGTTTTCCACTAGTTCTATTACAGAAATGTCCAATGGATCGTGTACAAAATATTTGACTTGTGTTTGGGGGTGGGGGTTTGAATATCTGAAGAAATCAGAATATTCAAGGTGCAGAAGAATAGAATAAGGAACAACAATAAGAAGTAAAATATAAAGTGTTGATGCAAATCTTCTTGTTGTTGTTGAGGACTTTGTTGATCAGTTTATGATCTCTTGAATGCACTGAGTATATAAAGCTTGATGTTGTTGGAAAGGATTCAGAGCATTGTTTTCTTTAAACTTTAATGACAGTATTTATAGTTGGAGCATTCTTGAGACCGTTGGCGAAGATGAAGAGAGTAACAGCTCTATTAGGTTGAATGCTTTAAATGCATGGAGCTGACTTTGTAGCTTTCATCTTCACTGATACTGAGCAGGGAATGATGAAGAGTTATTGCAGCAATTGGCAGGTGAGCAATCATAGTTGCAGAGCCGCAATAGTTGGTACAGTATGTAAGTGTCAGTCTGTTCACCTGCTCTGTCACTTTTCAGTAGCCAAAAGTCTTCATGATTTTCGGAAAAGCGGAACAGGCGTGTCTGAGAAGTCGAGTGAAGAAAGAAGATTGATTTAATTCAAATTCAAACTGATAAAGGTTGAATTTAATTAATCCACTAAAAGTTTGATGACTTGACACGTCATGCTTGAATAGGTGCAGACAAGGTCTGCCGCTGGATGTTGTATGAAGTCTTCCGGTGAAGCTTTCAACTAAAGTCTTCTGCTGAACCTGTGAAGTCTAAAAATCTATTCTAAGACAAAGTTCTTATACATAGTTGCCACGCTTATTGATACGCAGCCCAATTAGCCACGAAACATAGAACCTAATTTAATGAATGATCAAATGCAAATCAAGATACAATGAAAAACAAAAGTATGTCATTTCATAATTGCTAGTTGATGTCATAAAGGCATGTAAGCTGCCTACTTATGTTAGCTAATGGTTCCCAAACCATAATTGCTAGTTGATGCTTCCCAAACCATAATTGCTAGCTGATGCCATGTAAGTTGCTTACTTATGATTCCTTTCAATTATACATCGCATCATGAATTTCATGTAATTAAGTTGTTTATTTCAAAAATATATCATAAAGGCATATAAGTTGCTTGCTTATGGTTCAAAATTGTCATTTCAATTATAAATTGCAAATATGGACATCAAATCGAATCCCAAACACACTTTTTTACACACAGTAAAGGTGCGAATTTTTTCTCTCTTCTGCGCCCTTTGTAGGGTTAGCTTTTCTTGCCGCAATGAGAGAACCTCCTCCTGCGCCGCCAGATCCCACGGCCAAATCTTTTGCTTCATTGTTAAGTCCCTCAGCTTCTCCTTCTCTAATCACTCCATTCTCAGTTATTCCCCCAGCGACTTTTAAGGGAGAATCTTCGCTTAAGCTTTCTCCGGAAATTATTTCCTCCCTCGCTCAACCTTTTCGGCTTGCTCTTATTGGAAAATTTTCACATGGCCGACCCTCAATGGAGGATACCCGCAAGTATTTTAACACAATCGGTCTCAAAGCTTCTGTCTCCATAGGTCTTCTGGATCCCAAACACATTCTTATTCAGACCACTCATGATGAAGATTTTCAGCGTTTGTGGATAAAAGATCAATGGTTTTTGGGTAAGCATCCGATGCGTGTCTTCAAATGGACGCCCGCCTTCAGACATGATATAGAAAGCTCTATAGTTCTTGTCTGGTTTTCCCTTCCGGGCCTCCCTATTCACCTATTTAATAAATCTGCTCTCATCTCCTTAGCTTCTTTATTTGGACGTCCTTTAATGTTGGATCAGCCTACTCTAAATCTCACTCGCCCGAGTGTTGCTCGTGTTTGCGTGGAAATTGACCTTTTGAAGCCTTGTCCCAATAGAGTATGGATTGATTGTGGTACTGCTTTCCCTAGCTTCTGGCAACCTTTAGAAGCTGAGAACAAACCAGATTATTGCAGCCATTGTCTCCACCAAGGTCACCATGAGCTTAACTGTAAGTTTAAGGGATCGGATCAGCCCAATCCCGCCCCTCCTTCTGATCCTTTGCCTAAATCGATCCCTCAACGATGGACTCCAAAAAAAACCACTGACCCTTTGAAAAACTCCCATGTAAACCCTAATCCTTCTCCTCCTACGCAAGATGCCGCCACTTCCCATCCCAATTTTGCTACGGGTACTGGCAATGCAACAAATCTTAACGAGACTACCCCTCCTTCTGACCCTTCCCCTTCTTCTCGTCAAGATACAAATGGGTTAGACCCTCATTTGCCAAATGGTAAACCTTCCTCCCCCATGCAAACAGGTCCTACAGATTCCCCTTGTGAAACTCAACCTGATTCCCATTGGGATCATGCCTCAAATATTCCTGAACCTCCTCAAGATCCACCTCCAGATCCCCCTCAACAGCCGGCTCCTACTATCTCCCCCAACCGTTTTGCTGTTCTTGAAACAATTGATTCTGAGAATGAAGAAGATTCTTCAACCATTCAGGCTCTCAATCTTCAGTCTACATCTCAAACCACTTCTCAGCAAGCTAAGCCTTCCATTCCTAAGTCGAGCAGACTCACCAGGTCAAAGTCTCCTAAGCCCCCCGCTTCAGCATCCTTTTAATATGTTTTTATGGATATTAAAGCTATTTTTTGGAATATAAGGGGTATAGGTAACGAATCTTCAGTTCGTCGTCTCAAGCACCTCGTTCGTCTCCATGGCATTTCAATTGTGGCTATTTTTGAACCTAAGCTTGCTAAGGAGAAGATTGATATCATCTCTCGTCTTCTTAAATTCAGGTTTTCAGCTTCCAATCCTTCTAGCTCAATTTGGGTCTTTGTGAAATCAAGTTTTTCAGTTTCTTTATTACTTGATTCTGCTCAACAAGTTACTTTTCAGATCCAACATTTTTCGTGGTCTTCTCCAGCTCTATTGACTTGTGTTTATGCAAAATGTGATGATCGGGATTGCCAAGATTTATGGGATGAAATTATTCAGATTAGCTCTACCTTTCAGCATCTCCCTTGGATAATCGGTGGTGATTTTAATATTATTTTGGACCCGTCCGAAAAATCAGGTGGCGCGGGTTGGAATCGTATTGGTGCTATGGATTTCCATTCTTGTTTATCTGCCGCGGGGCTCACAGATTTGGGATACTCTGGGAGCGATTACACTTGGTTGAATAAGAGAGAAGGCAATGCTATTATTTATGAGCGCATTGATAGAGTGCTTTGCAATTCCTTGTGGCTCAATAATTTCCATGCTACTACTATTCAACACCTTAATAGAACCTGTTCAGACCATTCGCCATTGCTCACTACTGTTTCTCGTCAAGTCACTCGTAGCTCTTCATCTTTTCGGTTTATCAATGCTTGGATTGGTCATTCGGGCTTTAAAGATGTTGTCTCTAACGCTTGGCATATCCCGGTGTCTGGTAGACCTATGGCTCTATTTTCCCGCAAGCTTTTTAATGTGAAGAATGCTCTGAAAGTTTGGAACAAAACTGTTTTTGGCAATATTTTTGATAATCTCCGACAGGCTGAAGAAGAAGCTCTTGAAATGGAGCTTTATTATGAGCTTAACAATTCCCCTTCTAATTGGGAAAATATGATGGCAGCTAAGGCTAAACTTCAGCTTTATCTTAAGCGAGAGGAGGAATATTGGCAGCAAAAATCTAGAATTCGTTGGTTGAAGGAGGGTCAGGGAAACTCTAAATTGTTTCATGCTTCGGTCAAGCAAGCTCGTCTTCGTCTTTCAATCCATTCCATTATGGATGACAATGGACTTCTCTTACGGATTCGAATTCAGGCCATCCAACAAGGTCTCGTTCATCATTTTTACGCGCCTAACCGTGATGAGGGTATTGCTACTTATTTTTTGGATTTGATTCCTCCCATTCTCTCGGAAGATATGAATGCTTCCCTCATCGCTCCCCCCTCAGTCTCGGAGATCAAAAATGCTGTGGATAATCTTAATGGTGACAGTGCAGCTAGACCTGATGGCTTTAATGGGAAATTTTATTCAGCCTGTTGGCCTATTATTGGCGATGATTTTTGCCATGCTATTCAAGAATATTTTTCTGGATTCTCTTTCCCCCGGGCTTGGTCTAGTACCCTGATAGTTCCCATTTCGAAGATTGATAGGCCTAAGTCTTTTAAAGACCTTCGCCTATTAGTCTTTGCAATTTTGCCAAAAGGTGATCTCAAAATTCTTTCTTTCGGGCTTGCGACTATTCTTCCTAATATTGTTTCGAGAGGACCAAAGTGCTTTTGTTAAAGGTAAATCGTGATTCGGGACAATATTCTTTTGGCGCAAGAAATGATGTGTCACTTGGGCAAAAAGTTCTGGTTCAAATGTGGTTATCAAGCTAGACATGGCAAAGGCTTTTGGCCAGAGTCTCACAGGTCTTTCTTATTAATATCCTTCGGAGTCGGTTTTCACGAAATCTTTATTGATTTGATTTGGCGACTCATTTCGAGAATAGGTGGTTCTCTGTTTTATTTAACGGAGCTTAAATCATCGGCTATTTTTCCTCATCTCGAGGTCTAAGGCAAGGGGACCCCCTCTCTCAGAGTTTGTTCATAATTATGGTGAATACTTTAGTCGGGTCTAAACCATCTTGACATCAAGCCTCTTCCTCTATTTTCTCTACGGTTAGTGGATGTCCCATTATATCGCATCTTGCCGCCGATGGCGTTATTATTTTTTAATGGAAGTAAAGACTCTCTTCTCATACAAGTCTTTTTCGGATGTATGAAGCTTTGTTTCGGCCAGCAGATTAATATTTCCAAGAGCTCTTTTTTGTTGCTCCTTCCATGGCGCAAGGCGAATCTCCTCTATTCGGTCTCTTTGGGTTTCAATCATGGCTCTCTTCCGTTTACTTATCTTGGGTGCCCGATCTACTTTGGTCACAAGAAGAAACAGTTCTTTGACCCTCTTATCATCAAATTGCAAAACCGTATAGAGACTTGATGGGTAAATTCCTCAATTCGGCTGGTAGAATTACTCTAATAAGAAGTGTCCTCCATTCCATTTCCAGCTATCTTCTAGCTTCTTTGGACCCTCTGTCTCGGTGATCTCTTTGATTGAGAATTGTTTTCTAATTTCTTTTGGGGTCATATTGAAGGCAAAAATAAAGCTCACTTGGGTTTCGTGGGAAAAATCTTTGCGATCTCTATCTACGAGGGGAATCGGATTGCACTCAATCTCTCATTTGGTTAAAGCTTTGGTGGCGTTTTCGTTCCGCCTCGAATTTATGGGCGAGTTTTCTTAAATCGAAATATTGCTCCAGCCAGACACCCTTGTATTCGACCCTTAAGGGATCCCATGTTTGGCAGCGCATGTTGAAAGCTCGGGAAACTGCGGAGCCACACATTTACTGGATAGTTGGTCGTGGTTCCATCTCCCCCTGGTATGATTCTTGGCTTCCAGTTCGCTTAGAGCGCCCAGCTAATTGCTCCATTTCCTCAGTTCGTGACCTTGTCCACAGTTTCTTCGCTGGATCTTCTCCTATTCCAACTTCTATCTTGAACTCTATTCTGGATCAGCACATTGCTTTGGTTGATGAGAATGACAGGCCATGTTGGTCCCCAAACAATTCTGGAGCGTTCTCTCTTTCTTCTGCCTTGGACATTATATCTCCCTCTTTCTCAAGCCAACTTTTGGCTAAGTTTATCTGGCATAAATTTCTGCCAAATCACATTAGTATCTTTATGTGGCGCCTCCTTGAAGCTCCCTCTCGATGAAGGCATATGGAGTAAAGGTTATTCTCACGGCTTCTAAACTTTGTTGTTTATCGGGCAACATAGAATCTTTTGAGCATGTTTTCTGTCTAGCAAGACTGCTTGGTGCTTTGGCGTCACTTTCATGTCTTATTTGACGTTCCGCTTCATCATTGCTCCATTCGTCAACGCTGTTTCAGTTGGTGGCTTCATAATAAATCTCCCATTTTTGCCTTGCTTCCATCTCTTATTTTCTGGCATCTTTGGAAGTTTCGTAACAAGGCTGTCCATGAGCAGACGCGCCTGCCTTCTTCATCTATATCTCGCAATGTTCTTATGGATCTCAAAGACATTTTACAGGCTGCAAATTATTATATTTCAGATCCTTTGAATTTTGCCAGAATTTCCTTTGGTCGGCGTAAGAAGGTCTCTGTCTCTTCTTTGGCTTGGAAAAATCCTCCCTCATGTAGGGTTAAACTCAATTCTGATGGTGCTAGTCGGGGTAATCCCGGTTTGAGTGGTGGTGGTGGTGTTCTTCGTGATTCTTCGGGAGATGTCCTTTTTGCTTTCTCTTGCTTTTTTGGCAACTGTTCAAACATAGTAGCTGAGATTAGAGCTCTTCACTATGGCCTGTCTTGGATTCATGCCCATGGCTTTCTTAATGCTGATATCGAGCTTGACTCCAAGATTATTTTTGATAGCATCTCCAAGGGTCACAGTTTTCCTTGGAAGCATTATTCCTACCTTCTTCGTGATATTCTCCGCATTAAATCAGAAGGCAATTATCAATTCTCTCATTGCTTTCGCGAAGTCAACAAAGTTGCAGATTCTCTTGCCAATTTAGCCTGTGATTCTCAGGATAGTATTACCTTCCACTCCATAGATGACATTCCTCGGCCCATCCGAGGTCTTATTTTTCTTGATGCTTGTAATACTTCTTATATTCGATTTTCTTAGCAGTTTAGCTTGTATTTCATTTTCGAGGTCAGGCTCCTCCATCCTCCCATTTATAAGGGCAAAGCTGATTGTCCCCCTCAAGTTTGTTCTCCTTTTTTTTCTTAATAAAATCCTGCAGGGTGCCGCCCCTGTTTCCTAAAAAAAAAAATTATAAATTGCAATTTTCCGGTACATCAGCTAGCATACGTTGATGGTTTCTTAAACATGGTTTTAACATCTTCTTTGTGAGGAATATTAGTGGCTTACTTATTATGTGTCTTCGATCCCTTTTTTTATAAACCCCCCAAATGAAAAATGACAATGGCTCCTCCCATTTCTAATTTCAATCTCAACACATCGGTTTGGAATCTTGATGCATAAATTTGGGAACCACGATGCTTCGCTATGTTACACAGTCAATGGTATTTGCAACACACGATTTTGTGCATAGCGATGCATGAACAGGAGCTTTGTGTGTGCGTGTTGGTTCATTAAGGATATTTTCATTATTTTGCACTTAAAGTATCTTTTTCTAGTTAAAAACATGGGGGAGTTTACCAGTTACATATTGATGGGAGGGGATTGGCTCGGTTATCACGCAAAAAAAAAAAAAAAACTCTGTAATACAATTAGTCCCTTTTTTTCACTATTTTTTGAAGATCCCTTCCTTTTCATTTTAAGTTGTTAGAAAAAAAATTTGTCTACTTTTTACTCTACTTCCTAAGAAATAGAAAAAGATGTTTACTTTCTAATAGTTCTTTTTTTCAAAGTTACATTTATTATTTTACTCTTAATTACTTTGATTGTTGAACTTCATGAATATCCTTAAAAATACACACTATTATAATATTAGTAAAAAAATCAATTATCTTTTCTCAATCTGACTCATTATATTTACAGTATAGTTATTTTTTTAATCTATGTGTCAGATTAAATAGTACACTTTTAAAAATTGAGGTGTAATTTTTTTTCATTGAAAGTGTCAAGTTTGTCAATTCACTTCTGATTTGCTTGCTTCTTTTATTGATAGGTCTCACTTTTAAACGAACAACGTTAAAAAGTCCAAAGTCAAAACTACTCGCCAATTAGAACTATCTAGTTTTTTTAACCCGTGCGTTAAATGCACGTCAATTAAATTGTATATAAAAAATAAAAATGATAAAAAATCTTAAAATATAAAATAAAAAGAATCGGTTTATTAACAATTACACATAAGTATATCACTAATCATTATAGATTCTAAAAAAATTCCTTATACACAACATATGTTATCTTATTAGTTGGTTTTTCATTTTCACCGCATATCAATATATAGTTTTTTAAAAAGCGACATACGGCTATGTGTAATTATTGACTTTGATACTTGTTAATTGTTATTATATATGATACCAGCAATGGTAATTGTCTTCTTTGGAACATGAAAGACAGTCTTACATCGGATGGAGTTAATGACAATTTTATGATAAAAACATTTTCTCCAACATTGCTTCCTTTCAAAAAATTTGTTTCAATAATATGATCCCAAAGATTTATGATGATTAGTCTTGTTCCATCATACAACCCTGCAACATGGTCAATGTTTCTGAATAACATTACTGGAACACCAATTTTAAGTGTCAATTCATGACCTGACAACCCTGAACACTTTATACTGTTCAAAAAATCTGTAGAATGAATGTCTTCGAACAAATTTGAATTTTTTCCGCCCTACAAATAAAATCCAAACTCACATAAGTTCTTCATTTTGAATGATTACTTTTATTAAATTCTATTTGTATTTTATGAATAAATAAATTTCTGATAAGAAAATAAACTAAAATAAAAAATAACGAATTTTTTAAGTAACCTCGCTTTAAATTGCTTTTGTATTATTGACTTCGTAACGATTATTTTTATTCCATCAAATATTTTTATTTTACTAATGTATTTTTGTGTTACGTTTTTTATAAAAAAAAATTTAAAAACTTTTGTTCTGTAAACTATTTTATTTTACTAACATCCGTATTAAATTATTTTTGTTTTGTTGATTCTGTAACTTATATTTTTATAGTGGTTTGTTCCATAAATTATTTTTATTTTACTAACCTCTTATATTTTTGTTTTCTTGACTCCGGAACTATTATTTTTGTTTTAGTTACTATATTTTTTGTTTAAAGAGGGAAAAATGTCTAAACATAATTAAAAGAGAGAAGATGGTAGTGATGGTAGAGAAAATATGGAGAAGACATGAGAGAGAGAGAAAGAGAAAGAGAAATACAGCCAGAAGAGAGAAGATATGAGAGACAAAGAGTGAAATGATAACTCAAAAGTCAAAATTTCAAAAGTATGATTTTGGAGGGATAAATATACCCTTGTCATTATATATATATATATATATATATATATATATATATATATATATATATATATATATATATATATATATATACATTTAGAAGGTAAAAACTTAGAAAAGACCGACTTGGGGATATTTTAAGTATGATAGTTCCTCTGACTCGACCCACCATATGTTGGTGGATTAAGCTATAAAAAAAAGAAGTTTCGTCAAACGAATTATAATCTATACGATTGTTTCATAAGAGCCCTACTCTTTTACGAAAAGCGGGCTTGCTCTGGTTACACTCGAGTAAAGATCAAGCATCTATAACTTTCTTTCTCTAAGATGATCATTGTCAAAATCAAGTGGTCGGTTTCAACAATACTTGAGAAAGTAAGCTATAAGAGAATGAAATTTCATCTTACGAATTATGACCCATAAAATTGTCTCACAAGAGACCCATTCTTTTCTGAAATGACTGAGCTTGCTACGGTTACACGAAGTAAAGATCAAGCATCAATAACTTTCTTTCATTGTCAGAATCAAGTGGTCGGTTTCAACAATACTTGAGAAAGCAAGTTTATGTATGTGATGATGCTGTTTTCTGCGCCAAGGATATGATCGGGAATCTACTCAACCTGCACGGATCGGTGCACGAAATGGATAAGCAAGCGTCACTGGCGAGGGGGTGGCCACGTAAACCCCTCGGTGTGCGAATCGGTCTCGGTGATAATTAGAAGAATGAAATTTGGCAACAGTAAGGGTGTAAAAATGAGAAGCATGCCTCTCCCAGTAAAGGGGTCGGATCCTTTTATAGGGTTGTACGAGCAAAGTTTGTTATGCCACGACGGCCGAGAAGGCATATATGTCATCTTAGAAATGGACAATGAACATCACGACTGGATTAGTTGGCATCAACGGGTGGACACCTACACTTTTTAGGGACGTCGATGCCTTACAGGCGCTAGTAGTTGCACGATGGGCACGACCCAGGTCCATAGTGTCTTTGACCTCCCACCAAATCACGAGTCCCAGTTTATAAGTTGCGGGATTGTAAGGGCGTTCTTACCCTGGCTGGGAATTATGGATAGCTCGGTAGTCCCCTACTCTTTGTTGTCTTGGCGAGCTCGGACCAAGTAAAAAATGTAATGAGCCCATAATTAATTATAAGCAATTTAAAGACACTATGGGTGGTCGGGCCATCGAGCAACTACTAGCAGTTCTAGAATCGAGGCGGCCCTAAAAAGTGTAGGTGTCCACTGTTGATGCCAACTAATCCGAGTCATATGTTCATTGTCCATCTCGGCATGACATATATGCCTTCTAGAAGCCGTCGTGGCATAACAAACTTGCTCCGTCATACAACCTATAAAGGCTCGACCCTTTACGAGAGAGAATGCGTTCTCATTTTTACACCCGTCAAATTTCATTCTCTCTAATTATCACTTGAGGCGGATTCGCACCAGGAGGTGCAGGAGGTTTGCGGACCCCCTCAAGCCACCCTTTCGGGTGGCGTTTTGCTTATCCATTTCGAGTGCAGATCGGCCAGTAGATTCGATCATATCTCTTGGCGCGAAAACAACATCATCAAGTGGTTCCATTCTTGGGAATCGATCTCGAACACCGAGATCGTAACAATCAACTCAATCGGACTGAAATTTGCTTGACACCAATATTTGGAGTATAGAGGTGACAATGGGCAGGTCTGAGCACGTGGCGCTTCAAGCGGGGGTAGGAGGTGGAATGGCTGCTATCCTGAGCAAGCGGCCCGGAGGGGCCAGGGACGGAGGAGGCCGAACACTAAGAAAGCAGAAAGGAAGAGCATTGACCACCAAAAAGTGATTAAGGGCAAGGGAGGCGACCAGAGTAAGAAGAAGGCGAGGCCGTGGCAGGAGAAGGATTTGGAGGCGATCTGGGAGAAGAAGAAGCCGGGGTCTACAATTGTTGGTGTTGAGAACCCTCGAGATGTTGCCGCATAAAATTCAAGCCAAGCAGATCCAAACACAAACCGCTTGGCGTTAATGCAAATCATGCTAAACAACCGGCCAGTGAGGCGGGCAATGGGTATGGTGAAATATCCATCCGCCCTCACTCTTTAGGCGTTCCTCTACAACCAGCACATTACCCGCCCAGATGATTACAATAAGTGCTTCTCAAGGAAAAGCGTGCATTCGATCGAAGAACACTCTGTTAGAAGGGGATCGAGAGGTGGAGAGATCAGGAATCTGATTGATGAGCAAATGGCTAGGAACTTTGTCGCGCAACAACACACATAGCGGGTCGGTGTCAAGAAGAGGTTGGTTTCCCGAGGAGAGACCCGTGAAAGAAGTCGGGAAGGAGATTCGGGCCCCATCCTCACCATGCTGGAGGATCGTGCATACTGGTCAAGCGGCCTCGGGCATCTAAATCCCTCATCACTCTTGCCCCACCACTTGAGCAGACTGAATTTCCACAGCCCGTGCAACCTTTAGTAGACAAACATGGGGGGAGTGAGTTACTAGATTTGAAGAAGAGAGTAGATGCAATGGAAAGGAGAAAACAGATAAAGCGGGCATCCACACCGTTTTCGCCCATTTGCGATTGGATCGGGAATGCCCTCGATCAAAACTTATTTACCCACTTTTGAGAATGCGAGGGCCTTACTAATGCTCGCGACCATGCATCGGATGTTGAGATGGCGGCGGCATTGACGGAGGAGACGAGGCAATACTATGTAAGGTGTTTGTGGGATCGCTCTGAGGAAAGCGACATCTTGGTTTAGAAATTTACGAGGGATCGATTGCGGGATGGTCGCAGTGCGGGAGGCATTGTCGGAGAGTTTGGAGCTGCGGGCACATTACCAAAGTCAAGGGGTGAGCTAAGCAATGTGAAAGCGAGAAACAAGGGAGTCTGATCGGCTACTTGGAAAGATTCCGACGGTGCTAGCCTGATTCGAGCATTCGATAAGGAGGTGATCACATGCTTTGAAGGGGGGCTGGCACCTGGGAACTTGAAAATCGAATTCGGGGCTAGGGCTCCCACGAATCGGGCTGACTTGTTCAAAAGAGCCCAAGACATAGGCAATGCGGAGCCACAGCCAGAAGAAAGGAAGGCAGACAGAAGGAATGGAAACGGAGATGGCAATAAAGGAGGAGATAGAAACAATGACCGCGGAGGCAGCAATAGAGGTGACAAAGGATACCGGTAGGCGAGGCTATGACCAAGGATACCGGGGCGAGGCTATGACCACGGATACAGGCGGAGGCTATGAGAACAACTATCAGGGAAATGGAGCCTATCGAACCTTGGCGAGGTTTGGCCAAGGCGGGCGGGAAAGAATTTACCCTCTTAACACACCAATTGCGGCCATTATGAGGGTGAAAACATGCAGGCACCACGACCAATGAACCCGGACACGGCACACCTAAGGAATCCAAACAAATGCTGCGAATATCACGGGGAAATCGGGCATAGGACCGGCGAGTGCATTCAAGCGAAACGATACAAAGGCGGTGGACCAAGGAGTTTTCAACAAATACAAGCGGGGCGCCAGCCCGGCCCGCCGCAAAGAAATGACAACAACCCCACAACAACCCAGACAAGAGGACATCCAGTCATAAGAGTATCTGAGGAGGAATTTTCAAGCACTAATCGGTGAAAAGCCAAATATTGACTGACCCAGTTCCTTTGTACCACCCAAACACAGAGCGAGAATGAGTTTATCGGTTTTACCGGTCAGAGTTAGCACCAACTCCTTTACTGCAGCGGAACAACCGCTAGTCATTGCGGCCTTGATGATAGCAACAAAAAACATAACGTGAAAAGGATTTTTGTCGACCACGAGGAGCTAGTAGGGACATCTTGTATTATTCATGCTTTAAGGCTATGGGATTATCGATGCTCACTTAACTCCATATGGCGGGCAAGCGGAGGGGATTTTCTAATCATAAGGTTAACGTGAAGGGCACACTTAAGGTAATGGTCACGTTGGGGGAGGGCGACAAGATGCGGACCGAGGCGGTCACCTTTATGGTTATGGTTGCATTCTCATTACAATGCAATCTTGGGACAACGTAATGGTTGCTTTCCAAATGGTGGCCTCCATACCACACCGGTAGGTAAAATTATAACTCTTGAAAGAAGGGGATCGCTTGCGTTAAAAGTGAACCACGGGCGATCTTTGGAGCATGTCAAAAGAAATGCGCTGAAGTTGAAGCGAGGAAGCTAACAATGGAGGATAGTGAGAATAGGTGGACCATGACCAAGCCAAAAGCTACACAAAGCGTGAGACAGATGATAGCCGTAATTGAGCCGCTCTAATAGATCTTGACATGGAACGGCCGGTTGGGGATCTGTGGACATCATAGGAAGTAAGAAAGAGGAGAGGCGAGGTTGAAAGAGGAAAAGGGAAGAGGCCAGAAAACCATAGAGATTGAAACAATGCAAACAAGGGAGGAGCCAGGACCTAAAGCCATGCGAGGAATTGGATGGTGATCAATCCTTTATTCCCAAACAAGCGAGTCAAGATTGGAAGAGCAGTTGCAAGGAAGTGACGAGGAGGAGTTGATAGAATTTTGAAAGCAAGCTTAGACATATTTGCTTAGGCGGGTTGAAGACATGAAGGGTATAAGCACGAAGTGGCGGAGCATCATTTGAATGTCGACGAATTTCTTAGATCAACAGAGGGCAAGGGCATTTGGGCGAAAAAAGAACCATCAAAGAAGAAGTGAAAAGGTTGCTTAAAGCAAAAATAATTAAAGAGGTTTACTATCCATCATGGCTAGCCAATGTGGTCATGGTGTTGAAGGCAAACATGAAATGGCGGATGTGTGTTGATTTTCTGGAACTGAACAAGGCATGCCAAAAGCTACCCTTGCCCGAATTGATAAGTTGGTGGATTCCATTCTGAGCATGAAGTGATGAGTTTTATTGATGCCTATTCGGGTACCACCGGATAAGGATGGCCTAGCGGATCGACCATTGGCCGCGTTCGGGCGGCAGGTGGAACTTCTTGCTATGTCATGATGCCTTTTGGGTTGAAAAAGCGGTGCTACGTATCAAGGATGGTGAACAAAGTGTTCGGAGACCAAATCGGGCGGAATGTTGAAGCTTATATAGATGACATGGTAATCAAGACAAAAGCGGGGAAAAGCACTGCGACTTTGACAATCGAGAAAAATCAAAGGCGAATCCAAGCAAGTGCGCATTTAGATAACGGCGGGCAAATTCTTGGGGTTTATGGTGAGTCGAAAGGGGTTGAGGCCAACCACAGAAAAATTCAAGCCTTAAGAGATGAAGGCTCGATATGCATCAAGCGGTACAACAATGAATGGCCGCGTGGTGGCCACAGGTAGGTCATGTGGTCAGCAGAAATGTCTACATTTTCAAAGTGTTGAAGGGAACAATACCTTTGAATGGGCGGAGGAATGTCAGCAGCGCTTTGAGCAGCTTAAAGAATATTTGGGCCGTCCACCAGCATAAGTGAAATAGGAGAAATGTTATATTTGTACTTGGCGCCATGACTTAGCGATGGCCGTAATCAAAGAAGAGGGCAATGTTAGCTGGTTTATTATGTATCCAAGCACTTAGCGATGTAGAAACCGAGATATTTTAATGCGAAAAGTTGGCCTACTACATTTGTTATTTAAAATGGCGAGGGCATATTTCTTATCACATGAAATCATTGTATGCTTGATGCACCTTAGGAAAATATTGCACAATCGGGAAT
>CM028378.1:10780171-10814821 GCA_013146195.2 Codonopsis lanceolata | reverse complement strand
ACTCACTTCATTACGATTCTCTTCCCATAATAGCTTGGGCTGTCAACTATAATTAATGAAAGTAAAATGGAAGATGAGTGAGCTAATGAGCATGTGTGCTCAAAAAGAAAAAAAGAGACTTAAATCCGAGAGGATTGAAAGTGCCCATATCATCACATCGGACCATCTAAGGGAAAAGGAAAGACTTATGCCAAAAGTAACAAGAAATGGAACAAGAGTATTTCTACCACTAAAGCAGACAAGGCAAACTCTTCTACTGCAAAAGGCCTTGGCAACATCAAGTGTCGCTTTTGTAGAGAGAAAGGGCATATGAGGAGGGATTGCCCTAAGTTTCGTGAGTGGCTCGAGAAGAAAGGTAGTTCACTAATTAATGTTTGTTATGAATCTTTTACGATTAATGTTCCTTTAAACACATGGTGGATTGATACTGGTACAACTGTGCATGTTACTAATTCATTACAGGGATTCCTTTCCGTGAAGAAACTAAATAAAGGAGATCAACACGTAATAGTGGGAAATAGAGAGAAAGCTCAAGTTGAAGTTGTTGGAACTCTCCGTTTAGTCTTGGAGAGTGGTTTCAATTTGGATTTAGTTGATACTGTTTATGTTCCCAGTATGACTAGAAACCTTATTTCTGTTTCTAAACTTGACGCTTATGGTTTTTCGTTTAAGTTTGAGAATAAAGGCTTCTCTCTTTCTTTTTACTCTGAAGTTGTCGGTTCTGGTTTGTTAGAGGGAAACCTTTACAAATTATGTTTAGATCCTTCGTTTTATGAATCCTTAGAATCGATGAATGTGAATGATATAATTGTTCCAACTGGTATTAAGAGAAAACTAAAGGATGACAATTCCTCTAGATTATGGCATGAACGTTTTGGCACATGTGTTGAATGGATTAAAGGAAAATTTGTAAAAGGTATTAAACGTGGAGCTACCCGAAGTACTGGACTTTTAAAAATTATTCACACTGATATTTGTGGACCTTTTACTACTCCGGGTATTGGTGGACATAAGTACTTCATTACCTTTATTGATGACTTTTCACGATATGGTTATGTCTACCTCATTCATAATAAATCTGAGGCCCTAGATGTATTTAAGGTCTACAAAGCTGAGGTTGAAAATCAACTTGACCTTAAAATTAAAATTGTAAGATCCGATAGAGGAGGAGAATATTATGGAAAATTCTTTGATTTGGGTCAACACCCTGGACCTTTTGCCTTGTTTTTGAAAAAAAATGGTATCATTGGTGAATATGCAATGCCGGGTACACCCCAGCAAAATGGTGTTACAGAAAGACGTAATCGTACCCTCATGGACATGGTACAAAGTATGATATGTCGTTCTACTCTACCCGAGTCTCTATGGGTTGAGGCTCTCAAAACAGCTATGCATATACTCAATAGAGTTCCAAGTAAGTACGTGCCTAAAACGCCTTACGAATTATGGACACAAAAGAAACCTAGTTTGGGTTATTTGCATGTATGGGGGTCTGTCATGCAGGCTAAAATTTTCAACCCACATATTAAGAAACTCAATCCTAAAACCATAAGTTGTTACTTTATAGGCTACCCTGAACGATCAAAGGGTTTTCGTTTTTACTGTCCATCTCATACCACTAGAATTGTTGAAACAAGGTATGCAGAATTTTTAGAAACTGCTAGTTATAGTGGGAGTACACCAAGAAAAATAAATATAGAGGAAATTCAAGAACATGTTTCTATTCCCGTTCCTCAAAATGTTGTAGCACTAGTACCTTTTGATGAGGATCAAATCTTAGATCCGATTGAGAATGTTGATGCACTTTAGATTGTACCTAATGTTGAACCCCACATTAATGAGCCTAATGAACCTCCTGCTAATGAACAACCTCTTCGAAGGTCAGAGAGGGCTAGAAAACCAAACAGATCTGATGATTTTGTATACCTTGAAGAGGTTGACTATGATCTTGGCATTGAAATGATCCTAAGTTCTTCCAAGAAGCCCTTAAAAGTGACCATTCAACTCAGTGGCTTGATGCCATGAATGATGAGTTAGAATCAATGAAGAAAAATGATGTGGGATCTCGTTGAATTGCTGAAGGAGCCAAAGCTGTAGGCTGTAAATGGGTCTATAAAACTAAGCTTGACTCTAAAGGCAATGTTGAACGATATAAAGCTAGACTGGTTGCTAAAGGGTTCACTCAAAGGGAAGGCATAGATTATTTTGAAACCTTTTCACCGGTGTTGAAAAAGGATTCTTTTCGTATAGTCATGGCCCTTGTAGCTCATTACGATTTAGAGTTACATCATATGGATGTTAAAACCGCATTCCTTCATGGTGACTTGTTTCCTAAAGTCTTTATGAGACAACCTCAAGGTTTTGAGGTTGAGGGCAAGGAACACATGGTATGTGAGTTAAAGAAATCCATTTATGGTCTAAAACAAGCCTCAAGACAATGGTACTTGAAATTTCATGATGTGATTAGTAAATTCGGATTTATTGAGAATGTTGTGGATCAATGTATATACCTAAAGGTTAGTGGGAGCAAATTTATCATCCTAGTCCTGTATGTTGATGATATTTTGCTTGCAAGTAGTGATAAAGACATGTTACATGAGACCAAATCTTTTCTTTCAAAGAATTTTGATATGAAAGATCTTGGTGAAGCCTCTTACGTCTTATGCATTGAGATTCACCGTGATAGGTCTCGGGGTATTTTGGGCTTATCTCAAAAAGCCTATATTGATAAAGTACTCAAAAAGTTCAACATGCACGCTTGTTCTCCTAGTGTTGCCCCTGTTGTTAAGGGTGACAAATTCAGTCTCCTACAATGTCCTAGGAACCAACTTGAGCTTGATGCAATGGAGCACATTCACAATGCTTAGCTTGGGAGTATAATGTATGCTCAAGTTTGTACTCGCCAATTTAGCGCATTTCTGGTATGCTTGGACGTTCGATCGAGATAAACCCGAGGAATGGGTCACCGGAAAGCAACCAAGAAAGTAACGCTACTTACAAGGTACCAAAGACATGCTTACCTACGTAAACTTACGTACCAATAGCCTTGAAGTTATTGGCTATTCGATTCTCGATTATGCGATTACGGATGCAATGATACCAAGAAATCCACGTCAAAGTTACATATTCATGCTTTGGAGGACCAGTTTCATGGAAGAGTGTCAAGCAATCATTAACGGCTTCTTCCACTATGGAGGCAGAGTTCGTAGCATGCTATGAAGCTACTTGTCACGGTGTTTGGTTGAAGAATTTCATTACAAGACTTAGAGTGGTTGATACCATATCTAGACCTTTTGACTTTTGATATCGTGATAATCAAGCTACTTGTTTCTTTTCCAAGAACAACAAGTCAAGTGGTGCTACAAAACACATCGATATCAAGTATCTTGTTGTGAGGAAAGAGTCCATGATCAAGTAGTATCTATTCATCACATTAGTACATCCGCTATGCTAGCGGATCCCATGACGAAAGGCTTACCACCCAATATTTTTCGAAAACATGTTGTTAACATGGGTTTGGTAGAAAGTTTTTCCTTTTAGATAATGGGTTACTGCTATAAAACTATTTTGTAAGTGATCACTTTATGTTTTCTTGATTTTGGACACCATGACTAACGGTTAGTTACTTCTTGTTTAAAGTGCATATTTGAGGTTTATGAAACTAACACTTAAGTTGAACCTCATGAACATGGTTGTATCGTTATTTTTTATGAAACCATTAGATATTTGTTCATGCTATTAAGGTATTTGACTGTCATGTTTTATTAAGATATTGTGATTATAACCGAAGGATGGTTGTGTGACAATAATGGACACACATACTACTTTCGATTTGATTATAGTATTTTGTAGAATATGACCTAACTTAAGAGATGATAGTTCATTATTAAACCAAACTTATGAGGTTATTCTAAGTATAACCTTGGTCGATTAAGGAGAATGTTGGGCAGAGCGACGGGGTCTAGCCCATGTTTTGTGACCTACGGGTTTAACTTAGAATAAACTAAATATTGGTTATGAACCTTAATTAATTATATTAGCCAAATAACATTATGAGCTTATTGTGAGGTTCCCGGGATGTGCTCCCGCGCCCCACGCGCCCTTGGATAGGGGTGTGCGTACGTGCGGATGCGGGACACCACTGCTCTCGTTCCACCCTTCATTCTTTATGGGAAGACGAAATCAAAACTGCGAGAGGAGTGCTGTCTATGTTAGCACGTTTGAATGTGCCTCGGTTGCCTTTAGTGAATTTTATATCCAATATGGGAACTTATGGTTTCCCGCATCAAGTTATCCCTTTTTTAGGGTATACCAGGATATGAGAATGCATTACCCTTTTATTCCCATTTTCCCTTTTTTAGGGGAAAACGGAAAAGTGCAAAAAAGGATATTGCGACGCCCCCACTATGGATTTTATTAAAAAATAGCCTTATGGCCCGTTCAGATCACTATGGGAGCTTTGGGTTTCCCGCATCAAGTTATCCCTTTTTTAGGGGATACCAGGATATGGGAATACATCACCCTTCCATTCCTATTTCTCCCTTTTTTAGGGGAGAACGGGAAAGTGCAACGAAGGAATGTTGCGAGGCCCCACTGGATCTGAAAGTTTTTAGCAGTGTTCTAAAAATCGGCCTAGGCGGCCGCCTAGGCGCTAGGCGCCACTCCAACGCCGCGATTTCCTACAAATCGCCCAAAAAAGTCGCCGGAAGGAAAATCGCCGCCTAGTTGTGTTAGGCGCGCGATCCTCGGCTGTACAAAATAGCCATTAAACTTCTTCTTCGCCCCTCAAAAGATGGTAGGACAGGCTGTATAGCAAGGGAGCGACAGATGGAGGGACGAGAAAGAAAAGATAGAGAATGGAGGGCGACAAAGCGGCGGCGGTGATAGATCTACCCGAGAGAGAGAGAGAGAGATGATGATGTTTGTGATTTCCCAATTTCTTGATGAATTGAATAGATCTATTAACCTGGGAAAGAAAAAAGAAATCCCGAAATCGTCGGCGTTGGGAACGGGATGAAATATTGATGCTTAGCCTTCTGCGAAAAATGGAGAAATGGTCTGCTGCTTCTTCTTCTTCAAAAATGGAGAAATGATGGCCTGCTTCGTCATCTGTGCAAACATAAAAGATTCCCAAAAGTTTTTCACTTTTTATTAATAAACTAAAATCAGTGAAAGAGATATTTAATATTTATTGATTCAATATTGATTCATATTTTTAAATATACCCTCTACCTTTCTCATTCATTGGTTTCTTCCCCTTGTTCTTATCTAAATACATAACTTATAACTTTAACTCAAAATTAGTTTTTTGGCACTCATATTTTCTTAGGGATTTGCACTTTATGCAACGAAATTGAATTGTTAGCTTTAAATTTTTAATCTTTTAAATTGTAAATTTGTAATATAATTACTCCCTCCGTCCCTTAATAATCGTCCTGCTTGACCCGGCGCACAGTTTAAGAAAAAACAATTGACTTGATTATTTATATTGGTTTAATGTGTAGTTTCCTTTAAAGCCCATGTGTATGTGGCCCATAATTAAAGTAGAGTGAAAAAGTAAGGGTAAAGTGGTAAAAATGATGTTCTAAAAAGGTAAGTTTCAAAGTGGACAATTATTTTGGGACGAACGAAAAAGGAAAGGAGGACGATAATTTAGGGACGGAGGGAGTATTATTTTAATATTATTAGATTATTAGATGATATTTAATATTAGTATATATGAAGGTTTTAATACTTGTTAGTTAAATTATATTAGACAAATCAAAAACTATTGTAATTATTCATTAATTTCTCGGCCCCGCCTAGGCGCTCTAGGCGCTAGGCCCCAGTCCGACGCCTAGCACCCGCCTAGCGAGTTTTAGAACATTGGTTTTTAGAGTCGCCATCTTTATTTTAAGGCAAATAAAGCAAAACCAAAGAAAAGAAAAATAAACCAGAGAAAAAGAAAACGGGTTCGGAGGCTAAGTTACGAGTTGGGAAGGTGCTAGGCACCCAACTCGCCATTTCGGTCTCAAAAATGGTTTTTGGCTGAAGTATGCTTATTGTTATATTTATTTCGCAAATAAATAAAGTATTAAAAGACAGGAAATTAAAACAAATACATCCGTGGCTACATTATTTACGGACTTGCAGCCATTTCCTTACAATAATTACAGACATATTTAAGAATATTTGGCCATTATAACGGCTCTTTTACATAGTATTTCCTATTCTAATCCGGGCAGCACAACGGCTTATATTGGCTACATTGTGCCGGATTTAAATAACAACTTTAAAAATAAATAAAAGACAGAAAAAATAAATAAATTAAATAAACAACGCTCTTAAAAGTTTTACCTTTTAGAGAGGTGGTGTGCTCGCTCTGTCCTTTAGGGAGAGGGAGTATTTTTTGTTTGTTGTGTGGTTGTTGTTTTGATTTGGGCAGAGTGACTGCTTATTTCTGAGGTTTTGGGCTTGTCAACTTGGGCAGAATGACAACTTATTTGGGTAGGTTTTGGCCTTTTTGGTTGGGCGGAACCACGGCTTAGTTTTTTGACTTTTCAGCTCGTTACTCGGGCAGAGTAACGGCTTACTTTGGGATTTTTGGGTCGGGGAAGTGAGGTGGATACCTAACAACTAGGCTAGGGATCACTTATAACCTATGGGTATTTATTTTGGCGGAGTTTGGACGGGGTTTGGAGATTTTAGGGGCTTCCACTCACCTATCTCGCACCTCTCGTACTAATATTATCGGAAGAACGAAGGAGCAGAGCTTCGTTGCGATTCTTGATCGCGGAAAATGAACCACTGAAATGAGAGGCCGAGGCTTCTATTTATAGTGAGAAGGCAGGACTCGTCGGGAATTCTCGAATTTGTTCAGCCTGCTTTGGTGAGTTGTACCTTGAGCTTCAAGACTTGTACCTTTTCAATCTGAGAGAGAGCTACAGGAAAGGGTATGGTGCGGCACCCACGCTCCTTGGTGCGGCACCAAGCCAACTATTCAAGTTTCTTTTTTTGCACTTTTACCCCCTGCAGTTCACTGTTTCGCGCATCCTGCTTTTCCTTTCGCATTTTTGACTCCTGTAACTTGACATTTGTTAAGTTTTAACAGTTCTTGATATTTTATGTCAGTCACATACCAGGGGTACGAAATTGGGGTGTCTATACTTTTCTAATATACTTAAAGTATATTAAATCTTAATAGGCCCAATAAATCTCTACACCTTGATGGACAGTGGGAGATTGATTACACTTTAGGGTTAGGTTCCACCTCCTATCTATTTAAAGTCTTTTGGGGATTAGGGTTTCTTACGTTCTTTTACCCTAACAGTTGCCTCCACAAAAATACATACGTTTCATCGCATGTGAAATAGATAAGAGGGTTAAAACCAAAAACCCACTTGAATTGAAGACTCTTGTTCCACATTACAGTCAATCGGATTCAATTACTCCGTACTAACGGCGTCAATTGCTTCCGATATGTCTTTAATTTACGTTCATTATGCTTATGTGAAAAACATGATCATATTCTTGATTATATGTACAAGTTTTATGTAAATTAATGTTCTAACAAAATATTTATTATTTCTGGTGAAAAATATACATTACCCTTATATAAAAGAGTAACTAAAATATGTCACATAATATACTACATATGGGTTATGGGTTATTATTATTTAGAGAGAGAGAGAGAGAGAGAGAGAGAGAGAGAGAGAGAGAGAGCGAAATGTTGTGGGTGTAGTGAAACTCACAAAAGAAATAAAGGAAAAGAAAGATAGTGGGTTTAAGCATCTTACTGTTAATGCGTATGTGTGTTCTATTGTGAAGAATTAAGAGGGAATCGAAGGATGAATCATAAGAACTAGGCTGTCTGTATAATCTGCAGAAGAAATATAAAAGAATAAATAAATAATTGAAGGTAAGTGAGTTGAGAGAAGTGGAGAAGCTGAATGATAGAAATTCTTTAGTCGAGTTGACTTATGAAATTGTTTAGTGCACAGGATGGTGAAAATAGGAAGTACTGGAATGCATACCACTTAAATGGGCATTAAGGAAAGTAGAATGCAATAGTAGGATTTATATGTATATTATAATTGGGTTTTATGCTAAAGTAGCATTACTTGAGAATAATAAGTATAGTAAACAGTAGTATCTAAGTTGGTTTTGATCCAAATTTGTAAGGCGATAATATTATTAAGATTAGGTTAAATTACTAGATTACAACAATATAAATAATTTGCTAAATTAATATTATGCCTTGAATTTTAGATTTTGACAAGAGCGGTTAGCTTTCTTCCGGAATTGGTGATTTTCATTTCGTTGTACACTCCCTAAACAGGTAAGGGATTATACATCTTTTAGATATTTGCAATCTCTATTTTAAATTGTTAGGCTTCCACAAATTATTTGACAATTACCTTTCTTTGAAACGTGTACCAACTTTGAGTTGGCATTTGAATTTGAATTCCGTCGTACCCGTTCTTTGGTTATTCTAAATTGTAAATCTCATTACATATATCTCACTAATATTTAAATTCAGTGAGATATTTTTTGTGAAACCAAATTTTTGTTGGAATATTATTTGTGAAATCTTACTATGATCACTAACTTGAACAACCCGGCTACTGGGGTAAAGTAGCATTTTGAATTTGATATTTGATTATGAATTATGCCACCTGGCCCGTGGCTTGGTTATCCGGATATACCATTATGAACTATTACTATTAGTACATTGTGAATCCTTGTTTAAAAGAGGTCTTGTGACCGCTTATGTGATTATGGTATCCGCGGGTTGGTCGTCGTCTCCAACTGGTATGTGACAGTTGGCGACGATTAGATCTCTCGCAAATGCCTTTGTATCTCTATCTTTTACATCGAATTCTTTTGTGGCATTATGAAATATGAAATCTATCATATCATTGTGTTATTCCCGATTATGAACCATTTGAATATTAATCCCTTTTAAATACTTTATTTTGTTAGACCCTTCCCTAGATTTCGAAAGGGTTGTATATGATCTTACTGGGCATTGTTCGTCCATCCCTTCCAAATATTTTTCCTTCCAGGTTTTAAGTAAATCGGATACCGTCAAGAACGACCTGAAGATTCATTTTTCAAATTAGCTTGTTTTATATTATTTGGACAAGTATTTGGTTTAGCCGTTTTGGGACTACAGAATTGTTTAATTATACTTTCGAAATGTAATAAGTACTCTATGACTTTCTTTTATTATTAGTCCTTAAGAGATGATTTCAGAATTATCGTGATTTAGTATTTGTAATAGTGACGCGCCCAAGATTTTGGGATTATAGATTGGTTAGAAATTTTGGGGCGTTACAGGCAAAGGAGCATGAACCTCGAGAACGGAAATACATAAGAGATCCAAAGGCCAGGAAAGCAAAGTTATATGCGCAAAGATTAAAAACAAGCACCCGCAAGACGAATACCCAAATCAGTTGGTGGAACGGTGGGCTATCGAAGCCGCTGGCCTGATCTTACGTTTGTTACTTGTAAGATAAATCTTATGTTTAGATTTTTTCTTCATGTCCATACAAAGCTTATGAAAGGCTTGGATTCTCGAGGTAGAGGGACGAACGAGATACAAATCGTTTAAAGAAATAGAACGAAATAGCATACCTCGTGGATGTTGAACCTTGTTAAGGTCTCCGCCTGAAGAATGCGCTTTACCCGCACGAATAAGGTGCTGCATAATGCTATCCCAAAACGACATTCTCTCACAAGAACCCCCTGTATCCGTATATACCGCAGCGGAAGAAAATGCATGGAAAACACTTTGAGCTTGGTCAACTAAGTTACCTTCAACACCATCGTCCTTTGGAAAAATATTGATTAATATCTCAAATGGTTGTAGCATTTGGAATTGGACCCCGAAACAACACCAACGGGCGGTTCAAGAATTGAAGGACTTAGAGGGGACGAACCATGTGCAGCATGAGCAATATGAGTATTGCCGCATGGGATAGTGGATTGGGATATGGGCAATTGAATATTATCTATGTTGCTGGCCCCATCTCCTTGCATTTGTTTAGCATTCATCGCCGCACTAGAATGGTATATTATTCTTCTTTGTGTTGAAATTGCCCATACCAACATTAGCATTATTGGTAGTGGGTGAATCCATCATATTTCGGGGGGAGATCAAAGTTTTTCATGAAGGGTGATGAAACCATTGAATTAACTTGTTAACCACTGTCAACTTCATTAATTTCCTGGTTTCTTCAAAGGCCTCAATACCCCGGAATCGAAGAAAAGTTAGTCATGAAAGTCAAAACTCTAAGCAGACTAGTTCAACTAGAATACTCAACCCCTAAGAAATATATAGTAATATATATCGAAGAATTTATATTTATACGCGTTTGAGTAAGTAAAATGTATCACATACATCAGCACTTGCATATAATTCCAGATCGTATGATCATGCGTGAGCCCCAAAATGTAAAGCTTACGCTCATCCTAGGTTATCGAATAATCAAATATGACGTCCATATTGCATCACTCCTTCTAAAAGCATTCCCATAATCCCTTCAATGAAGAAAGCTATGAACTAAAAAAGTTAGTTCAAGTAACGAACTAAATCTAGCGAACCATCGTATCCTTATCTTGACCTATACTTAAATGAACATAAATGAACAATATCACGCAGTGAGTGAAAAGAAAAAGGACAACTTTCATATAATTTTCTACCTCGGAATGAATTGCGTGGAGATTACACTATCAACTTTCCCCTTATTGTTTCCCCTTCTTCACAGCATGTCTTAAGATTTTATTTTGTAGACATTTATAGCCAAGGTACAATGCAGGCATACTAGGATAGGATTCCACGATAGATCACACTGACCTCTCCTCATTTTTGTATATTTTAGCTAATTTCACCTATGACACATTTCCTGTCCTAGTGAAGACTTGTAATGCTTTACAGACATCAATGTGAAAAACTTAAAATAAACACTCATTTAGGGACGGAGTTAGTATAGATTAGAGAGATCTAGGTTTTCAACATACAAATTTGATAGGATTCCATGAAACAAGTACGGATCTACAAATGAAATAACAACTAGCATAGCAAAAGACAACCAAAACATTGAACAAATTTGCTTAATTTGAGAAGAAAATGATGATCAAACTAAAGTTTGGACTATTAACATCAATTCAAAGTCTCAATTATAAATTGAAGAATTAGCAACAGAAAATAAACACTGATCTGAATGTGTTTTCTTAAGATATTTCTTTTACAAAACCCTAAAAACAACATAATGAAAAAAAGTGGAAGGAGCAAGAATCGGAGTACCACGCATCAGCGAATTTGAATCCGAAATGGGCGAGGCCGAACAGCAGCTTATATCAGTTGTTAAAAGGTAGGGATCGATCGAAGACTGATAGGAACGGCGGATTATACTGAGACTCGAGCTGATAGCCATGGATGGACTCTGTGTGACGTCCTGTTAGTTGTATAGAATTGTCAGTTTCAACAACCTGATTGTTTGCTTGTGTTTTTCTTTTCTTTTTTTGGGATTTTTTTGCCTTTTCCTTTTCTACTTCCTTCGTTTTCAAAATATTATCAACTTTAATCTGACACACCATTTAAAAAAAGTAATTGACTGTAATATAAATATTAGTTAAATGTGTAGTTTCTTTTAATGTCCTTAAGTATGTGGTCATAATTAAAGTAGGTAGAACAAGTAAGGATAAAATAATAAAAATATTTTTTTAAAAAGAAAAGTTTTGAAATATGACAATTATTTAAAAACGAACGAAAAAAGAAAAGTGAATGATAATTTGAAAACGGAAGAAGTATCATTTATGAGTTTTTTAAATCTTAAAGGTGTATTGATGCCTTTTACATCTACACTATCTATCGATTGGAAAAATAAATATAAAAGTTTTTGCTTAAAAACTTTAGGATATAAGCAAGTCTCTCGTAAAATCTTCTTACAGATTTTAATTCGTAAAATAAAACTCCACCATCTTATAATGTAATCCACCAACACACGGTGTGTCGGTCAGGTCAAGAAAATCCGTTTTTACATAAAATACCCGTAAACTCGTCTTTCATATGTTTTTGGCTTAAGTTATAAGTATACATTCCCAATGTGTTTGATGTCATATTAATTGGAGTAATATTTTATGTCGTTTGTATACTAAATTTGTCCACAAATTATTGTTATGTTTAACCCGACACAAGTATTAAAAAAAATTATTAATATTGATATAATGTGTAGTTTTTTCTAAAGCTCATGTGCATGTGGTCTATAATTAAAGTAGGAAGAAAAAGTATTCCAAAAACGGAAAGTTACAAATAATACAATTATTTTGTATTAACGAAAAAGGAAAAGATGACAATAATTTTGGGACGGAGAGAGAAATTTTACTCGGGTTGAAAAAATTAATTTTTCTCCTCCTTTGAATTTATATGTTGAAGCAATACCCATATACCTATGCATTTTAATGGGAAATAAGGATGTATATGTGATTATAAGGAACAGCAAATTAAAGGCTACATATGGGTTAATTTTCATCCCAAAATCCAAAAAAAAAAATATTTGAGTATAACACTACCATTGTCCTCCCACTAGGTTTCGGCTTCCCAATAAAAGGATTAATCCTCGGAGTTCACACATATTATTTCACCAATTTGCGTGTGTGCGTACATACACACTGGTGCTCTAAATAAAAGAAAATTAAATATATTTTTATGGAAAGTTTTGAATTAGAACACTACCAAATGTATGGTGAGACATATATTAAAGCCAAATTTGGATTCTTAATCTATATTACAATGATTCTGAAAACACCATATCAACAGTATTGTAGTGAAAATTAGTAATTAATTGACCGCAAAATGTGATTAATCAAGGGCATACAACTGAAGTAGGTAATTTAGAACATGAGTTCAAGAAAGCAAGCCTTAATTCCATAGTTATGTACAAGCCATCGACAATAGAACTACAACAAAATCTAGACAGTAACTTGATTAGTTAATCCACCATGAAAATTTCATAACTTAAGTGCATGCTGATATAACATGCATCATCACTGTGTTCCATACTACCATAGACCATAGTAGTCCCAAAGTGATTTTGGGGACAGAAGGAGACCACTTTGATCAGTTCTAGCTTGCATGTAGGGCCTGCTTCATCCTTCTCCTGGCCTTCATTGTTCAAAAACTCATCCACCAGCACGGGCCGCATTGGTACGACAATGTTGTTTAACATGAGTGTTTTTTGGTTTGCCATTGAGAGCCATAGGCACATTTATCTACAAGAAGAGTGATAAGGGCAAGACAGGTCAAAGAGCCTTGTTCAATTTTTCATAAAGGTGGGACAGCCAAAATGGGTCGTCCTAAGTATAATTCCACCCCAAACATGAGGAAAAACTACCAAGAAGACATAAAAAATAGATAGGATTGCCTATGCTCATGGATCTTATGGTCACATTGATTTTTCAACTCTTTCTATACAATCATTCTATGTCGAGAACATCAACAAAAATGTAAGATGACAAGATACAATTTCGAGAATGCCTTCACCACTTACCTTGTGTAACCTGAAATGCTATGAATAACGATCTTATCTTCTACCGCGTGTGAATAGCCATAACTTGATAGCATGGCAAGACCCTGAACGTGGACAAAGAAACACAAGCAGAAAAGTGATTACTTGTCTATTCCCACTATTGCTATTTCAAAGATTTTCTGGAATAAAGTCAACTAAGAACGTAAAACTTTGTAATGTACCACTATAAAACAAATAAATTTATCGTTTATTGATCATTGTCTTCATTTTCTCAAAACAAGTATCATAATTTTGTTAAGAGTTATGAACAAACTTCATAGTAAGGTTTTCTTTATCTTCAGGAACATGCAACAATAGTCCACAAGTAGAAGTCATTTCTTCGAGTGTTTTTTTTTCAAATTAATGAAGCTAAAAGAAAAGTGATATGTTAAATACTCTCTTAGGCTAACATGTCCTTCAGGATCGACTGATCAAGGATACTCAACTTGAGCCAGCTGACACATAGATTCAGCAGCCTATAATGCCAAGCATGGTCTGGAAGGGGATTAGTTTTTTTTTTCAAATGGCAAAATTGCCCTGTTAAGTTTTGTGGATTACTTTCTTCAGTCTAAAATATGTGTAATTTCATTAACCAAAAATTGCCAATGGCGCAAGAGGAAGCAGAAGCGTAAAAGCTTAACCAAGCCACTAAATGAAACGCCTAGTGCATGAATGATTAGAAATTTCAAAGAAATGATTAGAACACTCATAGTTTTAATGTTCTTCCGGACTGACTAATCAAATATCATTGATATTAGCCAACTGACTCTTAGAGAAAGCAGTTTTTTTCATAAATAGAGGAAACTATTATAAGCTTAAAGTGTCAACGTTGTCTTATAAAGGTTTTTTTTTGTTATTGTTGTTGGTGACAAATGGCATACTTATTCCATTTGATTTGGTGGAATACTTTTTTCAGTCTTAAATAGGCCAAAATCCACTAATCAAAAAATTGATATTGATGAGCCTAAAAGCTTTAACCAATATATAAGAAGTACTAGTATAGTATAGAATGATTAAAATTCACAGAACTAAACCATCATGCATAAAACCTCAACTACCAGAATGAAACATTACTAACGAGCTGGTATACAAGTTTCCCTTTTTGTTACTCATGGATGCATAGTAGGATAAAATGAAACTTTTGGGACAATAAATTTATAGAAAGTGGTAATCAGTTAAAATCACCTCATTATGCACAGGGAACAGACAAGTGAGACCCTGCAAGTGGAAATTGGCAATGAGTAAAGTTAAACATGGATATTCAAACTCTTAGCGTGAGAGACAGACAAATGCTTAAGTTAAAACTTTAAAACTGCAAGTTTCCTCTTTGGCTTAAGTTAACAATTAAAGCAAACTCTCCCGGATAATAATAGAAAAACAAATCAGCTAAAACTCTTTATTATGTGGGGCAACAGCAATAATCTCATGGGTGGTTCTAGGACCCCAAGACCCTGCAAACTGAGTTAAAAGCTAAACAAGAGTTCTATCATATTGAGATTTAGATCTCAAAAACATCAACATTTTTCCTCTATTGTTCCGTCCTATATATAGGAATCAAACAAGTAATCTTGTGGGAAAAATCCACAAAGTGAAATCTTAGAAATTGTGAAGGCCAAAGACACTGGAATAATTAATCAACATGGAATATAGAAACTAAACCACCAGTAAATCAATCAGAAATCAGAAATCAATCAGAAATAAAAAAGGAAACAAACGGTTTCCAACTTGAGTTTACTGAAGAATACAATTGGGAAAGCCTATAAAGAAAAATCATAAACAGCATGAAAATCATAAATCATGCTAAAGAACATATACATCATCAATGATAAATTGCACAAGAAGACTCCGATTAATGGAAGGTGGAGCACATGTATTCGACTCAGATCTCGATGGGATCAAATTGAGCCAGTAACAATCAAACAAACAACATACAGGCAAAGAAATAAACAACACAAAAATGAATATCAATGGTGATAACATATAAAAATTCAAATCTATCACAAATCTGGATATAAATTACAGTTACTTCTTATAGATTTGATCAAAAAAATGAAAATTCATGGATCCCTAAAAACAACACTTATATATAGATCTAGATACGGAATTGAAGTACCTCGAATTAGAGAAATAGCACCAATCACAAGTGAGATCGGTGACACAAAGGGCAACTATGATGGTTTGCTCGGAGATGGAGCTCCAAGTCCAACCTACGGCATCGGCGGGTAAACGAGAATGAGACTGAAGAGTGGGTGAGGTGAAATGGAGGCTTTATATTGACTGGCAACCCTAGTTTCTATGCGTGGAAATCAATATATCCGTGTATGTTGTCGGGCCCAACTCGTGCGTTCTTTAAAAAAAGAATAAAGGAATCTGAGGCATGCTTGATACACGCTACCGAAATGAAATTATCTAATTCAATTTAAATAAAATCAATTTTAATTATATAATCCAATTTTACATTGCGTGCGTTAATTTTAATTATCTAATTCAATTTTATTTACCTAATCCAATTTTGTATCGCTATTCAAAAATCAATTTTAATTATCACAATACAAAAATTGTTAGGAAAACAGACATTTAGGTACCTTCTTCCACTACATAATCAACAAATAATTTAAAGTAGTCTTTGTGCTCATGCATATGGCACGACGCGAGTAGGGGGAGATGTCAGTACTGGAGGGTGTCAATATTTAAATAAATCAATATATGTTTTAATCATGATTCAAAAAAGTCTAAAATAACAAATTGAAAATGAAGACATCTCGATAATCAATTAAAACATTATGATCAAACATCTAGATTATCACAGGTTATGATCAATCGGCCAAAGCAACAACGCCCATCCAGTCCAGGCGGCCAATACTCATCCAGTCCAGATTATCACATGTTATGATCAATCGGCCAAAGCAACAACGCCCATCTAAACTGCTCAAGCTCCCCCTCAAGACTCGACCATCCTAGTTCCTAATCCCGAAGTTATGGTGCCGGCAATGGATATTCCCTCTAGCAAAGACCTTTCGCAGCTGCACCGTGCCCATCCCAAAATTTTGTAGCCCATCACAAGTGCAACCTTCTTCATCGAATGTTGTTCCATTTGACCTCACAGAAGGTAACCGGTCCCCAATTCAAACATCTCCATCTCATAGTCATAAAAATCTTTCTTCCAACCTGAGCCCCAACTCCCTCCGTTTCTTCCAACCTGAGCCCCAAGCCACTATACAGCACAATTCACCTCCTCAGCCCTGTCATCATATGAACATTGTCTCCCCTAATAAATTTGTCGTTTTGCAAACTATCGAAGAGGAAGATTCTGATAACGATCACGCCCAATTTGAAGCTCTTGATCTTGACACTCCAAGTCTCGAAGCTGTCGAACATTGAAGAGTCGCTTATCGTAATTATTAGATTTCTTTCTTTGTTTTAACTAGCTTTAATTTCTATTTCTTTCTCCAAGATAAGGCTCCTTTGTCCCCCCTTTTAAGGGTAAGGTTGGTTGTCCCCCTTTAAGCTTGTTTTCCTTTTTTCCATTTATAAAATATATATATATATAAATTAAAACATTATGATCATTCAACGGTGGAGAAAAAAAATAAAACTTTTATTTGTAATTTTATTTAATAAAACAGAGGTGATACCTTGTTAAATTTTATTAATAGAAATAAAATTATAAATTTGAGGAGAACAACCAGCTTTGCTCTTATACAATTAATAATCTTTCGTTAAAATATAATTTTTTTTTAACACATACACCAAGGGTATTAATTTTTTAACTTTTTTTAACCGCGTAACATGTTTTATATTATAGATTTACTGTGGAAGATAGACACTAAACAATTAATATCTCTTTTTTATGTTGGTATAAAAAAGTGACTATGTGTTTAATGAAAAGTGTATTTTATATTTTATACATATTATTAACAACGTAAAAAATCGGAAGAATTCCAAATTAGTAATTATACATATTATTACTTATTCTATTTTTTAAAAAATAAAATAAAAACAGTTTATCTTATAGAGTGGTCTTAATAACATAAAAAATTGGAAGAATTTCCAATTAATGGTTATACATATTCTTATTTAAACCAAAAAAATTTCCAAAAAAAAAACTAATACTCATTTTAAAACCCAAACCACCTAAAGAAAACTCAATAGATTGTGTTTTAGATATTTTTAAAAATCGGAAGAATGTTTTATACACTCAATTTAAATTATTATTATCACTTCTATTGATTTAAATTGACTATTTTTCAATTTAAAATTTTGGTATTTTTCTTAACTTTGTAAATAAGACAACATAAAAAATAATTATTTTTCTTAAGAGTCATGAGAATCTAATTTAGTCGTCCAAAATTATTACAATAACTCAACAGTTTTGATGCCGCCTTCGAGACATAAATTATTACAATAACTCAACAGTTTTGATGCCGCCTTCGAGGCATCAAAACTGCTGTCATTTCAAGTCCATAATAACATACACTGAGTGTAGATTTTTAACGTGTCAGCACTACTGGTAGAGGATTAGTGAAACAATACACTATACTCCCCTTTTCTACCAGATAAAACCTTTGCTTTTTTCAGAAATAGGGTCGATGCAGGGATTGGAAAAGATTTCCTCCCTAATTTTACAATTGAGTTGACATGTCAATTAAGTTGCATATTTAGAATTTTAATGGTGTGCTTTGAATAGTCAAATCAAGGTCATAAAGAGTTTGTTCATTATTAAACAAATAAAAGAAAATAAAAATTAAAAAGAAAAGAGGGGAAGTTGGAGATGGGAGAAGTGGGGGAGTTGGAGAGGGGTTGCACAACTACCCTTCGCACATGTGAAATCTAGACGAAATTGAGACCGTATGATATCGGTAAATGAATTGATCGCAGCCGCTCTTTATCCCAAGTCAATTGCGAGCGTGTTTCCCAAGCTGTATTATAATATAGATTTATATGTATCTTTAATGCATCCCAAATCCAAATCGATGAATCACGATTCACAAATAATGCTTTGTGATTCAAAATTGATGCATCCGATTGAAAAAGATATTAAACAACCAAAAAAAAATTTAGGCATTCATCGAATAATTTACATGCATAACAACACAAAAAGATGACGAAGGTTTCGAACAGATTGCTTTGCTTTGGAGGTTTGACTTTCATGGCTATGGTGTCAGGTTTGGTCTGCTAGTTGGGTTTTGGATAATGTTGTTGAGTCCTTGTCAGATGTTTAGGTTAAGCATATTACTAATGTTGTAAAGTCCTTGTCGGATGCCCAAGAAGACGTGACTTCCAAGTTTTTTTTTCTTTCATTTGTTGCTTCTGCTAGCTATGTTTTGGGTTTTGAGGTTGAAGATGATATATCTCGCGATGCATCAATTTTGAATTACGATACATCATTAATGAATCATGATGCATCGATTTGGATTTGGGACATAACGAATTGGAATTGTGATGTATCGCTATGTTACCCAATATTTGAAATCATGCAATTATGAGTCGCGATGTACATCACAGGCCTCTGACCATTTTATTAACAGCTACAACCATTTACTATCATTTGCAACCATCAACCACTGCATCATCAGTTTCGACCGACTTATATTCACTAGTATTAGTTGCTAGAATCAACTAGCATAAATTTTGGTTTACTTATGGTTCATTTCATAATTGCTAGTTGATGTCATAAAGGCATGTAAGTTGCCTACTTATTTTAGCTAATGGTTCCCAAACCATAATTGCTAGTTGATGCTTCCCAAACCATAATTGCTAGTTCTTATGATTCCTTTCAATTATACATTGTGTCATCAATTTCATGTCATTAAGTCGCTTATTTCAAAAATATATTATATATTCTCCAACATTCAAAATTGATGCCATAAAGGCATATAAGTTGCTTACTTATGGTTCAAAATTCAAAGTTGATGGATCATTTCAATTATAAATCATGATTTTTCATGAGGAATGTCAGTGGCTTACATATTATGTGTCTTTGTTCCCTTTTTTTTATAAACCACCCAAATGAAAAATGACAATGGCCTCCCACATCAGTTTGGAATCCTGATGCATAAATTTGGAAACCGTGATGCTTCGCTACGTTACACAGTCAATGGTATTTGCGACGCATGATTTTGTGCATTGCAATGCATGAACATGAGCTTTGTGTGTGCGCCTTGGTTCATCAAGGATATTTTTATCATTTTGCATTAAAAGTGCCTTTTTCTAGTTAAAAGCGTGGGGAATTTACCGGTTACATATTGATGGGAGGGGACCGACTCGGTTATCACCTTAAAAAATGTATTATGTAATACGATTAGTCCTAGTTTATTTGTGGTTGGTGGCGGTGGTTTTGATAGTGGTGATAGAACAAGTGGTGTCTTAGCTAGAGACGAAGAGATCAAGAGGAAGAATATTTGTAACTAAATAATAATAAATAATATAATAAAATTGGACAAATGACAACGTGTATTAAAGTGAGACACTTAGTAGATTGGGGTGCAAAGTGAGATTTGGTGGATACATACGTGTGCTAATAATGCCTTGATCTTTTTATGGTTGAATAACAATATCTAACTTGACAAATAATTAATATTATGGAATTATTTCATTTTTGAAGGAAGATTGAGAAAAAAGTCGTTGCTAATTTCTTCACAAATGTCAACATTATATGATCATTTAAGACATTTCTCATATCTTAAAAGATTTTGAATTAGCTTATATGGTGTTAACAATAAACTAACTTGCAATTAAAATGCGTATTTTCATTGTTGTTTGAGACTTCACTTATGTCGTTTTGGAATTCGTTACTCGGAGTGCTAAAGTGGAAGTAATGGTTTGATTGAGGGAATTTTGAATTCTTATTTTCAATTGAGATACTGATAAGAGTGAATGAATTTAAAGTACAAAGACGTTCCTCATTAAATAATAACTCTATTTCTTTTGAGATAATTATTTTGCAATTAAAAAAAAAGAATGTGTAGATATTCATAGTAATGATTCATATGAAGATAATATTAATAAAATTTTTTTATTTAGTGTTATAATGTTATATTTCCATTTACAAAATAAAATTGCCCAATGTATCTTTTCTTTAACATTATTATGTACATAAAACTGTCTATACATTTCTAAATCTAAGAGGGTCTATTTGAAATTTTCAGAACATAACAGGTAGTAAAATCCTAATCAAAGTTAAGTAGTTAATTAAATAGGTATTTGTTAGTACAAATTATAATTTAGAGACAAATATGATAGTTTTTAAGGTCGTTTGTAGTAGTCCAAAAATTCAAATTAGCAAATTGTATATTTTACTATCATGTCCAACAAAACGGATCTCAATTTTTCTTCATCTTCTTGAATTTATAGCACATTTTAATTTCTTAACTCATTTATTTATCTTGTTCACTCATAATTATAAACACGCTATAAATTTGCTTCATATGTTGATACACACCAATAAATCTATTTTTATAATTACAAGTTTTCTTATACATGTAATTAAAAATGTCTGCCCAAACATATTCTTAAAAGTAAAACCATCTTATATCATGGATTCAAATAAAGATCTAGTCACTCATCTTAGTAAGAGTATTTTTCTCTCATTCCAAAATATAGGACAACATTTGTAACGGTAATTGTAGGAGGGGGGAATCAGACTTAAAAATAGACATATGAGACAATATGAATAGAATTCAAAGAGGTATGATCTAACTTAAAGTTAATTAAGTACAAGTCAAGAGACCAAATTATTATTTAATTATTTATAGAATTGATTAGTCTATGACAAATTTACTTATTTGACCTTATTCAATGGTGAGTGATTTAATATATATATATATATATATATATATATATATATATATATATATATATATCACATTTTTATAATATAATCAAACTATCAAAGCCTTGAAATTTTAAAAGCTAAACTCTAAGAGTTGCAAAATAAAAAATACAGTCAATAAGCTTAGTCAAACCAATTATGTTCATTATGTTGGACGAAAATCTTCAAAATGACTAAAATACTCTATCATATGATGAAGATCTCAAAATTAATAAAAATAGATACAACTTCCTTCCTCTAATGATTTTCTGAGTGGATTAACGTCAAGCTTTTGTATTTTCGAATTTAGCCCTAACTTTTGCGGCAATGTTCCGGTAAGAGAGTTGTTCCATAAAGAGAGGACTTCGAGGTTGACCTGGGGAGCTCGTCGATACCTTGTGGTCTGTATCCCGTGAGGTTGTTGTCCACCAAACTTAACCTTCTGAAAAGCTCTAGGCTCGTCAAACGAGAACCACGAATCATCTACAAACATTCGATTAGCATCAATCTCAAAGTAGAGTGATTAAATTAAGGAAGAAAAAGTTAAGTGAGTATCGAATTTTTGAGATCAAAAAAAAAAAAAAGAGTATCGAATTTTTGGTAAAAGTAGAGTGACTAAATTGATATTTAAGCCAATGAAAAATAGTCATCCTAAACAAATCACCGCAATATATGATAAAAACAATAATAACCCAGTTGACTGAAGCAATAACTTAGTCAATTAAAGTAAGAAATCGAATCATAAAATTTGAAATAACAAATTAAAACTGGGATGTGGTGTTACCTTCAACAAAAGGGAGGTAATTGCCCCACTCCTCGACAACCTTATCTCCTAGAAGGGGTTACGGGCAATCCAAGATGTTGGGCTCACTTTTCCTTTACTCGAGCCAGCCATGGTTGCCAATGATCCTCCATTCTCATTGCCATCGACTTCATGAGTTCCCATCCAAAATTCAGATATTATATGCATCATAATATCTGAGAGCATGAGTGACGTGGAGAGAGAGTTAGGAATTTTAAATATGAAAAAAAGGGATGGATATTGGATATTAAACAAAAGGAAGGGAGCTCTTACATTTAAGGCCTATTTCTATAATGGCTTTGACAAGCCGGCTCTGCAGTAAATCAATCCATTCCTCAAATGGTGAGTTATCCAGAAGAGTATTATTCACTTTTTCAGGAAGTTCTTGCTTCTTCATTGTAATCCGCAGATTGCATTCCTAAAAGGGAAATACGGTAGAGTTGTCATTAAAATTATCTATAAGCCAATAAAAACTAACAGAAAGTGAAAATGGAAACAAATCTTTTGTATGAACTTGCGACTATTCAGTTTTTGTATCCGGAAGCGATTTTGGAGTGTCTGTGAACGAAATTGAACTTGGCAAACATATGATAGATAAAGATAATGTATTTGGCATGAAGAAGATCAAGCAACTAGTGAAAAAATATTGTCTTTTATATACTTCACTACCTCGGAATGAATTACGTGGAGATTGTAAACTTTTATACATGCATGAGTTTCAACCATAAATAATTTTCTAGAAACTCATGATACTTTAATAAAACTCAAAACCTTGGAACACATAATTCTCACGATTTAATGTACAAAAACATGTAATAGAAACTAACCTGGATCCATGATGTCAACTTTAATTTACAGCAGTTAAGGAAAGTGAAATTTTCGACCTTGCCTTGTACTTTAATTTCTCCTTGATGACGAGGAGAATTTCCCTTTAATTTCCCTTTACTTTTCTATTCTTTTATGAAGGCTCTCTCTTAATCTTTCTCTCAAAAATATATCTATATCCCCACGGACATACCATACATATTTATAGAGAGAAATTGGTTTGTTAAAAAAAACAAGCCCATCTTCCTTAGCCTCCAAGCCACCGCCACAAAGGATGGTTAATTGATAAACATAAAGGAGTGATGTTTATCCTTTAAAGGGAAAATATATACATATGTGTCCATTATTATGTATATATTATGTACAATTTTCAAAGGCACAAGAAGAGGGAGTACCACTTTAAAACTCCCAAACTTTAACATAATTTTATTTTCACTTAACCATCGAAGTGAGACACTTTACATGTTAAAACTTTATTTACCATTAATTCATATGGGTCACATTACGGAATAAATCTAACATTCTCCCACTTGGCCCATATGATGATTTGAGGATTTAACAACTTTAAGTGTATACAACGTTAAATCCACTTTAATGTCAATTTGACTTTCTTTTAATTAAGTCAAGCTAATTGGATCATGGCGGTTACACTTCATTTAATCGATATGTTCCCTTCCAAGTATCACGAATTGATTTAACTCAACTTTAACCGTACTGAGGTAAAAACATAAGCCTCAACCTTAATGTCTTCAAGGAAGACTAAATCCTTTCTTACATTAAACAGTACAATGTAAATAAGCAGAAATATAAAACATTTACATGAGCTCAGAGTGTCATAACCTAAGGAGCAAAACAATTGTTATGTATATATATACACATACATGCCCATTATGTTAACAAGGACTTTTCCATGATACTCATCCTATCGACATGGCCATGAAATGTCTTAGGTGGTAATCCTTTTGTTAACGGATCCGCTATCATCATGTTGGTGCTAATATGCTCTATAGACACTCTTTGTTTCTGCACTTCTTCTTTAACAACCAAGTGTGAGGTTCAAATGCTCCGCGCCTCAGCGCCTTGGATAGGAGGTGCGCGGCGTGATGCGATCTTGGGACACCACCGCTCTCGTTCCATCCTCCCTTGTTTAAGGGAAGACGAAATCCAAAGTGCGAGAGGAGTGCTGTCTATATTAGCACGTTGGAATGTGCCTCGGTTGCCCTTAGCGGATTTTGTATCCAATATGGGAACTGATGGTTTTCCATATCAAGTTATCCCTTGTTCAGGGATACCAGGATATGGGAATGCATTACCTTCCATTCCCATTCTCCCCTTTTCTTTACAGGGGAAAACGGAGAAGTGCAATAAAGGATATTGCGACACCCCACTATGGATTTATTGAAAATAGCCTTATGGCCCATTCAGATCACTATGGGAGCTATGAGTTTCCCGCATCAAGTTATCCCTTGTTTAGGGGATACCAGGATATGGGAATGCATCACCCCTCCATTCTCGTATCTCCCTTTTTTAAGGGAGAACAGGAAAGTGCAAAGAGAGAATGTTGCGAGGCCCCACTGGATCTGAAAGTTTTAGAGTCGTCATCTTTATTTTAAGGCAAAAATAAAGAAAAACCAGAAAAAGAAAACCAGAGATTTTAAAAAAGCGGGTCGGAGGCTAAGTTACGAGTTGGGAAGGTGCTAGGCACCCAACTCGCCCTTTCGGTCTCGAAAATGGTTTTTGGCTGAAGTATGCTTATTGTCACATTTATTTAGCAAATAAATAAGGTATTATAATGACAAGGGAAATTTAAACAAATACATTCGTGGCTACATTATTTACGGACTCGCAGCCGTCTCCTTCCAATAATTACAAACATATTTAAGAATATTTGGCCATTATGACGACTCTTTTACATATTATTTCCTAATCTAATCCGGCAAAGACAAGCGGCTTATAATGACTACATTGTGCCGGATTTTAAATACAACCTTAAATAATAAATGAACTGAAAAGTAAATAAATAAATAAAAACGCCCTTAAAGGATGTTACCTTTTAGAGCGGCGGTGTACTCGCTCTGTCCTTATCAGGAGAGGGAGACTTTTGTTGTTTGTTATGTGTTTGTTGTTTTGATTTGGGCGGAGTGACGGCTTATATGTGGTAGTTTTGGTTTGTTTAGTTGGGCAGAATGACGGCTTAGTTTTTGTGGTTTTGGCCTTTTTGGTTGGGCGGAATAACGGCTTATTTAGGGTGTTTTCGGCTCGTTACTCGAGGCCGGTAACGGCTTACTGGGATTTTGGGCGGGGAAGTGAGGTGGATACCTAACAACTAGGCTAGGGATCACTTATAACTACTTGGGTTTTTATTTTGGCGAGTTTGGGCAGGGTTTGGAGACTTTAGGGGCTTCCACTCACCTATCTCGCACCTCTCGTACTAAGAGTATCGGTAGAACGCAGAAGCAGAGCTTCGTTGCGATCTTCGATCTCGAAAAAAATGAGCACTGAAAATGGGAGCCGAGGCCTCCTATTTATAGTCGAGGCGAGAGGACTGGTGGGATTTCTTGATTTGTTCAGCAGCTTCAACGACTTGTACCTTGTGCATCAAAATTTGTACCTTTTCCATCTAAGACAAGCTATAGGAGAAAGGCATGGTGCGGCCAAGGAACCCTTGGTGTGGCACCAAGGGTCCTTGGTGCGGCACCATGCTGCTTTGTATCTTTCAAATTTTTGCACTTTCCCCCCTGCAGTTCAATGTTTCGCGCATCCTGCTTTTTCCTTTTGCATTTTCAACCATGTAACTTGACATTTGTTAATGTTTCAACAGTTCTTGATATTTTATGTCATGTCACATATTGGGGGTACGAAATTGGGGTGTCTACAGAGCCCCTCAACGATGGAGTCTACGGGTAACCCAAGGCTTACTAAGTAGACGAACATCGTTGATAAACAATAGACCCTCCAATTTCGTTCAATTATAAAATTGGGATGAGATGCAACAGGTAGTAGTTATGATGCAACAGTAGATAACACAGACCAAACTTCATAACCTGGACAATTTTAGTCGGTTATAGCAATTTATCGTAATTTTTAAGCAGTTATGAATTTAAAGTGCTCTGATGGTCGGACCTACTAATGTAGGCTGCCTACGTATCCCTTAATAAAGGAAATCAGACCAAAACGTAGTTCAGGCCAAAACCTAAACTATCACTCGTACAACAGTCGGGCCTACCGTGATAGGCTGCCTACGTATCCTTAAACAAGGAATCAGACCGAGACGTAGTTCACACATCTGGGGACTAAATGTGGCGGTGTAAGTGTTGCGGTGTAAGTGCGGTAATACTAAATGAGCAAGTGTGGCAAAGCTTTATCAAATGAGTACGACAAGGGTAAATATGTGCTATGATGGTCGCGTCTGGTGATAGGCGCCTCGTATCCTTAAACAAGGAATCGGACCATCGTAGTTCGTCTTGTGGCTATCGGAGTGAATTGTTTCCTAAGAACTCGGCCTTCTTGGAGAACAAGACCTTTCCCTATAAATCCGGGGCTGTGTACCCCTTAAAGGAAAGTTTTCCACATAGCCAAAATGTATGGAATGCATTGCCTCCTCAGGAACTCAGCCTTCAACGGAGAACAAGACCTTTCCCTATCAATCCGGGGCGGTGTACCCCTTAAAGGAAAGTTTCCAAACATCAAACAAATGCACTGTTAAAAAGGAAAATACCTTCCTTTCCTTTACCGTTGTCGTGTTCATGCAGCAAATTGCTGCTGATGTTGCTTTGCTGTCGCTTGCTGCTTTACGTTGTTCGTTGTTGCACTTTGCTGGGGATTTTCTTTTTTCTTCGGCCTTCGGAAAAATCTTTTGTCGCTTTGTTTTCGGCTTTAGGCGGAAAATTTTCTTGATGCTGCTGCATTTGTTCTTGTTGCTCCTTCTAACCTTGGTCAGAAGCTTCTTTTTTCTTGTTGTAGCATCGTTTGGTATCAGCTGATATCATCTTTTCTTTGCTGCTGTTTTCCTTTTTGCTTGATTTTCTAGCTTCAGCCGAAAATTTCTTCTTCTACCGCCGCATTTTTCCTTGTTGCATGTACCTGAATTTTTTTTTTCTTTCTTGTACATACATTTTCCCCCTCTCCCGATTTTTTTTGTTTTTGTTTTTTTTTGTTTTTTGTTTTTTTTTGTTCTGCATGTCTGCCACTTTTCTTTATTTGCATGCTTATTACCTCTTTTTCGTTTTTCTCTCTTTCTTTTTGTTTTGTTTTGTCTGTCTGGATATACTTCTGATCTGCTAGATTTTTTTTTTTTTGCACTTTTGAAGCATTCCTGACTTTATTAATGATGCATATGCATGTCCTATTTATGCCTAAATGATGCAATTATGTAATGATGCATGAAATTTATATGATTTATTCTTACGATGTATGATTGAACTAATGGTCACTATTTGACCTTATTATGCATGATTTATATTACAAATGCAAATGGGGCTAAATGATGCATGCTTATGCTGCAGGGATATAGTAAATGCCATAAGAACATTTATTTTCATGATTGGTGACATTTTTTCTTCTTTTTTAGCACACCACTAATGCAGCTTATTGTATAATAAATGCAAATGATAAATGTATGTACTACTTTATTTAATGCAAAATGTGATGCCTAAAAATTATAAGATGCTTATTAACATGATGCATGGGCATTATTTATTCTAACATGCATGCAATAATGTAGAATGTAGTATATATCTTTAAAATGCAACACACACTTCTATGATGCCTAGAATGCCAAAACATTTATTTAGATGCAAAACAATACATATAAAATTTTTGTTTTTGTTTTTGTTTTTGTTTTTTGTTTTTTTTTGTTTTTGTTTTTGTTTTTGTTGTTGAAAACCTGTACAAATATTTACAATGCAGTCTAATTTTATATGATGCAAAATAAATAAAAAAACATGCAGACTCAAAACACACGCACAAAGCAAAGCTATACCGACCTAACGGGTAATGACATGCTGTATTTCCAAAATGGGTTTTAAAGGAAAATACCTTCGGGTTCGAGCGGGCTTCCCTTTTTTTTTTTATGAGTATATGCGGGGAAAGGAAAAGGCAGATACCTCCTTGGCCATATAATTGTTGCAGGGCTATACTTGACATATGGCTATTCTCGCAACTCCTGCATTTTTCTTCATAATCAGACAAAGCAGCGGTGAATGATCAGGATCCAAGTTGTTTGGTTGTTTCAGGACAATGGCAACGCAGATGATGGATAGGACGAGGAAACTTCTGGTGCTTTTTATTCCGATGAGACTGAGCCTCTTCTGTGCCTTGCAGAAAAAGTATATGGGACCGGCCGGGTGGACGTCGCAGGCACTGATGGACTGCCCCGGGGCTTAAGCTGCAAATGAAGGATAGTTTTGGGGGAAACAAAGGGGGTATAGGCAATAATAGATATGTACATGCAATTAATGTATAACCTAAATTTCTTTAGCAATTATTCCTAAGTTGCACCTTAGGACCTGTAATATTATATTTTAGTGTTTTCTTGCGAGCTTATGTCGTAGTTTTTCTTTTTCTTCTGTTAGACGAGCCCCCCTTGCATGCTGAAGACTGGAGGTAAGATGTCGAGGTTTCAAAGAGTGCCTTCCCTCTCCTTATTCTCCTGATATATATTTATTTTATTTGGCTCTAACTTTTGCCTAGGTCACCCTTTCGGGTTTTCAACCTAGCGAGCCTTTATTATTTTTTAAAATTTTTTTTATTTGCTCTAATTTTTGCCTAGGCCGCCCTTTCGGGTTTTCAGCCTAGCGAGCCCTTATTTTTTTTTTTGTATATATTTTTTTATATGCCCTAACTTTTTCCTAGGCCGCCCTTTCGGGTTTTCAGCCTAGCGGGCTGGAGAAGGAATCACTTGTCAGATAAGGTGGTTCGAGCATAATACCTTTGAAGCTCATTGAGATTGGAGGGCTGAACAAGGTATTCTTTCTTGGCTTGTGGGGAGTACGGCATCTCCTGACCGGATCCTTTTGACAATATACGGCACATCGTGGAAGAGAGGGGTAGCAGCCTTTGATAAGTAGCCCCCAGCATTTTTTAGCCCAGACGGCATGACATGATAGCAGTAGGTCCCCCAATGGGTGGTGAATGGGGTCTTTTCTTGGTCTCCTGCTGCCTTTGATTTGACTATAACCCAGCATGTCGTTGATGAAAGAAAAAAAACTATTGGGCTTGGGAATGATCACTATATTGGACAGCCAGATCGGGTATTTTTTTTTCTTTCTTTTTTTACTCTTTTTTTTTTGTTTTTTTTTTGTGTGTTTTTTTTGTGTTTTTTTTTACTACTTCTTCTCTTCTTCTTCTTTTTTTCTTGTATTTTTTTTCTTCTTTTTTTTTACCCGAATGAAGTTGACGTGGGCTGTTTCATGTTTTTTTTCAACTTGTAGTGACCATTCTGGCTTGATGCGGTGGAGCTTTTGTCTGATTGGCTGAGCATCCGGATATATGGGGGTCCTGTGTTTGGCTATGGCTGGGTCTACCCCTGACACATCTTCATAGGATAAGGCGGGCATGTCCACGAACTCTTTTGACGAGATCCATGAGTGGTGTTCCTTTGGAGCCTTGCAGGTAGTTGCCGATTTTGACTTCTTTTGATTTCCTTGTCCAGCCCCAGATTGATAGCGGATCAGTCTTCAGTTGCTGTTGGTGGATGATGTTGTTCCTGGTGCTCTACTGACTTTTCAAGCTCAAGCAAATAATTTTTTGGGTCCTTTTAAATGACTCATTATTATAATTTTTTTAATGCGTCTTTTAATGCAGGTGCAACTAAGAAATAAGCAAAGACATTTAGATTATTATTAAAAGCACACCGTATAGGGTTTATTACATTATTGAGGACCTGGGGTTTCAGATCCTCAATATTAGGGAGCAGATTGGTAGATGACCAAATCCGTAAGGCTAGGGAAAGGAATAGAGTAATATATCCGAAGTAGTCCACCAGATCTGCGGGCGTCAAAAGTGGGCCGGTCGTAGTATACTAGTTCTGCAGAGGTTTATTAGAAGTAGACCCAAACTCAGCAGGGAGCTTCTCATAATCAGTACCTCTGCCGATCATGCCCGAGAAGCGTCATCAACCTCAATCATAGAGTCAAAGCAGACAAGCAGGCGAGCTTGCCGCGGGCCGAAAAAGCCCGCCCTAAACGGGTCGGGCCAAAAAAGCCCGTGCTCTTAACGGTCCTTGATTCTCTTGGCCCAATCCGCCCCGCGTAGGGCCGCGGGCAAAACGGGCAAAGCCCGCAAAAAATGCTTTTATTTATTAAATATATAAATTATATACCAATATATCAAATTACCAATTAATAATTATATACCAATCAATAATTATATACAAATATACCAATTCCAATGAAACAAATGCCAAATCCCATTCCAGTAGAAATTTTAAAACAAGCCAAAATCCCAGATCGTTTTGGAAAATGCAGAGAAGATTATTTAATAATGGATTATGGAATGAGAGATGAAGATCGGCGGGGAGGGCGGCGTTGGAGGCGAGGAGAGAGAGATAGAGAAAGAGAACCGGCTGTCGGCTATGGCGTTGGCGATCGACGATCGGCGGTCGGCGGAGGTGTTAGTCGTGAGCGATGAGATCATGAGGCGAGACTCTCGAACCCGAGAGAGAGGCGCCGCTCCGTAGTCGAAGCGGAGGGCGCCGTCGAAGAAACTCAAAGCTGCCGTCGAGAGAGAGGCTGTGAAACATTGTGATGTTTTTACTTTTGCCACAAATGATGAAATGACAATGCAATGGAAAGTAACCTAACCTAATTAATTTAGACGGAGAAATGGAGAATGGGCTGGGCCACTCAAACTTTTAAGTTTTAATAATTATATTATAAGTTTTAAAAAGCAAGAAAGTGCGGGCAGCCCGCAGCCCGCACGGGCAAAGCCCGAAAAGCCCGTTTTCTAAACGGGTATTTAATACATCAGCCCAACCCGCCCCTAATGGGTGGCGGGGCGGGCATGCCCGCGGGCTTTTGCCCTATTTGACAGCCCTACTCAATCATGTTGATTTAAGGTAGAGGGTTATTGATTATATTTGGTGCGGAGTGGGTTTTCAATAACCTTATCATCTATAAGATCTGAATAGCATTTTGGTGATAACATTTATCGGTGAGGTGACCCTTTGCAGCGATGATATTCACGATCTTGGGCATGATTCCAAGTCCTAGGCAGGGGGTCTGGTGGCTTATAATTTTCCATAGGCTTTAACACTCCTTGTGCCATTAGCCCCTGCAGGATTACAGACTGGGAGGCTTGCAGCTCATCATAATGGCGGTTCTGATTTTTGAAATTTCTGCTCGGGCCATTATTTCCTCCGACCGTGTTGACAGACCTGTCTGCTCCATAAGACCATGGAACACTGCCATAATTTTGGGTAGGAAAAGGGGCTGATGTATTTCCTACCACATTGACAGTTGATGCGGGTGTGGCTGCGGCTGTCTTCCCTTTAGAATAACGGAAAGAGCTAGGAGGCGTATTGACTTGTAATTGGCCGGTCAGGTATATCATCATCAATACTGACGCCTATCTCTACTATTTCTTTAAAATTGGTGTAGGGGAGATACCGCATCAGTTCCAGGTAAATGGGCTGGAGGTTTTTGATGAACATTCGGCATGACTCGGCCGGATCAGGTCTGTCAAAAGTTTGGGCCAACTTTCTTTTCCACATTGCGAACTTCGGCACAGGTTTCTTTTTCCCTCGGGTGCATGATTCAAGGTCCCTTCTATTTTCGGGGTGTTGTCTTTGTACCTTTCGAGACAGCTTTAGCTATCGGTCCCACGTATTCATGGTGCGCTATCGGACAACATTAGCCATTGTTTGGCGCCCTATTAGAGTGAGGTGAAAATTGGAAGCCATAGCCTCAAAGCTAGCTCCCCTTGCATGCCAGTGGAATAAGATTTTAAGTGGGATATAGGGCATCCAGTCCCATCAAACTTTTCTATGTCGGGCATTTTGAATTTGAAAGGCAATACTGCCGCAGGTTGTAACGTTAGTGTCCGCGTAGAAAATTCCCCCTTGTTGAGAAGTTTGAGTAGCATAGCCTTTATATTTTCCACGTCGGCCTCTACTTTGGTGGATGGGGGAGTTGGATTTTGGTAAATACTGGCTGGGTTTGGGAAGGTTGGGTTATTTTTAAGTTGCGGTGTGTGGTAAGGGTTTTGGGTGGTGGATTTTGGGTAGGATAAGGATTCGGGCTGGTGGAGCTTGGGTAGGATAAGGGTTTTGGGTTGGTGGGTTTTGGGTAGGTGGATTTTGGATAGGTGGCATGGATTTTGGATGGTTTCAGCTGGGCGGCCAGGATCATTATAAGGTAAATAAGTGGTAACTTGGCTGGCGGGTTATAATTTTGTGGAGTCCATATTTGGTTGTATGGAGTGGGTTGGTTATGGGAGCAGGGAGGTGATTGTGGGCTTTGGGGAATTTTGGTGTTTGGAGCGGGATATGAAGGATATGACGGGTAGAGGCGTGTTTGGGTAATAGGGACTTGGTGGAGGATTGGGATTTGGGGTAGTGGTGGTATTTGGTGGGTTAGTGTTGGTGGATTTGGTGGGAGTTGGGTTTGGAGGCACGTGGGATGTGGATGTTTCTTGGGGATTGTAGGGGAAGAGTTCACCTCACCACTTTGGGTTTTTGACCTTGTATAAGACTTGCTATTTGGCTTAGCAAGTGTTCATCTCGTGCTTGACCAAATTACGGTCTAACCATCGCTTTGCATTACGGAGTCGGAGCATATCCTGGAGCCCCGAATGCGTACCCATATCGGATGCTCATCTGTTGCCATCTTGCTTGGATCTATCTGCTTGATTCTGGTCGTTGTCGATCGATCTTGATACCTTACAGTCGATTTACGCACTACTTTCGTATCAACCGGGCGATTACTATCTACGCCTTTCCAAATTTGGGCCGGGTTTACGAGGAAAATGGTTTATGGAGGTATCGGGAGGTGGTGAAGGCTTTGGGTTTGGAGTACAACGTGCCTTTATTAGTATATTTTATTTTAATTGTTTGCCCTACAATTGACCAGGATAAGCACACGCTTTATTTTGGCGGTCTCGGGACTTTCCACGGAATAGTGGATTCTTTCTCCGAGTATAGGACCAACGTATTCCACACGCCTTTCGACTCCCAGGGCTGGTCCCAGGCGAAGGGCCTATACTCTTTCAGGGATCCACCATTCGAAATGGTCTAGGTCGAGCATCAAGAATAATAAATCGGCCCACATTTGCATTATAATATATTTTTTTTGTTGCGATTTATTTTTCTTTTTTTCATCATTTTTTTTACTTGCGCATTTTTTTTTATATTCTTTTTTATAGATATATATTTTTTGCTTTTCTTTTATTTTATTTTATTTTCATATATCATTTTTTTGCGAGGGTTGACTCACAATTGAGAGATGCAAAAACGGTCGGTCAATGAAGTGTCACGAGAATCTATATGCATTCTAACGTTGGCTCATGCGGGGGGTAGAGGTGGCCATGGTGTAGGAGTATGATTCGAGAATATAGCTATATGCAATGCGTGTGTGTGGTATCTAGAAAGCGATAAAATCTTTATTTATTCTGAATATATGAACAGAAAAAATAAAACATATATATGTACGTCTTCTTTGTTTGTGTGGATTTTCTCGGCTTTTTAGTTTGGCGCAAGCAGCAAGAGCACACCACATTAAGAAATAGAAAGAAAAGTGGGGAAACTATCTATCCTATTAATTACAAATTTTGGTCCTATGTCCCCAAAATAAAATGACAGAATGAATATAAATATGCACAAATGTAGGAATAATAAGTGAAAAAGAAAATGAACGAAATAAATAATAATATAGAGCCGGAAAAAAGGTAAAGCCAGCTCTTTTGTTGTGCTGCCGAAATTTATTGTAATATATATAATATATATATACATTTTTTTGATTTTCGAAAATTTTTTTGATATATATATATATTTTTTTTTGAAATTTTTTTTGAAATTTTTTATACTCGAACATGCTGCACTGCTTATCGGAACAATGCGCCAAATGGAGGATCATATCCACAAATATAGCGGCACGTATGGGAACACTTTATTCAAATGCGTAAATTAATATGACAAGCATATTGCGACGAAAAACAAATAAAAACAAAAAGTTTTATTTTGCGAGTCTAGCCTCCATTTTATTTAAAATAAAACAACTCCCCACAAAGTTACTGTGAGGTTCGAGGTGCATCCGCCCGCGCGCCCTTGATAGGGTGCCAGCGTGCGTCTTGAATCTGGGGACCACCTTGCTCTTGTTCCACCCTCCTTATTTAGGGAAGACGAAATCCAAAGTGCGAGAGGAGTGATGTCTATATTAGCACGTTGGAATGTGCCTCGGTTGCCTTGAGTGGATTTTGTATCCAAAATGGGAACTAATGGTTTCCCATGTCAAGTTATCCCGTTCAGGCATAACAGGATATGGAATGCATTACCCTTCCATTCCCATTCTCCTGTTTTTTTAGGGGAAAACGGAGAAGTGCAAGAAAGGATATTGCGGCGCCCCCACTATGGATTTATTGAAAATAGCCTTATGGCCCATTCAAATCACTATGGGAGCTATGGGTTTCCGCATCAAGTTATCCCTTGTTTAGGGGATACGGGGATATGG
>CM028378.1:10736283-10780071 GCA_013146195.2 Codonopsis lanceolata | reverse complement strand
TTATGAAGGATATATCATATCATATATCATACAAGTTCGCTAATAAAGCGATAATCACGAATTACCTTTATGCGAACTCTGGAGCCTTGTCGTGGAAGAATTACGCTTGAGCTACGATCTTCGTATGCCAATATCCACAGACCTGCAAGTCTCTCTCGTCGGATTGATATCACGGAGCACGGATATCAATACTGGTTCACACCGCAAATCCAAGCCTCTTGATGGTTAGGCTAGAGGGAGTATTTTGGTGAGATAGAATTTAGGGAGAGAGAGAGGCGGCAACCTTGGGAGGCGTGTTCTCCAATTATGTGATTAGGGTTTTATCCCTTTTGTTGCCCTATTTATATTATTACAAGAAACCTATTTCTTGTAGGTTAAGTCAATCCTAAACCCACTTGGATTAGGATTCTAATTAACCAATAAATAATATAAATATTATTTCCATGTGGGCGGGACTAAATAATCGGGCATGAAGCCCAATTACCAACATCTCCCACTCGTACACATGGACTCACCTCTCTAACCACATCGTATCATCAAAACCCGTTAAACACGCCTCTTCATCTTTGGAAGTGAAGCGTGCGACATGACGAGAAAGATAAAGGGTGGAGCGCTATACCAAATCACCATCGACCCGGCATAGAGCGTCCTCGTTAGAAAACAAAACTTCGTCTATACCCTAGACCGTATATATACATCAATTTAAGCATCCTCAATCCCTCAAGAGCGGTGCTTAAAACTCAATATGTTTGTGTATCAAGATCAACCTTTTGAACCGTATGTTCAATATGATCGCCATGGCATTGAAACACAAAAATAAAGATGCATATCATACTATCTTCCTTAGACACTCATATTAATCACTCTTGGTATCGCTTTCCCAAAGAATGCTCGTAGGATCTGTATGTGCATAGCCCGTTGTTCGGCATGCCAAAGTAGCATCATCAACGTCCAAGTTCATGATATAGTTCTAAGTCACATAGGGTATAATTGTGATCGGATTTGATCACTAGAACTCACAGATGATGAAGCGAGGATCATTCAATCACTTTCTTAAGTCGCATTATAGTCACATACAGTATGATGTGTATGCTATGGCGGAACTCCCACACGAAGTAGGCATGTCATGCTCAAACGTCATACGAACCTTAGTCTAGCCGCCCTTCTGGCGTCTAACTTGAGTACTTAAAAGCAGTCACTCTTCTAGTGACTCTCTTTTAAGATCTCACATTCGGACTTTTCCTTGGGATATAAAGTCGACCTTATAAAGGTCTCATCTTGGCCGTATGCCAAGGCGATAAATGTAATGTCATTTGCGTACCCCCTTTGTAGGTACCAAAGACTTTTACTATCTCAACTTGCTCGCCCACTGGCGACAAGGTGAATTACCGTGTGAGAGGGCCAATTCAATATCCACGACATCTTTTAATCAAAAATATATATGCCACACAATTTCATATCAAAATATCCAATTAACATATAAAAGGAATAAAATGAAAGCGCAATTTATTCAAGCGATAATGAATAATAATCAAATGTCAACATAAGTGTTCTCGAGAATAAAAGTCAAATCCTCGAAGCCCTAGACCCAACATGTGATCTGAAAGATCTCTCTAGCTAGAGGTTTAGTCATAGGGTCGCTAACATGCTTCTAGTAGGAATATATTCTAGAACAACTTTCTTTTACGCAACCATGTCTCTAGTGAAATGATATTTGATGTTAATGTGTTTCGTCTTCCCATGGTACTTGGGATCTTTAGTGTAACCTAAAGCGCCATGCTATCACAAGCAATGACTACGGGGCGATCCACATGCGTCGTAACATCAAGATGTTGAAGAAAACTCCTCAACCACACGGCTTCTTGAACCGCGGTGAGCAAGCCATGTACTCGACTCCATCGTAGATAGGGCGGTGCTAGTCTGCTTGCTACTCCAAGAGATAGCTCCACCACCAAGGAGGAAAGCGTAGCCGAAGTAGATTTATAACCATCTACATCTCGGCCCAATCAGCGTCGGTGAAACCTTTCAAGCTCAAATCCCCACCTTGGTAACATAGGGTTAAATTTGTGGTTCCCACCAAGTAACGCAGAACCCTCTTCACCGCCATCCGGTGTTGAGGTCGGATTACTTTGGAATCGACTCAACATCCCAAGCGCAAAGCATAGGTCGGGCAGTACACACCATAGCATACATCAAGCTTCCTACCGCATTTGCATATGGAGTCGTAGACATTCTCTTCTTCTCTTCTTCATTCTTAGGGCATTGGTTTGTACTAAGGACACATCCCTTTTCCATTGGAGTGACAACGGGTTTTGAGTTAGTCATGCCAAATCGTTCGATAACTTTCTTAATGTAAGTCTCTTGAGACAAACCAAGAAATCTTTTCGAACGATCTCTAATGACTTTTACTCCAAGCACATAGCTTGCTTCACCCAAGTCGTCATATCGAAAGCGCAACACCACTCTTTAGTGGCATTTATCATCTCCATATCATTCCCGGCTAGTAGGATGTCATCAACATATAATGAATCGTAATCAAGATCTTTTTCTTGGATCGTTTAACATACACACGTGGTCTTCCTCAATCATCACAAAGCCAATTGAGGTTATCGCTTGAAAGTGGCGATGTACCACTTGTCTAGATGATTGTTTGAGACCATAAATGGAGCGCTTTGAGTCGGCACACTTTGCGCTCTTGTCCCTTGACTTCAAAACCCTCTCGGTTGAGTCATATAGATCTCTTCATCTAGTTCTCCATTGAGAAATGCGGTTTTAACATCCATCGATAAAGTTCTAGATCCATGTGTGCTACTATCGCTAGGATTAGGCGAGCAGAGGAAAATCTCACCACGAGGGAGAATGTCTCCTCATAGTCTAAACCCTCTCTTTGGGTAAAGCCTTTCGCCACAAGACGTGCCTTATATTTGTCAATTGATCCATCTGCCTTTCGCTTGACTTTGAAAACCCATTTGTTTCCAATAGTCTTGCGACCTTGCGGAAGATCAACTAACTCCCAAACCTGATTCTTTTTCATAGAGGAAATTTCATCTTCCATTGCAGTCATCCATTCACTGTTTGTAGGTAAAGAAAGGGCTTCTTTGAGCGATGTAGGCTCACTAGAATTGAAAGAAGTAGTTAGGAAAGATTCCTCTTCGATCGCGAATCGGCGGCGAGGTATATTTCCACGTTTACTTCTTCGTTCTAGTATCGGACTCCCACTAGAATCCGTACTCCCACTCGGATGAAGATCACCTTGACTCTCATTGGCGACTTCCATAGGTTCAACCTCATGTTGTACCATAGGATTAGGTTGAGGCAATTCCCCACCTTCGCCAAAAGATGTCATGTGTTCTTCTTCCATCTCAAAAAATTCAAAGTCTTTCCTAACTTCACCTATCGTGGGAAATCATTCTCAATGAAATCAACATTCTTGCGACTACGATTCGGTCATTCCTTCGTTAGGTTTTCCACCGTACATAACATAACCCTTTGAGGTATCTGAATACCTTATGAAAATACACTTGTTTCCTCTAGGGCCTAGTTTTCCAAACTTATTGGAAGTACTATGGACATAACTGCACAACCCCAAGGATGAAGATGCCCCAATTTAGGCTTCTCACCTTTCCAAAGTTCATAAGGGGTTGTGGGAACCGACTTAGAAGGCACTCGGTTAAGTATGTAGGCGGCGGTCATTAGCGCATCCCCAAAACGAAATTGGGAGGTTGGCTGTGCCATCATCGACCTAACCATTTCCAACAATGTTCGATTCCTTCGCTTACGCAACACCATTTTGTTGCGGAGTTCTAGGAATTGTCAGCCGGCGTATTCCCTTTTTCTCACACAATTCTTTAAATTGATCGATAAATATTCACGGCCACGGTCGGTTCTAAAAGTTTTTAAGCTTTTATCCTTTTGATTCTCAACCTCTGCGGCGCTCAAAACACTTGAGAGCTTCATCGCGGTGAGAAATAAGGTAAACATAACCATAGCGTGTATAGTCATCGATAAAAGTGAGAAAATAGGAAGCTCCATGGCGTGCCTTAACATTCATTGGTCCGCAAATGTCCGAATGGACTAACTCTAATGGATGTGTGGCTCTTTTGCCTTACCAAAAGGCTTTCGGCAAGCTTTTCTGCCAAACAAGATTCACACAAGGGTAGGTTGACTTTGTGAGAGACCCCAATAGGCCTTCTCTAGCCAATCTAGTCATCCTATCTTTTCCTATATGTCCAAGTCTAGCATGCCATAACTCAGAATTAGAATCATCATAAACCATGCAAGAAGAAGAATTAAGAGAAGAATTATGGGAATCCAACAAATCTAATTTAAAGAAATTATCCGACAAAGAACCATGTCCCAAAACCTCATCACCAAAACAAATATCCAAGTGATCATTACTAAAATTAAAAGAATATCCATGTCCTAGCAATTGTACTCTTGATAGTAGATTATGTCGAATTCAGTGCATAAAGAACTTCATGAAGAGTCAATGTGCGTCCACTCCGCAATTGAAGTTGGTATGAGCCAACTCCTTTGACTTCAACAGACTAACTGTTTCCCATGAAAATTCTTCTTGTACCAGCAGGAACTTTTCGATAATCTACAAATCCTTCTCGATCCCTCGTCACATGTTTGGTTGAGCCTGAGTCTACAATCCACACAGGAGAGAGTCGACTAATAAAACATGAGAGCAAACACAACTTTGCATGGAGATAGGATTAAGTGATACCTTCTTGGGCTCGGGACAAGTCCGAGCAAAATGACCCAAGGCACCACAGTTGTAGCACTTCTGCTTAGCAATATTCTTTTTGCCTCTACGGCGTTTAGCAATCTTGTCACTTTTAGGGCCCAAATTCTGAGTCTTCTTGCTTTTAGCTTGTCTTCTTGCGTTGCAGGTGTGGCTTGCGCGACCCTCAAGGGAAACAAGAGCAAGATCACGAGTCGCAAAGACACTTATCGCGCGATTCGCTTCATGACACTCACCTCAAGCTCAACATGGTGAGATACATCCGCAAAGTCGAATGGAGTGTATGAGTCAAGATGCGCCTCAAACCACTCCAAGAATCGAGGCGGTGAGCGAATCACCGCTTGAACTTGCTTGTTCATCGATAAGATAACCAAAGAACTTTTAAGATCACGAATCATTCTGGACATCTCACGTAGTTGTTCAAGAATGTTTCGCTTTCGTCAATCTTATAGCTTTCAAACTTGTAGGTCAAAGTCCTTAACTTTGTAGCGAAGTATTCCCATAAATGCGCTTAATTTGGTCCCACATATGTTTAGCGATCAGGCGTCTTCAAACTCGCTAATCGATCATTATGCATGCTACTCGGCATAGTAAAGCGTGCACATCGATCTTTCTTTTTCCAATCAAGGAATTCTGCATTTTCTCGGCGATGTCGGGCGATGGTCAAGTTACCCATCTCGGTTCTACCATCACAAGATCAAGGTTGTCCGTAACCTCTTGCTCGTTTAGCAAGTATGTGATTTTCCTTTGCCAAACACCATAGTTTGAGCCATCTAATTTCTCACCCTTATTAAGGTCAGCGATTACATTCTGAGAAGCCATTTCACTACAATTTGTTGCAAAAATAAGACATAAGCATATATATATATATATTTTTTTTGATTCACTTTTGTTTCAAAAATCAATTACTAAATATAATCACATCATACACGTAAGGAGGGAAAATCCGCGAGGCTCGTAATCACAACCAAAAGCATGCACAACATGAAAATATTCATAAATTGATAATTTAAACAAAAGAAATATGATAGAACAGATCCATCAAGTACAAATCATGTACATAAATATTTTCACTACTGAAAATAAATTTATTGGGTCTCGTATAGTCCCAATCGCAATTTTAGAGCCCAAAAAGACAATTAAATATGCTAAAAATGACTTAAAATAGCTTAAAAATCACAAAGAATTTTAAAAAATTCCAGAACAGTCCCAAACAGCCATAAACAATCACAGGTTTTTACACACTAAAAATCAAAAACAAATATTTACAGGCTGAATTGATCAAAACAAAGACCACCAATGGACTCAGACTGCCAAAACAGAGCAAGACGCGTCGGCCGTGTTCCAAACGGAGTTGTAAAACAGCCGCACGCGCCACCTGCGCGTGTGGGCTTCCTTGGCCGACCGGGCGGATCGGGCTTTAGGCGTGGCGCCACGTGGCCGACGTGTCATGATAACGTCACTGATGACGTCATCACAGAGGATTTTCTGGAAGTTGGTCCCACTGATGACGTGGCAGGTGACGTGGCGATGACGTGTCAAACACATCATCGGCCGTTGACCGCTTGACCGGCTGATCAGAGCGCAGCCACGCGCCGCCTTCTGGTGGTCCGATGACCTCACGGAAAGTGGCGTTGGACTCGTCTCTCTGAGTACTACCCAATGGTGTACTTTTTACCTCGAAAGGAGTGCCAAAATGGCACGTGTATCGAGGCCGAGAGTGGGGGTCGTTTTAGGTCGAATTTTTAACCCTAAAAATCGATTCGCGAAGGGCCAACTTCGCGAGGCCATAAAACGTTCATTTTAAGTCCAAATTAAGCATATAATATGTCGTTGGAAAGCCCTCACGGAGTACTACAAGTACAGTCCATAAAATCACGATTTTACAGAACATACACAGGTCGAATCAGCATGCAAATTTCGGAAAAATCTGTTTTCAACAAAACTTGGGTTTGCGATATTTTGAAAAATACCCAACGGAATTCAACGAGAATTTAGTATGTTGTTCGCCTCGTCGTAGGGAACTCAGACATATAAATTTTTCTCGAAAATTTCAAAGTTTTACACATAAAATAATAAAACCCATTTGTTTCGTTATCGGGTAAAACTTTTAAACAAACCCAAAAACAAGAGCATGCGATTCATGGCATAACAATACGAGCAATCAAGCAATATGACTCTGATACCAATGAAGGATATATCATATCATATATCATACAAGTTCGCCAATAAAACAGTAATCACGAATTACCTTTATGCAAACTGGAGCCTTGTACGCAGCGGAAGAATTACGCTTGAGCTACGATCTTCGTATGCCAAGATCTACAAACCTGCAAGTCTCTCTCGTCGGATTGATATCACGGAGCACGGATATCAATACGGGTTCACACCGCAAATCCAAGCCTCTTGATGGTTAGGCTAGAGGGAGTATTTTGGTGAGATAGAATTTTTAGGGAGAGAGAGGGCGGTACACCTTGGGAGACGTGTTCTCCTGATTTGTGATTAGGGTTTTATCCCTTTTGTTGCCCTATTTATATTATTACAAGAAACCTATTTCTTGTAGGTTAAGTCAATCCTAAACCCACTTGGATTAGGATTCTAATTAACCAATAAATAATATAAATATTATTTCCATGTGGGCGGGACTAAATAATCGGGCCGCAAGCCCAATTACCAACAATATACTTTGAGAGAATTTCGAATATTTAGTATAAGTATATATGCTTTGGGGTTGAAAGTTTAATTTCTCTAACATAATATATTATTTTCTATAGGGCGTCATAAATTTCAGAAACGATATAAACTAAATCTCTAACAACAATGTGTTTATCTAAGATAATAAGTTTTGATTATTTTCAATTCACACACTCATAAAAGTAAATGAATTCATGTTTGGTAATAAAAAGAGAAAATGAAAATAACTAACAAAAAAAATAAATTTGTGGGATAAGTTACTATACAATGACTAAAAGTATATATTATAAATGACCGAAAAACAAAGTATCAAAAAAACTAAAAAGGACAACAACACAATTTATAAATTTCAAAAATTGTAATTATTAAAATACAAAAAAAACATCCGATAATTAAAAGTAAATTAAAAAATAAAGAAACTAATAAATCATTTTTAAAAAATTATTAACACCACATTTTACTTAGTTCATATAAAAGAGTAACGAAAATATGTCACATACGTCAACATGAGCGGGAGGGTTGGTTGATGGCAACTGCTGGTACAAACAGACAACTGATATGACATCACTTTAGGGAAAACTCGTTTAAAGTCCATATGACCATTCTTCTGACGAGAAGGGTCTTCTTCTTGAAATTCAAATCCTCTGCGTGCCTCATTTTATATATTGGTCCAATTCACTTACTCCCTCCGTCCCTAAATTATCGTCCTACTTTTTTTTTTCGTCCGTCCCAAAATAATTATCCACTTTCAAACTTACCTTTTTAAAACATTACTTTTACCACTTTACCCTTACTTTTTCACCTTACATTAATTATGTGCCACATACACATGGGCTTTAAATGAAACTACACATTAAACCAATATAAATAATCAAGTAAATTGTTTTTTCTTAATCTGTGCACCGGATCAACCAGGACAATAATTTAGGGACGGAGGGAGTATTAATTTTGACTTGGAAATAAACCAAACAACAATAATATACTCTTATCAACGAGTTTTAAATCAATTGGTATTATCTACTTCTTTTAATTTAGAGATCGTGTATTTAAGTCTTAATAGAAAGACCTTGAACTTTATAACTCTCAATAGAGAGGTTGGGTGTTCAAGTTTCTTTAAAGGCACTGTTGTATTCAAGCCCTACCAGATTCCCTACTCTCAACCGAGAGGTCAGATGTTCAAAACCTCACCAAATGTACCATTTGTTTGAACCACACCAAAATCATCATTTACATATATATATATATATATATATATATATATATATATATATAATTGTAGTCTTTAAGAGATTAAAATAATATAAAAAAATTAAGATTAGGGTATGGTCTCTGTCTCCTCCAACCATTTGAAAAAGAAAAAAACATACTCCCTCCGTCCCTAATTAATCGTCCTAGTTGACCCGGCGCACAGTTTAAGAAAAAACAATTGACTTGATTATTTATATTGGTCTAATGTGTAGTTTCCTTTAATATCCATGTGTATGTGGTCCATAATTAAAGTAGAGTGAAAAACTAAGGGTAAAGTGGTAAAAGTGATGTTCTAAAAAGGTAAGTTTCAAAGTGGACAATTATTTTGGGACGGACGAAAAAGGAAAGGACGACGATAATTTAGGGACGGATGGAGTATATACTCTCTCCCCTTCTTCCTTCTTTTATATATGAGCATAGAATCATGGCCGTAGTGACAACCATCCAATTAGCATTACTTTCATTCTTCGTTCAAGCATTATTATCACTCTGATTTGTCCACCAAATATACATCCTCATGCCCGGTGATGATTAGCAACAAGTTAATAGTAATCTGGAAAAAAAAAAACAATGTAAAAATCAAAGCGATTACTTGCCAATATGACCCAAAGGCATTCGGACAAACATCTAGAGGTCTTTGGTTCCAATCCACATACCAACAAGGGAAAGGTGTCGTTTTATTACTAATGAAATACTAAAGTGTCAAGTTTCATTTTCAAACGAAGACTCTTTACTTAGAACGGAGGAAATAGCTTCCATTCTACTCCATATATATATTTCTACATTTGGAATAATTCCATTCATACCAGGAAAAGGTCAAGCTCATCTATCCAACAAGAAAAATACTGAGCGCATTCCCCCACAGACCATCTCCAATTGTCTTTGAAATTCTTTCCTAACTTCCAGTGATCAATGCCGTACTTGGTCTCAGAGCTGTATTAAAAACTTTGCTGATTCTAGTCTCCCATCTAACACATTGCTAATACATTTTGCAAGTATCTTTCTTTGCAGCTGTCTTATAGCCTATGCATATACATATGCTAATTTGCAGTTTGATTTAAAAATTAAAATATTAAAGTATTAAAACAAAATAATGATTCTGAAAACACCATATCAACAGTTTTGTAGTGAAAATTAGTAATTAATTGACCGCAAAATGTGATTAATCAAGGGCATACAACTGAAGTAGGTAATTTAGAACATGAGTTCAAGAAAGCAAGCCTTAACTTCATAGATATGTACATGCCATTGACAACAGAACTACAACAAAATCTAGACATTAACTTGATTAGTTAATCCACCATGAAAATTTCATAACTTAAGTGCATGCTGATAAAACATGCATCAGCACTGTGTTCCATACTACCATAGACCATAGTACTCCCAAAGTGATTTTGGGGGTTCTAGCTTGCATGTAGGGCCTGCTTCATCCTTCTCCTGGCCTTCATTGTTCAAAAACTCATCCACCAGCACGGGCCGCATTGGTACGACAATGTTGTTTAACATAAGTGTTTTCTGGTTCGGCATTGAGATCCACCACATCGCTTTTTGACTCCTCTTTGACCCTCCCATCCAAAATCACTGTGATAATTAGAGAATGCTTATACTTCATTGCAGCGTCCCTAGTACAGTCCCATTTGCAATAGTAACTAGCCGAGGGGTGACATAAGGCTAGCAGCTTCATATCTATGATGAACTGAGGGATTCATGGAAAGAGGTGGACAGGTTGATGATGTGCAGCTGGTGTTTTACGACAAGTCAATGAGGGTGTGGGAATTTCGGTATTGTTATTGGAAGAGTAGTCGGAGTTATGTTTTCACCAGGGGTTAGAATGAGTTTGTGAAGGCAAAGGGATTGAAGACGAAGGACACAATAGTTCTCTGATTCAACCGAATTGATGTGAGCTTCTATGATGGATTGGAAAACAACACTGAAAGTGCCAAGGGTTCGGGAGGATTTGGGGAAAATGTTAAGGAAGAAAGGTTTTAGGCTTTTTGGCAATGTTTATAAATGATTGGGGGCCTCAGAGCCTACAAAACATAGAAAAAGCAGAATAATCACTATGCTGGCATACTACACTCATAGAAAAAGCATGCATTACATAAATTATCAAAGCTATGATGGGGCAATACACAGCACTTAATTAAATGCACTTTCTTTTTTGTATTTTCTATATCTCGTGTTTTTATATCACAATACTTCCTTTGCATCCCTTAACAAAACACTGGAAACCCTAAAAAAGATTCATGTACTTCCTGCATTACTAAGAAGAAAAATGTATTTCATGTCATGTTTGACGCAATACACAAATTAAAAAAATTATAATCGACTCTATATATAATAGTTTGTATTTTTTGAGGATACCCACATGAAAATAGTTTAAGTGATAATCAAATCAATGGTAAAATGATAAAGGTAATTATCCAAAAAGAAAACATATTAAAAAGTGAACACTTTTTTTTTGGAATCGCCTAAAAAGAAAGATTTGTTTTTAGGATAGGAGGGAGTATATAATATCCTATATTGGCCAACATTCCATTAAATGTATGAAAAAGTTATCATAAAATAGAAGCATACAAATTCGCTAATGATTATAATGTAAAGCCTTAGGCACGTTTATCTACAAGAAGAGTGATAAGGGCAAGACAGGTCAAAGAGCCTTATTCAATTTTTCATAAAGGTGGGACATCCAAAATGGATCGTCCTAAATATAATTCCACCCCAAGCATGAGGAAAAACTACCAAGTAGACATAAAAAATAGATAGGATTGCCTATACTCATGGATCTTATGGTCACATTGATTTTTCAACTCTTTCGATACAATCATTCTATGCCGAGAACATCAACAAAAATGTAAGATGACAAGATACAATTTGGAAAATGCCTTCACCACTTACCTTGTGTAAGCTGAAATGCTATGAATAACGATCTTATCTTCTACCGCTTGTGAATAGCGGTAACTTGATAGCATGGCAAGACCCTGAACGTGGACAAAGAAACACAAGCGGAAAAGTGATTACTTGTCTATTCTCATTATTGCTATTTCAAAGATTTTCCAGAATAAAGTCAACTAAGAACGTAAAACTTTGTAATGTACCGCTATAAAACAAATAAGTTTTTTAAGAGTTATGAACAAACTTCATAGTAAGGTTTTCTTTATCTTCAGGAACATGCAACAATAGTCCACAAGTAGAAGTCATTACTTTGAGTTTTTTTAAAATTAATGAAGCTAAAAGAAAAGTGAGATGTTAAAATACTCTCTTAGGCTAACATGTCCTTCAGGATCGACTGATCAAGGATACTCAACTTGAGCCAGCTGACACATAGATTCATTAATAGAGGACTATCAGCAGCCTATAATGCCAAGCGTGGTCTGGAAGGGGATTAGTTTTTTTTAAAAGGTTTTTTTTGTTATTGTTGTTGGTGACAAATGGCATACTTATTCCATTTGATTTGGTGTAATACTTTTTTCAGTCTTAAATAGGCCAAAATCCATTAATCAAAAAATTGATATTGATGAGCCTAAAAGCTTTAACCAATATATAAGAATGATTAAAATTCACAGAACTAAACCATAGTGCAAAAAACCTCAACTACCAGAATGAAGACATTACTAACGAGCTGGTATACAAGTTTCCCTTTTTGTTACTCATGGATGCTTAGTAGAATAAAATGAAACTTTTGGGACAATAAATTTATAGAAAGTGGTAATCAGTTAAAATCACCTCATTATGCTTTAAGGTCTCCAAAACCCTGCAAGTGGAAATTGGCAATGAGTAAAGTTAAACACGGATATTCAAACTCTTAGCGTGAGAGACAGACAAATGCTTAAGTTAAAACTTTAAAACTGCAAGTTTCCTCTTTGGCTTAAGTTAACAATTAAAGCAAACTCTCCCGGAAAATAAATTCGTAGAAAAAGACAAATCAGCTAAAACAAGAGTTCTATCACATTGAGCGTTAGATCTCAAAAACATCAACATTTTTCCTCTATTGTTCCATGCTATATAGGAATCAAACAAGTAATTTTGTGGGAAAAATCCACAAAGTGAAATCTTAGAAATTGTGAAGGCCAAAGACACTGGAATAATTAATCAACATGGATTACTGATTGATTTACTGAACAGGTTTATTTATTTTACGTTGGTCGTTTGAGTTTCTATACATCAAAAAGGAAACAAACGGTTTCCAACTTGAGGTTACTGAAGAATACAATTGGGAAAGCCTATAAAGAAAAAACATAAACAGCACGAAAATCATAAATAATGCTAAAGAACATATACATGATCAGATATCAAACATACCAGTAAATTGCACAAGAAGACTCCGATTAATGGAAGGTGGAGCACATGTATTCGACTCAGATCTCAATGGGATCAAATTGAGACAGTAACAATCAAACAAAGAACATACAGGCAAAGAAATAAACAACACAAAAATGAATATCGATGATGATAAGATATTAAAAATTCAAATCTATCACAAATCTGGATATAAATTACAGTTACTTCTTATAGATTTGACCAAAAAAATGAAAATTCATGGATCCCTAAAAACAACACTTATAATTGTTTGAATGTAAAAAAAGAACGGCTAGATCTAGATACGGAATTTAAGTACCTCGAATTAGATCGGTGAGATTGGTGACACAAAGGGCAACTATGATGGTTTGCTCAGAGATCGAGCTCCAAGTCCACATCGGCGGGGTAAACGAGAATGAGACTGAAGAGTGGGTGAGGTGAAATGGAGGCTTTATATTGACTGCCAACCCTAGTTTCGATATATTGTGACGTTAATCAGGTGTATGTTGTCCAGCCCAACTCGTGCGTTCTTAAGAAAAAAAAAAAAGAAGGAATCTGAGTCACGCTTGATGTACGCTACAGAAATGAATCGCTATACATTAATTTAAATGAAATTAATTTTAATTACATAACTCAATTTTACATCGCGTGCATTAATTTTAATTATCTAATTCAATTTTATTTACCTAGTCCAATTTTGTATTGCTATGCAAAAATTAATTTTAATTATCTAATCCAATTTTATTTACCTAGTCCAATTTTGTATCACGATACGAAAATCATTAGGAAAACAGATATTCAGGTATCTTCTTCCACTACACAATCAACAAATAATTTAAATTTATATGTATCTTTAATTCATCTCAAATCCAAATCGATGCATCACGATTCACAAATAATGTATTGTGATTCAAAATTGATGCATCCATATTGAAAAACATGTCAAATAACCAAAAAAAAGAAGGCATTTCATCGAATAATTTACATGCATAACAACACAAAAGCACAAAAAGATGACGAAGGTTTCTAACGGATTTCTTTGTTTTGGAACTTTGACTTTCATGACTATGGTGTCAGGTTTGGTCTGCTAGTTGGGTTTTAGATAATGTTGTTGAGTCCTTGTCGGATGTTTTGTCAGATACCGAAGAAGAGGTGACTTCCAAGTTTTTTTTCTTTCATTTGTTGCTTCTGCTAGCTAGGTTTTGCGTTTTGAGATTGAAGATGATATATTTCACGATGCATGAATTTTGAATTACGATACGTCATTAATGTATGTATTAGCTAGGATTGGTCGGATTCCATGATAGATTAGACTAAACTTTCCTTTTCAATTAGCAAGATCTAGATAGGGTTAATGACATACAATTGATAGGATTCCAAGAAAACAAGAATGGATGTAAATGAAAGTATGAAACAACAACCAAAAACATGACCGAATTTGCTTGATATGTGAAGAAAGGGATGATAAAATATTTGGACTAAAAACATTAATCAATATCTTTGTTGTAAATTGACAGCCGATACAAAGAATATACGGCAAGAAGAAAATTTGAACTTTATCTCCCCCAATAAATTTGTCGTTTTGCAAACTTTTAAGGATGACGATCCGAGCAATGACATCTTAGATTAAAGCTCTAAATTTGGAAACCTCACGTCACAGTTTTCAGATGTGCAATCATGCTTCAATTCCAGTCACAGTCAGAACAACCCATCCTCGCAAGAAAAATCCCAATTTTCGTTTTTATTAGTTTTCTTTATTTGTTTTATTAGGTTTATTTTATTTTGCTTGTTTTTCAAAGGTAAGGTTCATTTGTCCCCTTTTTAGGGTCAAGCTGTTAAGCTTGTTTTCCTTTCTTTTCCTTATCTCTCTACATATTCTCTCTACATATAAAAGTTAAGGTTGTTTTTTACAAATTAATAGATTGACAAAAATAATCATTCACCAAATAAACTACCCACTATTTAATTAAGGACAAAACAAGTAAATTTACCATAACAAAAAATAATGTTTGGACACAAATAGTCTCAAATATAATAAATCATTCATCATTAATTAAGGTCAAACAAGTAAATTTGTCATAGACTAATTAATTCTATTAATAATCAAATAATAATTTGATCCATTGACTTGCCCCTATTTTAAAGTTAGGTCCTACAGTTTTAAATTATATATTTATTTCGTCTTGTATTTTTTGTTTTCTTATCAGTTTCCCCCTCCTACCATTTTCGTTACAAATTTAGTCTAATATTTTCTAAAATGACAAAAATACTCTTACTTAGTCGAGAGACTAAAACTTTATGTAAAACTAAAAAATAATGTGGTTTTATTTTCTGAAATATGTTAGGTAAAGACATTATAGAAGTAAATAAAAAATGTTACTATAATAATAGATTTGTTAATGAGTATCGAGATATTAAGCAAATATGTAGCGTCTTTAGTTATTACCCATGAATAAAGTAAGATAAATGGGTTAAGAAAATATGTCTTAATCTCAATAAAATGAAGAAAATGAAAAACCAATTAATGAATATGTGCATTTTGTGAGATCTACATGTAAAAGTTAAGGTTGTTTCTTACAAACTAATGGATGGATAAATATAACCATTCACCAAATAAACCACCCACCATTTAATTAATGACAAAACAAGTATATTTACCATAACAAAAAATAATGCTTGGACAAAATAGCCTCAAATATAATAAATCATCCACCATTAATTAAAGTCAAACAAGTAATTTTTCATACACTAATTAATTATATTAATAATCAAATAATAATTTGATCTCTTGACTTGTACCAATATTAAAGTTAGGTCATACAGTTTTGAATTCTATATTTATTTCGTCTTGTATTTTTAGTTTATTATCAGTTTCCCCCTCCTACCATTATCGTTATAAATGTCGTCGAGTATTTTCTAAAATAACAAAAATACCCTTACTTAGTCAAGAGACTAAAACTTTATTTGAAACTAAAAAATAATATGGTTTTACTTTCTGAAATATGTTCAGTAAAGACATTATAAAAGTAAATGAAAAAATGTTACTATAATAATAGATTTGTTAATGAGTATCGAGATATTAAGCAAATATGTAGCGTCTTCAGTTATTACCCGTGAATAAGGTAAGAGAAATGAGTTAAGAAAATGTGCACTAATGTCAATAAGATGAAGAAAATGAAGAACCAATTGATGAATATGTGCATTTTGTGAGATCTACATATAAAAGTCAAGGTTATTTCTTACAAATTAATAGATGAATAAAAATAACCTTTCACCAAATAAACCACCCACTATTTAATTAAGGACAACACAAGTAAATTTATCATGACAAAAATAGCCTCAAATATAATAAATCACTTACCATTAATTAAGACCATACAAGTAAATTTGTCAAAATTTAATTAATTCAATTAATAATCAAATAATAATTTGATCCCTTGACTTGTATATATTTTAAAATTAGGTCCTACAGTTTTGAATTTTATTTATTTCGTCTTGTATTGTTATTTTCTTATCAGTTTTCCCCTCCTACCATTATCGTTAAAGATGTCGTCTAATATTTTCTAAAATGACAAAAATACCCTTACTCAGTCGAGAATATAAAACTTTATTTGAAACTGAAAAATAATATGGTTTTACTTTCTTAAATATGTTTGGTAAAGACATTAAAGAAGTAAATGAAAAAATGTTGTTATAATAATAGATTTGTTAGTGAGTATCGAGATATTAAGCAAATATGTAGCGTCTTTAGTTATTATTCGTGAATAAGCTAAGAGAAATGAGTTAAGAAAATGTGTCATAGTATTAATAAGATGATGAAAATGAATAATCAATTGATGAATCTGTGCGTTTTGTTAATTACAAAAGAAAACAAAAATCTACATTTTATTTCTTTCAATTTCCAGACTACTAAAGCAACCTTAAAAACTTTCATACTGATAGATATTACAAACAAAAACACTCTTAGTAATCACAAATAAATGGATTCAAAATATTTTACTCATTCCCATAACTGGGTTCCAAACTTCCAACCTCTTTTGGTCTTAACTTGCTTGCTCCTCTTCATAGAACTCGAGGTAGTTACGTGTGAGAATCTCTTTATTCCCCTCCCTTGGCTATCAACTTTATTTTTTTCTACCGCAACTCTCCTTTAATTGAAAGAGATTGTCACCAATCGATATCCTTTCAAGTAGTTCCATCATAAATTAGATTCTATCTTTGGTTAGTAAACCAAAAGTGGATAGGAACTAATAAATAAGAGACATTCGAAGAAAGAAATCCGACTAATCAGAAGCTAAAGAGATTCTATGTCTCCATTTGAGCAAGGCAAGGTGAATGCAGGTCTTGGTGATAGTGATGACATTGTTGACGACCGCATGGATGGTGGTGTTAGGGGCGGCAGTGGCAGTGATTGTAGGGATGACAGTGGTGGATTAGATAAAATACAACGTTATAAGATTTCCAAATTATCAAATTTTCAAATATCCATATGGGTTTCAGATTTAATTTGAAAATTTGAAAATTCAAAAAAAATGAATTTGGATTTGTAAAAAGTAAACTTTAAGGTTGTGGTGGTGGTGTTTCTATAATTGATGGGTTTTTCAAATGGGTTACTTCGAAGGAAGGAGTAAGGAATTAGAAAAGTAAATAAAATCAAATCAAAAATTAAGTTTTGGACTAATGGTGAAATTTGAGGTGGTAGTGGTGGTGATGGTAGTAGTGAGTATATGAATGATGGATTGACGAAAGAAAGTGAAGGATAAAAAATAAAATTTAAATTTCATTTTTTGGAGTAATGCATATTTTTTAACTTTAAATTTAAATGAGACAAAGTATAACTAATTTTGGATTATTGAAATAATTATTTATTTTTTAATAAAAAATATTTTTAAATACCAAATATCAAACTAATGATGAAATTATAACAAATCCCACTTTTCGCCACAATAGCAAAATGACCAAAATAATCCTCATGTACATGATTTTCCATCACTATTTTTAACACTCATAGACGGGAGAGGACAAAGTGAGACAAATAGAAAAATCGTGTATGAAAGTGTGACATTATTGGTTGGGAAATACATTATTAGAGGTATATAAAAAATTGTAACTATAATAATACATTTGTTGGTGAATATCGAGATGTTAAACAAATCTGTAGCGTGCTTAGTAATTACGTGTGAATAAACTAAGAGAAATGCATTAAGGAAAGGTGTTATAATGTCAAGAAGATAAAGAAAAATGAAGAACTTAGTTGACGAATCTGTGTGTTTTGGTAGAGAAGAAATTAAGCTAGAATCTATAGGAGAGTCGTTTGAAGAAAGTAGTTCAACTTAACGGAAGCAAAAGATATGTTATTTTTTCTGTTTTAGCAAAGGAATGTGGACGCATTTCTTGGTGGTGGTGATAGCCGTGACGGCGATTGTAGGGATGCTAGTGGTGGTGGGGGAGATTATAAGCATGACAGTGGTGGTTCAAGTGAAATATGACATTGAACAAATGAGTAAGATATTAGACAAAGAAATAAGATAAAATTTAAAAAAAATGATTTTTGGGCTAATGGTGTCATTTGAGATGGTAGTAGTGGTAATGGTGGGTCTATAAATGATGGGGTTAATGAAAAAAAGTGAAGGATAACAAAATAAATTTAAAAAATTTAAATTTAATTATGAGACAAATTATAATAACAACATTGCTAGCCTTACAACTAATTTTATAACTTTCTTTACTACTAATTAAGCCTTGAAGGGAAAAAATATCTTTGTCCAAAACAATTTTATGTTTTTCAAATCATAGTTATTACTGATTAGGAAAGTAGTATAATTAGTTGTAAGGATAGCATTTTCCTTACCATTTCTCTTCATTCAAGCTTGTCTCTCTTTTGATGAATTCGTCGATAAGGGTTATGAGTTTTTTGTTAATCGCATGTTTTTACAAGGGTTTTTAGTAAGTATTGTATATAGCCTCTTATTTCTACTTTACACACGACTTTTGCAGGGGAAAGAATTAGAAAGATCAGGAATGGAGTTGGGCTAGAATCGAAGGAGGACGACGCCAAAGCTATGATAGACGTGACCGAAGAGGGAAGTGTTTGGGCTAGAGATGACGGTTATTATGGTGGAGCCAGAGATGGGAACTTGCACCGGGAGAAGAGGGAAGGAAAGGGTGTGAGATTAGAGTTTTTTACTTTTAATACATTTACCCATGAATAGATAAGGAAAATGTCATTTTTGTCCCGCACGTGGAAGTCCACGTGCTATTTAATATGAATATTCTAACGTCCATCGTGGGTAGGGTGGAAAATAAAAAAGAAAAATGTAACGTCAGATATCATTATTAGATAAAACCTTAGGTTGTGATGCATTATACGATTTGGTGGATACTTTGGGGGGAAATTGTAATTTAGCCATATAGTTACTTTTGGATTATTGAAACAATTATTTATTATTATATATATATAAAAACATATTTTAAATGCCAAATGGGCATTTATATAATGAAGTTATAACCAAATCTTATTTTGCACCCCAAGCTAAATGACCAAAATAATCTTCACGTGACATGCCTCATCATTGTCGTATACATCTGTGATGGTGAATGCTTTATACATTGTGTTGTACAAGAGAGAAAAGAAGAAATGAATTGTGGTTTGGTCATTTTATATCAGCTGTTGTACAACTTTAATTTTTTGTGGGTTCTTATTCATAGCGACCTTAACACTTGAGTGCGATCCTCTAATCTTGAGTTCTATCTCTCTAATCTCTTATATGATTCCGCACTATTTTTATTTATTTTTCTATATAAAAATTTGAATAAAAGATTTATACACTCTTGAGTTTTTATCTCACTTCAAATTTAAATAAAAGGTCATTATTGGAGAAGAAGGAGAGAAAGCATTACCGGAGAATAAGGAAATGAAGTTTCTCTTTGAGTAATAAAATCGGAGAAAGCGTTACCAAAATATAACCAAAATGTCATACATGTGAAATACCATGTGCATCTTAACGTCAGATTAATAACCTTCGTCGTAGCTAAGGGGAAAACTAGAAAAAAGTTATACAAGGAGATATGAAAATGACACATAACTTAGGTTGGGTGGTAAAGTGAGACTTTTTAGATACTTTGAGGGAATTTTGTATTTTAGAGTGTAAGTGTAACGACCCGAGCCCGAGAGCTCGGTCCACTACGTGTAGCCCTTACACTGGCCCACTAAGAACGCAGCATCTTGGGTCATCAGGCCCACCACAAGCCGACTCAAAAGTCTATGGATGATGTTGGTGCCTAATAGTAGCGCATGACTACCTTATAAATCAAACACAAGTCCCACATCTACCCGATGTGGGATTGAGGTTATTACAATCTCCCCCACTCAAATCTTTGACGTCCTCGTTAAGGTCGAATCGTACCTCAGGTGATGTAGGATTCAAGAGGTGGCTCGTACGGGGATCAAGAGGGGGCTCCCACCTTCTGCGGTGTAGCACTTTGGCCCGCACAACACTTTGTTCCCACATTTCCGGTCGGGACCCGCTCTGATACCATTTGTAACGACACGAGCTTGAGAGCTCGATCCGCTACGTGTAGCCCACACACTGGCCCACTGAACACGCAACACCTTGGGTCATCAAGCGCACCACAAGCCGACCCAAAAGTCCATGGATGATGTTGGTGCCCACTGATCTTACTGAGCTTTGTTCGCTCACCCTTCACAACCCTCTTCTTCCAGGTCGAAATTAAGGACTACGCTTGAGGTAGAAGATACCGGTGAAGAAATCAACATTTTTTTTAGGGACATATTTATATGTTCTGAATTTAATGAAGACGGAGTAAATTTAGTAGACTTTGTTTTCGTAATTTATTTTGGATGACTTTATTTAAGTTGGAGACTTTTGTAATTCTAGTTGGATGAAATTTGATTAGTCTTTATTTAAGTTTGAAATTGTAGTGATGTGGCCAGATTTGGGCCCATGTAGTGGGACCCAAAGTTTGGGGCGTTACAGAATGGTATCAAAGCTTAGGCCTTAGATCCGGATGGTCTTAAGATTTAGGAACAAATAAGAATAAGAAGTGACACTACAATAGGATTATGATACTAGCATTAAGTTGTGATTATAGTTAAGTTATGATCTCACTGATGATTAAGAAATTGTTATTTTCGTTAAACTAATGTACTCATGTTACTTGTAAGAAATGGCGCGTAACAATACAAGTAGGGCAAGGGTCGCTCCACTCGTGACAGCTGCTAGAACGAGATTGAATACGATGCACACTAGGGTAGCCGAACTCGATGAAATTAACTATGTCTTGGAGTAGGAGAACTAGCTGCTAAGGAACGAAAACCAGTTACTGAGAAATGGTAACCAGTTGCTAGTGAATGAAAACGGAGCCCTACTAGAACAAGTCAAGGAGATGATGAAGGCCTTAGAGCTGGCACAAAATGCCTTGTTTAGACACTTTGACAAAATAGAAGATATTGCTAGGAGAGCCAACGCGGATGTTGAAGCGAGGCTGAACAACACTAACTTCTTGGCTAAGAATGTTTGGGACGTGGTCCAAATGGCCATAGATAAGTGACCAGTGGTGGAAGAGAATCCAGAAGACTTAGAGGAAGATGAAGAGGAGACAGACAATTAGATAGAATATTACGCTAGTCATTTCGTTTCATAGTTACCCTAGTCGTTGAGTTTGTTTAGAGGATACTCTAAATGTACCCAAAAATTTTGAGATGCTAGAATATTTTTTTAAGTTAATGAAATTTTGAAGATTTATTTGAACGTTCAACGATATTCCTTACAACTATATCTGAAATTGATGCATGTTTTGAGTGCATAAGATCATAAGATAAGTTTTGAATGAAAAGATGTTGTGTAATAATTATGTAAGTCATTCCCATTTACATCATACTGAATAGCGAAAACCAATTTTGGTGTGATGGAATTTTAGACATTATTTATCCCCATGACGTGTATATCTCAGTACCTAATGGCACATGGAGGTCGCACTAAAACTCGTGGACGTGGACGTGGAAGGGGTACTAGAGCCGGTAGAGTCATTGAGGACTCAACTTTCGAAATTGTGGGGGAAAATGGTGTACCCCCACCAAACGTAAACACTAATGAACCAGAGCATGCAGCAAACCAGCCTAATGCAACTCCCGTAGACCTTACTCTGTTTGCGTTACTTCAGACTATAGCACAAACCTTTGTGGGAAATAGGAATCAAGGAAATACGGCACCAACTCAGCCTGCTGCACCACAACCTCAGCCTGCAGCACCACAGCCTCAACCTGCTGCACCGCAACCTCCACCCGTAGTTCCTTAACCTCGAACAGTAGCAAATGACCCCTTTGACATATTCCAGAAGAGAAGCCCTAAACCCTTCTCAGGCGTGCCAGGCACAATTAAACCAGAGTGTGTTGAGAGTATGAAGAAGATTTTTAGAACAATGACCCTCACAAGTGAGCAAAAAGGTCAACCTCGCCACTTTCAAGTTTGAAGGAGAGGCTGATCAGTGGTGGCAGTCTGAGATAAGAATAGTTGAAGCAACTAGGGCAGAAGAATACACATGGGAGACTTTCCTCGAGGTCTTCTATAAGAAATATTTTTCGGAAAGTGTGCAGGACGGTAAGCTGGTTGAGTTTCTAAATCTGGAACAAGGGAAGATGACGGTGGATGAGTATGCTGTCAAATTCACGGAGCTGTCAAAATACGCTCCGGGTCTCATTGAGAATGAGAAGCAAAAGGCCAGAATGTTTGAAAGAGACCTCGATGGGAGAATTAGTCATCGCTTAGTAGCCTTGCAGTTGAAGACTTATGCTGAAGTTGTCGACCGGGCTAGAATTCTTGAACGAGTATTAGCAGACTATCAAAAGAAGTGCAAGGAGAAAAGAGAGATTTTGAGAGTCTTGGAGGTGGTTCTCGGGATCAGTCGGGCTATCGAGGAAATAGTTCTCGGGATCAGTCGGGTTATCGAGGAAATAATTCGCGAGATCAGTCAGGTCATCGAGGAGGTAGTTACAGTGGGCACAAGAGGAGAACCACATATGACAATAGATCTAAGGGGTCAAATAAGTGGAGTCGTAATCGGAATCAAGGACGAGATCAAAGACAAGACCAAGGTCAGGACAGATGGAATGCGAACCGGGGACAGATTGACAGTTGTAAGACATATGGGGGAAAGCATCCGACGTTGGCTTGCCACAGCGAAACATGAGCCTATTTTAACTGCAGCAAAATGGGACACAAAGTCAGAGATTGCCCTGAGCCACTGAGGAATCGGGTTGTTCAGAACACTGGTGATGGGGACAAACCTAAACCAAGGGAGCAGGGTAGAGTGTATGCAATGAACGCAAGAGATGCTTGTTCTACTAATGACGTGGTGGCAAGTACCGTCTAACTCTCTTCTCGTAGTTTGTATACATTGATTGATCCTGGTACAACCCATTCTGTGATATCTACATCTCTTGCACATTGCATGAAATTGCCGCCACAAAACCTAGATATTGAGTTTGTTATAGATACACCAACGGGGGAGTCTATTCCAGTAACTTCAGTATATAGGTCTTGTTCGTTGAATTTGGAAGGTATGGAAATGCCTATAGATCGGATTTCCTTAGATATTCGAGATTTTGACATAATTTTGGGAATGGACTGGTTAGCCGCCTTTCACGCTAAGGTGGACTGTTTTGGGAAGGAGGTAATATTTTGCATTCCAGGAGAACCGGAGTTTCGATTTAAGGGTTCAAAGCCGACGGCCCTAACAGGTTTTATCTCTTCAATACAAGCCCGTAGACTGTTAAGGAATGGTTGCCAAGGTTATTTGGCGCACATTACTGATACACATAAGGAATGGGTTAGTCTTGAGTCACTTCCTGTGGTTAGGGAGTTTACGGAGGTGATATCTCTAAAGCACCTTATAGAATGGCTCCAACGGAACTTAAGGAATTTAAGGTGCAATTACAGGAATTGTTGGAGAAGGAGCTCATTAGGCCTAGCGTATCGCCATGGGGTGCTCCAGTTTTGTTTATGAAGAAGAAGGACGGTACGATGAGGCTATGCATTGATTAGCGTGAGTTGAATCGGGTCACGGTGAGGAACAAATACCCGTTACCAAGGATCGACGATCTTTTTGACCAGCTACAAGGTGCATGCTACTTCTCTAAGATCGATCTTCATTCGGAATACCACCAACTTAGAATTAGAAAGGAGGATATTGCTAAGATTGCTTTTACAACACGGTATGGACACTACGAGTTTTTGGTGATGCCGTTTGGGTTGACAAACACTCCGGCAGCGTTTATGGACTTAATGAACCGAGTGTTTCGGAAATTTCTAGATCGGTGTGTAATTGTCTTCATTGATGATATATTGATCTACTCAAGAACTCGCGAGGAACACGAGCAACACTTGAGAGCGGTACTGCAGATTTTAAAGGAGGAGAAATTATATGCGAAGCTTAAGAAGTTTGAGTTTTGGTTGGAAACAGTGAGTTTCTTGGGTCATGTAATATCAAATGATGGAGTCTCAGTAGACCCGGCCAAGATAGAGGTAGTATTAAACTGGGAGAAACCGGCGACTGCTACAGAAGTTCGATGTTTCTTGGGGCTAGCAGGATATTATCGTCGTTTTGTAGAAAGGTTTTCAAAAATCGCAGGACCTCTAACCCCGTTGACTTAGAAAAACAAAAGGTTTGTTTGGACAGAGGAGTGCGAGGCAAGTTTCGAGGAGTTGAAGAAAAGATTGGTATCAGCTCCAATTCTTGCTTTACCGTCAGGATCAAAGAAGTTTGTGATCTACAGTGATGCTTCATTGAAAGGCCTGGGTTGTGTATTGATGAAAGATGGGAAAGTGATTGCCTATGCCTCGAGGCAATTAAAGAAGTTTGAGAGAAACTACCCAACACATGACTTGGAGTTAGCCGCGGTAGTGTTTGCTTTAAAGATTTGGAGACATTATTTGTATGGAGTGACTTGCGAGATATATACGGACAACAAAAGTCTTAAGTACATTTTCACTCAGAAGGAATTGAACATGAGATAGAGGAGATGGTTGGAGTTATTGAAGGATTACGACTGCACCATTCTGTACCATCCAGGTAAAGCCAAAGTAGTGGCGGATGCTTTGAGTCATAAGAGTAAAGGAACATTGATTGTGATGTTAACAAAGGAGAAGAGGATTCTCGAGGATATCGAGAATTTGGGTTTGGAAGTTCGGGTAAGGGGCGGAAAAGGTTATCTGGCACGATTGAGTCTTCAACCATCCTTGCTAGAGAGGATCAAAACTGCCCAGAAAGTTGACCCGAGTTAGTAAAAATTTGTGAAGGGGTAGAGATTGGAGCTCAGGTTGACTTTCGACTTGGAGGGGATGATATTTTACGCTTTCGTAAGAGGGTCTGCATTCCATCGGATCCAGAGTTAAAGAGGGAAGTGTTAGAAGAAGCCCACAATTCAAGATTCGCGATACATCCTGAGAGCACAAAGATGTATCGGGATATGCAAGACACTTTCTGGTGGAGTAATATGAAGCGAGAAATTGCAGAGTTTGTATCCAAATGTCTCGTGTGTCAACAAGTGAAGTGCGAACATCAGAGACCGGGAGGATTGTTACAGTCAATGCCCATACCCGAGTGGAAGTGAGTACATATAACCATGGACTTCGTTGTGGGGTTGCCGAAGACATTAAAAGGAAAGAACTCCATTTGGGTTATCGTGGATCGTTTGACGAAGTCAGCACACTTTTTAGCCTTCAGGATAGATGACCCGTTGGAGAAATTGGCCAAGATGTATGTAGATGAGATTGTCAGGTTACACGGAGTGCCAGTCTCGATTGTGTCTAATCGCGACACCAGGTTTACCTAAAAGTTTTGGGGTAGTTTGCAGAAGGCTTTGGGCACCACTTTGAGTATGAGTACGGCCTTTCATCCGCAGACCGACGGCCAATCGGAGCGGACCATCCAGACTTTGGAAGATATGCTTCGTTCTTGTGCTTTAGACTTTCAAGGTAATTGGGATGACCATTTACCTCTAGTGGAGTTCACCTACAACAACAGTTACCATGCAAGCATTGGTATGGCGCGTACGAAGCGTTATATGGAAGAAGGTGTCGTACGCCTACCTGTTGGGATGAAGTAGGAGAACGAAAGTTGTTGGGACTAGAATTGGTACAGATTACCTCGTAGAAGGTACAACAGATTAAGAAGAGAATGTTAATGGCTCAGAGTAGACAGAAGTCCTACGCTAATAAACGCCGACGTGAACTCGGATTTGAAGTAGCGAATCATGTGCTTTTCAAGGTTTCCCCTACGCGTGGAGTTATGAGGTTTGGTATTAAGGGTAAGCTTAGCCCGGGATTTGTGGGACCATTTGAAGTGCTCGAACAAGTTGGGGAATTTGCATACCGACTATCTTTACCACCAGTACTTTCAGGGGTGCACAACGTGTTCCATGTTTCAACGTTGAGGAACTATGCCCCAGATCCGAGCCATGTGATAGAGTATAAGCAGCTCCGTTTAAGAGAGGATCTTAGTTACGCTGAGCCTATTAAAATTGTAGATCGGAAGGATCAAGTTCTTCGGAAGCGAATCATTCCTTATGTCAAGGTTCAATGGAGCAATCACACCGAGAGGGAAGCTACTTGAGAACTTGAGGAGGAAATGAAGGAGAAGCACCCTGAACTCTTTGTTTGACTTGGTACGTAAGTTTAGGGACTAAACTTTTTTTAAGGGGGTGAGAGTGTAATACCCCAAATAGAAAAATATTAATTATAATAATTAATATTATATTTGTTTTGGGCCAACCTAAATCTTTGGAATCAAATTATTTGTTTTGGGCCTATCTTTAGAATTTGTCACCTATTTGTGTTGAGCCAATACAATTAGTAAATTGATTTAATTATAATGTTAGTGGTTTGGGCTTGGATCATTTTATAATAATAATAATAATAATAATAATAATAATAACAACAACAACAACAATAAAATAATGATAACCCAATAATTATCATATCTAAATCCCGAATCTTCAAGCAAGCCCTTCACGGAAGGAGTGTACGGGTAGTACCCAAATAATAATACACCTAGGATTAATCTAAATCTCGAATCTTGAAGCAAGCCGTTTCACGAAGGAGTGTACGGGTAGTACCCAACTCTATTACGCAAGAAATTGTTGGGAGATAAGTAGAGAGGTTGGGAGTTTGGGTTATCAATAGAACCAACCAGTTGAGAGACAAAGAGAAAGAGAGAAATGGAGAGGCGGCGGCATAGGAGGAGATCAAAGAGAGAGGTCTGGCTGATACAGAGAGACGATTACGTCGCTCGGTGGGGAGTTAAGGACTCGTGCAACTACATAAGGTAAGCACATCGTTCTATTCGTGACCGCTCCCTGTTTCCTCCATAAATTGAATTAGTAGGAGTTATTGGATTTGGGTTTGTAATTAAGGTTGACAAATATGTTGAAAATAACACCGGTGTATGCTAGTTGTAGAAGAAAGAAAAAATAAATAAAAGAAAGAAGAAGAATAGGATGTCGAAGGGGGAAGGGGAGAGAGAGAAGAAATAGGCGTGAGAAGGTGATTTAAACTAAGTTGTAGAAGAAAGAAAAATAAAAGAAAGAAGAAGAATAGGATGCCGAAGGGGGAAGGGGAGAGAGAGAGAGAAAAGTAGGCATGAGAAGGTGAATTAAACTTAGTAGGTGTGTGTGTGGGGAAGGTGTGTCATTGTGTGTGTGCATAAGTCAAGTCAAAAAATAAAAATAAAAATAAAGGTTAGAATAATGGAAGAAAGGTAAGCATAAAAGATATTGTTTCGGGGAGTAAGAAACAATTCAAGTTACATTTACAACCCTTACACCATAAACTTGGTTTGGTTGTTTTCTAGTGTTACATAATGGTCCCTATATTCTTATATAATTAATTGGTTAAGCAATAATTGTTGGAGTTTTCTTTTGATCATTTATTTAAGTTTCAAATAATAAGATCCCCAAATTCATCATTTTAATTTAGTGATGTTTTTAATTTAGATTTGGACAAGCGAGCTTAGGACGATCGTACGGGTCGTAGGATTACGTTTCTTTTAGGTTCTTTGTAAAAGTAATTTAAAAAAATACTTTTTATGTTAGGTTTCCGCTATTCTTGAATTTCGTTATTTCATTTGCCATGGCCGACCTCATGTCGGTAGTTGTTTTAACTCCGCCGTTAATTTTGTTGGATATCTTCATTATATCTTCGTTTTCGCATATTTCATGTCTACTTTGATTTTCATGAATTGTCATTGAGAAATTGTTTTGCATTTGTAAACCTTTTCGGTATACTCTTTGGTATTAAAAATGATGAATTTTGATATGATTTACGTTTGATAATAGTACATTAACGGTACTATTCATGTTTTGAAATTATTTATGATCACTAAGTATGAACAACCCGTCACAGGGATTTTCGTGACAACATTTAAAATAATTGAAGTTGCACCACTTGGCATGTGAGTGCGGTTATCCGAATATACCTTAATTTTGTATCCTTCGGGGGATTTGTGTACCCTTCGGGGGATTCGTGTACCCTATGAGGGATTTGTGTACCATTCGGGGGATTTGGTTCTTGGTCAATAGACCCTTATGTGATTCTAATAAATATTTTGAATCTTCGGTTATTACTAACTGGTATGGGACAGCCAGTAATGATAAACTTATTTGATCCATATTGATTTGTTTGAACTCTCCATTTTTTTAAAGAATTTATATTCTTGTCGATCGATACCTATCTTTGATTTTTGCAAGTTATCAAATTTCTAAATTTTGTTTTACTTATAGCACGATTATTCTTTGAGTCACCCCTCCTTCTCTAAACCGGAGGAGCGACGTATGATCTTACTGAGCTTTGTTCGCTCACCCTTCACAACTCTCTTCTTCCAGGTCGAAATTAAGGACTAAACTTGAGGTAGAGGATATGGGTGAAGAAATCAAGATTTTTTAGGGACATATTTATATGTTCTGAATTTAATGAAGACGAGTAAATTTAGTAGATTTTGTTTTCGTAATTTATTTTGGATAACTGTATTTAAGTTAGAGATTTTTGTAATTCTAGTTAGATGACATTTGATTAGTCTTTATTTAAATTAAATAGTAATGACGTGACCATATTTGAGCCCATAAAATAGGACCCCACTTTGGGGGCGTTAGACATCACTTTAGGGAAAACTAGTCTAAAATCTAAATCCACTTATGAATAATCTGATCGTACTTGATAAGTCAAAACTTATTTATCATCGTACTTCAGTATATCTTTTTTAAGAAATGAAACCTTTTTTTTAGGATGGAGTCAATATTAATACAAAAGTACTTCTGCACAACTGCTACCAATCTTGCTTAAATTGAAAAAGCAGTTGATTATGAACACATAAACTAAAAGTTACAAACAAGAAGTAAAATAAAAAAAATAAATCAACTATATATATTTTTGATGAATCCACATTCACACTAACAAAGCTCCTTCTAGTACACGGACCAAATAAACAAGGCTTAATACAAATTTTATCACTCAACTTTCAAAAAAAGTTCGTAACATCACTTTACTCAATTTAATCACCCTACTTTGACTTTACAATCAATAAGCTTAGTCAAACCAATTATGTTCATTATGTTGGACGAAAATCTTCAAAATGACTAAAATACTCTATCAATGGATGATGAAGATCTCAAAATTAAAAAAAATAGATACAACTTCCTTCCTCTAATGATTTTCTGAGTGGATTAACGTCGAGCTTTTGTATTTTCGAATTTAGTCCTAACTTTTGCGGCAATGTTCCGGTAAGAGAGTTGTTCCATAAAGAGAGGACTTCGAGGTTGGCCTGGGGAGCTCCCCGATACCTTGTGGTATGTATCCCGTGAGGTTGTTATCCACCAAACTTAACCTTCTTGAAAAGCCCTAGGCTCGTCAAACGAGAACCACGAATCATCTACAAACATTCGATTAGCATCAATCCCAAAGTAGAGTGATTAAATTAAGGAAGAAAAGTTAAGTGAGTCTCGAATTTTTGGTAAAAGTAGAGTGACTAAATTGATATTTAAGCCAATGAAAGATAGTCGTCCTAAACAAATCACTCCAATATATGATAAAAAAATAATAACCCAGTTGACTGAAGCAATAACTTAGTCAAATAATGTAAGAAATTGAATCATAAGATTTGAAATAACAAATTAAAACTGGGATGTGGTGTTACCTTGAACAAAAGGGAGATAATTGCCCCACTCCTCGACAACCTTATCGCCTAGAGCTTTGGGGTTACGGGCAATCCAAGGGGTGTTGGGCGGGCAATCCAACTTTTCCTTTACTCGAGCCAGCCATGGTTGCCAATGGTCCTCCATTCTTAACACCATCGACTTGGAACAATGGTCCGGAATCATGAGTTCCCATCCAAAATTCAGATATTATATGCATCATAATATCTGAGAGCACGAGTGACGTGGAGAGAAGTTAGGGATTTTAAATATGAAAAAAAGGGATGGATATTGGATATTAAACAAAAGGAAGGGAGCTCTTACATTTAAGGCCTATTTCTATAATGGCTTTGACAAGCCGGCTCTGCAGTAAATCAATCCATTCCTCAAATGGTGAGTTATCCAGAAGAGTATTATGAGCTTTTTCAGGAAGTTCTTGCTTCTTCATTGTAATCCGCAGATCGCATTCCTAAAAGAAAATACTGTAGAGTTGTCATTAAAAGTATCTATAAGCCAATAAAGAAGTAACAGAAAGTGAAAATGGTAACAAATCTTTTGTATGAACTTGCGACTATGCAGCTTTTGTATCCGGAAGCGATTTTGGAGTGTCTGTTAGCGAAATTGAACTTGGCAAACATATGATAGAATTGGGCTGGTTGGTCATAGGTAAAGATAATGTATGTGGCATGAAGAAGATCAAGCAACCAGTGAAAAAAAATACTGCCTTTTATATACTTCACTACCTCGGAATGAATTGCGTGGAGATCACGTAATCAACTTCTTGGTTGTACTAATCTATTACAAACTAGAGAGATCTAGGCTTATGAATTACAGTTTATAGGATTCCAAGAATGGATCTACAAATGAAACAACATGCACAGAAAACCGACAGCCAAAAACATGACAGAATTTGCTTAATTTGAGACGATAGTGATGATCAAAATTTTGGACTAAAACATTAATTCAAAATCTCAGTTGTAAATTGAAGAATCAGCAACACAAAATACACCCTAAAAACAACATAATGAAATCGAATCGGAAAAAAAGAAGGAGAAATCGAAGTACCACAGTTTGGCGAATTGGAATCCAAAATGGGAGAGGCTGAACGGCAACTTAGATTGATTGTTTAGGGATAGGGTTTATAGGGAGGGCGAGCTTAGCTATGCAATAGAAGGGTGATGGAGAATAGCTGATACCAAAGCCCTTTATATAGAAGAAGAGAAGTGTTGTGATTTTACAATCACACTACCCGGAACGAATACGTACAGAAACGAGACTTTTGTATTGAAACAAAAAAAATACAACCACTAACAACTAGCCTATTAATACAAATAGCTAATTGATTAGTATCACCAAATAAACTTATAGACCAATAAACTATGTTCCTGCAAAACAAATATTAGTCTAGAGCAATAAGATTAATTGGACAAAAGATAAAGAAAGGATACGAAGAGTTTTATTAGAACGCCGTGACCCAAGCACGACTCGCCTTAATTGACCACAAAGGTCTAGGCTATAAACTCTTCGGCTCAGACACCTTTCACCGACCCAAGTCTATCAGTGAGACCACGTTAATACCAGCAAGTATTACCCAAGGAGAGAGCCCCAAAACTCAGTACTACCAACACTCTCAATCACAAAGAAGGAGAAGGACAGAGAGAATAAACAACGACCCGAGGTACCTTCGTCACAGAAGAAGAAGGAGCAGAGGAATGAATTTTTCTCTCACAAACTCTCTGAAGTTTTCGTCTCACACCCACTGCTTGCTTTTTGTCTCTCACAAAACTTGCACACCTCAAGGCTGCCGAAGGGAGGTATATATTTATACCAAGACATTGCCAATCAATGAAGAAATCAAGGGAGTCAAAAAAGGAGAGAATCAATCAAGGGATTATAAAAGGCAATAGGTAGCCGGTTGACCAAGCAAGCATGAATGGGCTGGGCGGTCAAGACTTGGAGAGTGGGCAGACCTGGAGTTTGGGCTTTGTTAGAGGCTGCCGCACAAAAGGGCCTCCAAAATCTAACAAGAAGGGTCTCGAAGGTGATAGCCATGTGAGTGTGACGTCTTGTTAGGTGTATAACCTTGTTGGTTGTCACTTATTCGGGCAAACCTCATTCATTTTCAACAACCTCTAGTTTTCAGTTTTGGATTTTACCTATTTTTAGGTTCCGTTTGTTTCACGAAAAATGATTTTCGGAAAACGTTTCCACATTTTTCGGTGTTTGATAACATTAGAAAAATATAATCAACGTAAAAGGTTTTCCGAGTTAACGGAAAATGAAGGCTTTTTTCTGGAAAATGACTTACAGATTCGTTTTCCGTAAATTACCCTTCAACATATTCTTTTAATTTTTTTCCCAGTGAAGATTGTGTTTATTTTTTTCTTACTCTTTTTGAAAAATCATAACTAATTACATATAATCAAAATGAATATATTACATTGTCTATAAGAGGTTAAGAAGCATTTTCTAAGTATTCAAAATTATTACTAAAATAGAAAGTAAGATCAAAAACAAATTTCAATATCATAATCAAGATTTCTAGTTTTATTAAATCTTATTTACGTGATATCGTACAATAAAATATATATTTGTTTTAACTTATGCAATTCATGACATGAATAAAAGAAGGGGGGGTGTTTTTGTCTATGTAAGATTAATCTAGATATATGTAGTAGATACATAATTATTATAATGAATATAGACTTTCCCATTTACTCTTTGTTGATATTCATATTAAAAAAGGTGGATGTATACTTATTTTGAGATGGAATGACTATTAGATTAAAAGTTTCATAAGGGCTCTTGTTAGATTAAAAGTTTCTTATCACATCCCTCTGCTTATTTGCTATAGTCAGAACTAGCATACGTGCTCGTGTCATAGACACGGTGTCGATATGAGATCAGTTCAATAAATTGTCATGATAAACAAAACACATAATTAACGGGATAATTCAAACAAAACCCACAATTGAATGTTTTATATGTAATTGTAGATGGGTAATTCAAATATAACTCATAACTGATGGGTAATTCAGACAAAACCCACAATTGAAGGTTTTATATGTAATTATAGAGGGGTAGTTCAAACAAAACTCATAACTGAAGGGTTCATTTATAACTCACATAGTTACGAATCAATCTGGACCATCTGTTGTGCTTAATACAATTCGATCAGAGCCGTCAGTTAAACCCTGAGCTTTTTTATAATATAGATATATTTTTAGGCACTAAATGTTAAATGAATGAAATAAATCAAAGTCTTTAAAAGAAAGTATTTCATGAAGTGTGATTAAAAAGAAAAAAAAAAACCATCAACGTACCTTGTTAGGCACTGTCAACAACATTATGGTCAAAATTTTGGACTAAAAACATTAATTCAATATCTTTATTGTATACTGACAGAGTACGTAAAATATGTCACATACATCATCATTTGCAAATAGTACCGAATTAAGATCATGCCTTAAGCCCCAAAATATCACGTTTTCTCTCATCCTAGGTTATCAAATAATTGAATATATGAGGCATATATTGCATCAGTCCTAAAACTGGATCAATGAATTTATTATCTTATGAAATTGTTGCAGAGACGAGCGGTAATATGAATTTCACTTTTACTTAACCAACTATAACTGGATTAACTCAATTTATTTCAAGATAAAATAAAATAATTAAATTAATTGTTTCTTAAATTTATCAAAATTTTTAGTAATTTAAAAATACTTAACAACTAAATACTTTCTATCTTAAATTTAAAATAAATAAAAATTGAAATAGTAGGAAATTGAATATTATTTTTATAATTCCTAAAAATAATTAGTTTTCTTAATTATGATATTATGTTATTATTTAAAATTTTGATCAATGTTTAAATATTTTTAATTGAAAACAATTTTATTTCTCAAATGTTTAAGATACGAAAGAATCAAGAGACTTGAACACATGATCTTTAGATGTAACATAATATTACATTAATCATTTATCTGTTTCTAGTCATAAAACTTACTAAAAATTGACAAAGAGAAATAATATTGTAAATATCGATTAACCTGGTTAAAATATAAAATTCTTGTATTATATTCTTTAATATACAAACACATAGATGAGTTTAATACATACAAAATGAAAATAAGATTAGGCTTAACAGCATCGATAAAAAAAATAAGAACGATATAAGAAAAAAATAAAAAAGGAACATTAGAAACATCTTTTGTTTTTTCTCTTTATAAGATATATGGAAGATTTCATTATGATAAAAAAATATATACAAACTAAATATATTTAAAAAATTAAACTAATAGTATAAAATCAAATGTGATCAAATTTATCATAAACTAATCGTAAAACTTTAAGCATTTAACAGAAAGCTCCCACGTGACAACAGTGTCTTCTGTTTTAGTAATACGTTGATACTTATTTTGTCAAACTTGATACTTTGATACTTATTTTGAAGAATTACCAGTTGGGCCTTCGTTTAAATTCAATTGAATTCAAACCTTGATACTTTGATACTTATTTTGACAAACGGGATACTTTAATACTTATTTTGTAGAAGTACCAGTTACACCTTCGTTTAAATTCAATTGCAATTCAAGCCTGATACTTTGATACTTATTTTGTAAATAACCCTCTAACTGCAAATCTCATTATCTCTACCCGGTAAAAAGATAGATTACATTTTCTTTGGTTGAGGATTGAATGACTTATTGTTTCAAGCACAGTTAATCTTTGAAATAGTACATTGTAACTTCATTTAATGCCTATTTACTTACTACCTTTATATATCCAGGACTTCGATCTAATTTTAGGCATGTATCGGTTGTCAGCATTTCATGCTAAGGTTGATTGTACAAATTTCATTAATTAGCTCTGCTCGATAAAAAGAGAGTTTACATTTTCTTTGGTTAATGATTGAATGACTTATGGTTGCAAGCACAAACCCTTTCACTTCTGTTCAATGGCACCATGCACATAGAACCAGTTTAGAAAGAAATTGGTAACTAGAATAGCTAGGATGAAATTTCCTGTAAAAGGAGGTATAGAAAGAAAACCTAGAGCCGAAATCAAGAAAAAAATATGGTATGGGTTGTATCAAACAAAAGAAAAATAGAAAGGTAAATTTTTATGATTTGCCTGTCATAACGGAATGCAAGGAGCATGTAGCGGGCTAAAAAGGTTTCCTCCTCCTTGGAATGGAAATTCTCCGCTATCCTTTGCGTGAGGCGATGAGGGTTCCGCTCGATTTCTGGATTCCGTCGACGAAGATATGGACGACTAGAACATCGCATCTTTTTTCCAGTATTTCCCCCGAGCGTATATATTCCTTAATTGCTCTGAGTTCCTTGAAATTCTGCTAAATATAATTAGGTTTCAAAAAAGTAAATCAGCTTTGCTCTTGATCAGATTAAAGGTATGTTACCAGGATATCATCATTTTTTATGTGCTTAAAAAATATAATTAGGTATGTGGTCATGTAGAAATGGTATTACATGTCCTAACTAATATATGGACATGTGTGCAGCATACCCCTGCCAACCCAATACTCAAACACCATGATGAAAATAGAATTAGGTGATGACACATGGATGGAGTTTGTAAGAAAATTTATGTACCATCTTTTAAATTTTTCCTTCTATAATGAGAAAAATTATATGCAGTCGTAGATACGTAACTAAAAGATTTATGGGAAATTGTGTGTGTGCATCTTTTGAATATATTTCTTTGATTATACTCAAGTCTGATTAAATTTCAAATGGAATTTCCTTATGGAGGGAAATAGAATTTTCAAAAATTTGAATCTCATGGTTGCCTACCAAAAAGGACTCGCGATATGGACGAAATGGGTCAATCTAAATCTAAATCCTCAGAGAACTTGAGTTAATTTCCATAGCATGCGATCACAAAGGTAGAACATGTTACATTTCTTTATTGATATACGATAAATAAATAACAATAATGGATATCTCGGTTTGAAATTTTATATACATGTCATTGTATTTGTGTATACGTGTATGCGAGTCACACCCATGTACCAGCTCAAGTGCAAGTGCTACAAAGGGTATTGAGAATGATGAGTTTTTTGGTATAAATTACACCAACGTCGGCTTTTCGAAAAGACCGGCATTCCTTTGTTTACACTAAAGCCACGAGACAAAAAGAAAAACAACCACTGCGAAAAAACTCGGTATTACCATGGACAATTTACCAAGGAAATATAAATCCATTGTAATTTTCGAGGAATTTGCCTAGGAAATTTATTTCCCAATTATGCCAAGGAAATTACCAAGGAAAACTATTTCCATGGAGAATGTCGAGGAATTTAGATAGGAAATGTATTCCTAGATATTTTTGGAAGGAATTTACCAAGGAGAATATTGTCCTTCGGAAATTCGATTTAATTTAGTATGGAAAATATTTCTACAAGTAATTTACAAGGAATTTACCATGGAAAATATTTTCAGAGGCAAATATCATTTCTAAATTCCTTGGGAATTATCACTCCAAATTTAGCTAGAAAATTACCAAGGAAACTAATCCTCTAAAATTACCCCGGGATATTTTTCATCGGGATATTTTATGGAACCGAGTATTTTTTTGGCGCTAAACTTCCCTCCAAATTTGCCAAGGAAAATATTCCTAGGCAATTAGGCAAAACCTTAAAAAAAATTGGTGGGAAGATTCCCGCCATAATTACCAACAAAATTCCAAAGGAATAATTGCAAGGAAATATTTCCTTGGTTAAATCCTTGGGGTTTTGTAATATATGTGTGTGTTATATACACACATGTATTTATTAAATTATGATTTTATTTTTTGAAATTAATAAAAATTGGCGTTCTGTTTCAGGGAAAAAGTTGGAGGGAAGAAACTAATTTTCCAAGAGATTTTGAAACTATAAACTTTCGTTCAAATTTCCCAATCAATTTCAATTACAATTAATCATGTATGATTTTTATTTTATTTAATTGAAAAAATTAGTCTAAAACAACGTAGTATGTTACTATGTTGGGATAAGTGTATCATTAGTCCCTGAACTTTGGCCGAACACATCATCAGTCCCCAAACTTTCAAAAGTTTCACCACTGACCTAAGTAGACCTTTTTTGCTCATCGGAGGTCCCTAGCCCTAACGCCGTTTATTTATTTCCGTTAAGTGAACATGTGCCACTCACATGCACAAAATAAGGGGGTTATGTGTGATATCATTAAAATAAGGGGGCAAAATGAACATGTTCATAAAATGAATCTAAATTCTGGCTTGAATTACTCTCATTTTCATGAAATAAGAGAAAATTTTGGGGAAATGATCATTACTTGCATCAATTCATACAATTTCCTCGAACAAATAAATAAATCTATAAAACAAAGTTCTTTAGATCTGAATTGAATTAGAAGCGGGCAATCTAAATTGTAAGGCTTCCAAAATCGAAAAATTCTATTGGTGGTTTCTCCTCTTCAAGCATGGAAATTTTCATTCTGTCGGCGGCGACACGAAGATCGAGCATGACCTTCTCATGAACCGCCTCGATTCCGTCATCGCTGTTGCTCAACGGCGATTTGGGATGGGGAGAAGATCTGCTATGGTGGGTGGTGAGTTGTTGTGTTCCGGGGCGGGGACGGAGGTTGACGTCTGATCCCGGATTGGGATTGGGATTGGGAATTTGTAAGTTCGTTAGGATTATCATCTCACAAAACAATTTGGATGGAAGGAACAAAATCTACTCCATCAAACTCTACCGGGCGAGAGGAGGAAAGATTTCACCTCCGCCATTCTAGTCACCGCCATCAAAGATAAATGTGCCGGTTGGTGGAGGCGGTGGCAGGCGAGGCGAGGAGAGAAGAGACGGCCCAGGCCCTAAAGAGCTTATAGCTCACTGAGTCGCAGGATTGGACACTCAGCCCTCCCTCAAAGTCATCAAAGATCTTGAGCGTTCTTTTCAAGGTCGTCACCACCTCTTCTTAAGCCGGAGATGCCGGTCGGCCGACTGTAAAGCTTGAGACAAAATTGGATTCAAAACCAGGTAGAAGAAACCCTAGTAATTGGGGTGGCATCCGGAGGCGGCTAGCTGGTGGAATTGGGAGCGTCTTACCACGTGTAGCTTACGCCTTGACCAATATTTGGGATTCCGTCCGCCCCAACAAAGATGGATCTAATCCCCTTGAATTAAATCTCAACAACGTTGTTCTTTGGGCCTAGGGAGAGTGGCCCTCCATTTTACAGATTATCCATTTTACCAAAGTCAATCTCTACATCTTCATTCACCACTTGAAAATCTTTTTTCTTTTCATTTCTTCTCTCAATTAGTGATCTGGTGCGTTCAATTTTTGTTCCGTAGAAAATCATAAGGGTTGGGTTAGTTTGAAGATGAGGTTTTAATTTTAAAAATTTCTTTTGGATTTAAAATTTTCACATTACCCCCCTATTTTGATGATGTTACACATAACCCCCTTATTTTGTGCATGTGAGTGGCACATGTTCACTTAACTAAATAAACAAACAAATTAGGGCTAGGGACCTTCGATGAGCAAAAAAGGTTTACTTAGGTCAGTGGTGAAACTTTTGAAAGTTTGGGGACTGATGATGTGTTCGGCCAAAGTTCACGGACTAATGGTACACTTATCCCTACTATGTTTTACCCTTAATTAATTACTTTTTCGTGCCTTAACCTAGCTAGACCTCCAAACGCTCAAACTTATTTTGCCCTTCTCTTCTCTCACTCTCAATCTCTCTCACGCTGCCCCTCCCAACGAAATTAGGAGGTGTCCCTCCTCCGACGCCAAAGACCATCTCCTTCCCTCTCCACCGAATTGAACAAGCAGGTACTTACTTGATAAACTTAATTGATATGCTTAATTAGATGCCTGAAAATGAACTCCCATCATGTGTGAAATTTTTGCAATTGTTGGTATTCAGATTATTTTTTCTTCATCTGTTATTATATATTTTTTAAATTAAAACTCTCCTTATGTTCTTTGTTTGCTCCATTTTTGTCAATTTCTTGAACCTTTGGTCCAAGGGAATGTTATGATTTTTAGAGGTTTTCTTGAGCAGAAATCCCATCTTTCTATTTTACATTCTTTGTGAATTGATTTTGTGTTGCATGATATGGGTTTAGTGAGAATTTTGGAATTTGAATTGGGTTCTTGTAGGAATTTGAATTTGATTCGGGTTTTGGAGATTGGAATGTTTTGTTGATCCTGGAGTATTGGTATTTGGGTTTTGGATGTGAGGTGATTGTTCAGTTTTCAGATTTAACTAATAGTTAGGTGCTTTTATATTGGAGATTGAGATTGTTTCATCTGTTGTATCATTGATTAGCTTGTGGATATTACTTCAATTACGAAATCCCGAATCCTTGATAGTTTATTGTTTGGAGATTTAGAATTTAGGAGGGAGTTGAAAGATTGCGAAAATAGTGTTCATTCTTTGCTATTGAGAACCCACGGACATCCATGCCGCTAGGCCTTATGGTCGAGGGGTTGTTCTTAAGTTTGCCCAAGATATCTGGAGCTCACGCTATTCATTGGTCGTCACATGCCTAGTACTTTTACTAACCATCTTCAGACATCGTTTAGTGAGCCTCGTCTTCTTATCCTGACTAATCCAAGGACTGACCATCAGCCCATCAAAGAAGTCGCACTTGGAAACATCCCTACAATTGCTTTTTGTGACACGGATTCTCCTATGAGATATGTTGATATTGGTATCCCAGCAAATAACAAAGGGAAGCACATCATAGGATGTCTTTTCTGGCTATTGGCCAGGATGGTTCTTCAGATGAGAGGGGTTATAAACCAAGGCCATAAATAGGATGTCATGGTTGATCTATTTTTTTATAGGGATCCTGAGGAGTCTAAGGAACAACAAGAAGAGGACCTAGTGGTTACTCCAGAATACCAAGTAGACTATGGTGTTGGAGCACTTGGTCTTGATGCCCAATGGTGCCGGTCAAATCACGATGCACGGTGGAACATCGATATCGGTGCCATGCCATCCCTGTTCTCGCCGTTGGGTGGACTCTTGATGTCGCACCACCATTACAGTGGAGATGGATGGGATCTTGCCGCACCAAAGAATGGCTCATCTTGCAAGCGGCCGGGAGTGAAAATGGGTTCTTAGAACGTGTTTTTTGTTAGTACATTAGAAATGCAATCTGTAATGGAGTATGGTTGAAATTGGCATAGGTTTAAAAGTTTTGATGTTCATGTTGGTATTGAGCAGATGCTATGTTTTTGTTTTGGCACCCCCCGCCCAGTAAGTTTATTTGATTAGATTGAGGCTGCTTTTGTTTTACGTAATGGTTATACTAGGTTCTCTTTAAATACCCGAGTCAAATCTAAATTATTAGTTTATTTATTTATTTTTTGGCTAGGATCCAGTCTATGGGTCAGTTATTAAGGGTATTATAAGCATATCTGTTCATTCTTGTTAAATGATGTTCGAATCGGGACTTGATATTTCAAAAATAAAATAAAATGCAATACCACGCCATTCGTTACCATACTAGGACTTGTATCTTTTTACTTGTTTTCTTATATCATTATCTTTTGAGTCCATAGACCAGTAACTCGGTATGTGATTTGTGCATTTTTATAAGTTGTAAAATGGTTATCAATCGCTCTTTCATTTTTCTCGGTGTAGCTATTTGTATTATCCTCATGAAAGTTACATCATCTTGCTTTGAGGTTTCGTATTCTGTTTTGAGAAACCTCTGATCTTTAATAGAATTTGGAATGAGCAGGTTGAGATCAATGGAGGAAACATCGTATCGATGATCCAAGAAGATCGATTGCAAGGAAGTGGCACAAGTGGCCAAGTCATTGACTATGGTGAAGCCATTGTCATGCCTGCGTTGATTGATGTGTAAGATGATTTAAGTATTACCTTGTTTCATGCTTTTATTCTTCCTTTTTTTAAAAATTTATTCCTCGTATATTCTAATATATGAACTTGGATAGACTTATAAAGACTAATGAAGATAGCGAGAGATCATCGATGTTAGTAGGTCTCCGATAGAGTTAAAGCACTTTGCACTGCTTCATTGCAGGCATGCGCATCTTGATGATCCTGGAAGAACAGAATGGGAAGGATTTCGTTCAGGAACAAAAGCTGCTGCATGTATGTTGATTTCATCATATGACTAGTTTTTATCATCTGATTCTTTGGTTTTTGCCAAACAGTAAAAAAGGTTTGGGATTAGCCATTGCATTTTCAGCTATTGTTGTTTATTGCAAGACATCAACCATGCCCGACAAATTTAGTTTGTGGAAGCACCTTATGCTTGTTAGTTTGTGACTCACTAATCAACCAATTTCCTATTTTCACTGTTCGTAGGCGGGATAACGACATTAGTTGACATGCCTCTTAATAGTTTCCCATTGACGGTTTCTGAAGAAACCTTGAAACTTAAGGTATGGATGGACTTATCGTTAGTTCATTACAAGCACAACCAACTTAACAAAAATCTTTGGTTTACCACCGGTTTCTCCATAAAGAGTATGCCATAGTATACATGACCATAGATTTGCACAAGTTTTGATTCATTATCATAGATTCAAGAAAGTCTCCATCATCATAAAAGCCTTGTTTCTCGCAGAGGACTGCCTCTTGCTTTGTCGCCCATTTTTGGACGACCGTTTTCATCGGTTAATTACTTTACTAAAATAAACTTTAGTACTTACGTACTATGTTAGGAAAAAATTATGGGAGGACTTGGATGAGTTGTGTAGTTTAGGTAGTGACAGGTTGCCAAGTTGAATGGTTTGTCATGTGTGCGGTCTTGCCTAAGTTCAAGAAACTACTTAAAGCCCGAGTTAAGAATTCCTTAAAAATTACCTATGCTGTCTCAAGAAGTGCTACTCTAAGAATAAAATGAAGAGTTGTGGTAGATTAGAGTTTCTTTAGCATCTTAATCTATAGGTCAATCAAGTCCATTATAAATTTTGACCTACGTCATCGGTCATAACCTTCTAATTAACTTCTATGACTAGGGGTACTGCCTACAATATAATTTGGAATATTGCATATATTGTAGTTACTACGCTATTACTAGAAATAGAATGGTTGAGGAGGTCCCATAAGTTTTAAATCATGTGCGATCCCAGGTGATTTTCTAAAAAAATTGTAGCGAATCCGTCCAAGGGAATGTTCTGATTTTTGGATATATTGTACTTGTACATGTTAGATAACGCTCTGTAAATTTTCATAAAATTCCAAGGTCGGGAAGTACCTTAATCGAGTGAATCATCTTGATTCCACACTTCATCATACGCTACTTATTTCCTTTTTCCTTGTAGACCATGATTTTAAACAACTTGCCATATTTGCTAAGCATGTCGTTATCATCGCTACTTATCTCTATATGTGTAAGGAATCAAGAGTGGAAGCCGTTAATAGTGCTAGCACAATATGGAAATCTGGATTACCTCCATTTTCATTGATGTCTCATACGCTTTTGACAACTGCATTATAATCACATCCAATGTTAGTGGTTTGCACTCCCATCATCAAAGGTATGGTGTACACCCAACATCCGCAGGAGGGGCGCCACACACAGGTAGTCTCATCCATGTAAAATGAGAACCAAGCCTCTCTCGGACTCCTCATTCAGCAATTGACAATATTCACATTACTTGATCTTAGTTTCACCTAGTGCATTGTGGGTTTTGATTCAAAAATTTGGGTCGAAATTGTTCCACAAGCGAGGTTCAAGATATTTGTATCGAGTTCTTTTGATCGTTGAGATATTATGAACAAATGTGGATATTTAGATATCGTTTTGAATGAACAAGTAGTTGTTCCATATTGTTTCAAATGAATATATGTTTTAGATATTGTTTTTGATGTTCATTAAGATTTTGAATATCTATTAGGGTAAAAAACTAATATTTGTAATTGTTAAATGAATATGCCATTAGATATTGTTATGTTCATTAAGATTTTGAATATCTATTCGAAAAATATTTTAATTATTAATAGAAATGCCATCATTTTACCTAGGAATTTTGTCAAGGAATATTATTTAATAGTCTAATTTAGCAAGGAATATTACCAAGGAAAGTTCTTTGGAAATCACGAAAATATAAATATATTATATATAGTAAATAGATACCAAGGAATTTTAGTAAGGAAATATTCATTGGTAAAATAAATATTGCCAAGGAAATTAAAAAATATATAATGATTTTTATTTATACCAAGGAAATAAATTCGTAGGTAAATTCGTTGGAAAAATATTCCCAAGGAAAACATGTTCATTTTTCGAATAATAGATCGAAATTACCAAGGACAAATTCCTTGGCAATTTCCTAGGCAATTTAGCAAGGAATTACGATTCCTCGACAGCGTTACCAAGGGAGCAAATGCCAAGGAAATTTGAAGTTTGCCAAGGAAACTTTTTCCACGGTAAAATATGTTTACCAAGGAATTAGTATAAATTGCCAAGGAAATGTGTCCATGGCAATACTAAATTTTTAAGTAGTGAACACCTCTGAGAAATGTTCTATATTTGCTTTAGGAAAGTGTTGTCGTATGTGTTTAATTAGGACATCTATTAATTTAGTGTGTGTGATAGAATGGTTGTGGTACTTTTTTT
>CM028378.1:10645144-10736183 GCA_013146195.2 Codonopsis lanceolata | reverse complement strand
CAATATCCTCCTTTCTAATTCTAAGTTGGTGGTACCAGAATGAAGATCGATCTTAGAAAGTAGCATGCACCTTGTAGCTGGTCAAAAGATCGTCGTCGATCCTTGGTAGCAGGTATTTGTTCCTCACCGTGACCCGATTCAACTCACGCTAATCAATGCATAGCCTCATCGTACCGTCCTTCTTCTTCATAAACAAAGCTGGAGCACCCGTGGCGTCGCTTCAGGCCTAATGAGCTCCTTCTCCAACAATTCACTTAATTGCTCCTTAAATTCCTTAAGTTCATTTGGAGCCATTCTATAAGGTGCTTTAGAGATTGGGGCTGTCCCGGTGCTAAGTCAATTAGAATTCCACCTCCCTCTCGGTGGAAGTCGGTAATTCTTCGAGGAAACACCTCAAGTAAACTCCCTAACCACGGGAAGTGACTCAAGACTAACCCCTTCCTTACGTGTATCAATAATGTGCCAAATAACCTTGGCAACCCTTCCTTAACGATCTGGCTTGTATTGAAGAGATAAAACCTGTTAGGGCCGTCGGCTTTGAACCCTTAAATCGAAACTCCGGTTCTCCTGGAATGCAAAATATTACCTCCTTCCCAAAACAGTCCACCTTAGCATGGAAGGCGGCTAACCAGTCCATTCCCAAAATTATGTCAAAATCTCGAATATCTAAGGAAATCAGATCTATAGGCATTTCCCTACCTTCCAAATTCAACGAACAAGACCTATATACTGAAGTCACTGGAATAGACTCCCCCGTTGGTGTATCTATAACAAACTCAATATCTAGGTTTTGTGGCGGCAATTTCATGCATTGTGCAAGAGATGTAGATATCACAGAATGGGTTGCACCAGGATCAATCAATGTATACAAACTACGAGAAGAGAGTTGGACGGTACCTGCCACCACGTCATTAGTAGCGCGAGCATCTCTTGCGTTCATTGCATACACTCTACCCTGCTCCCTTGGTTTAGGTTTGTCCCCATCACCAGTGTTCTGAACAACCCGATTCCTCAGTGGCTCAGGGCAATCTCTGACTTTGTGTCCCATCTTGCTGCAGTTAAAATAGGCTCATGTTTCCCTGTGGCAAGCCAACGTCGGATGCTTTCCCCCATAGGTCTTACAACTGTCAATCTGTCCCCGGTTCGCATTCCATCTGTCCTGACCTTGGTCTTGTCTCTGATCTTGTCCTTGATTCCGATTCCGACTCCACTGATTTGACCCCTTAGATCTATTGTCATATGTGGTTCTCCTCTTGTGCCCACTGTAACTACCTCCTCGATGACCTGACTGATCTCGCGAATTATTTCCTCGATAACCCGACTGATCCCGAGAACTATTTCCTCGATAACCCGACTGATCCCGAGAACCACCTCCAAGACTCTCAAAATCTCTCTTTTCTCCTTGCACTTCTTTTGATAGCCTGCTGATACTCGTTCAAGAATTCTAGCCCGGTTGACAACTTCAGCATAAGTCTTCAACTGCAAGGCTACTAAGCGATGACTAATTCTCCCATCGAGGCCTCTTTCAAACATTCTTCCTTTTGCTTCTCATTCTCAATGAGACCCGGAGCGTATTTTGACAGCTCTGTGAATTTGACAGCATACTCATCCACCGTCATCTTCCCTTGTTCCAGATTTAGAAACTCAACCAGCTTACCGTCCTGCACACTTTCCGGAAAATATTTCTTATAGAAGACCTCGAGGAAAGTCTCCCATGTGTATTCTTCTGCCCTAGTTGCTTCAACTATTCTTATCTCAGACTGCCACCACTGATCAGCCTCTCCTTCAAACTTGAAAGTGGCGAGGTTGACCTTTTGCTCACTTGTGAGGGTCATTGTTCTAAAAATCTTCTTCATACTCTCAACCCACTCCTCTGGTTTAATTGTGCCTGGCGTGTCTGAGAAGGGTTTAGGGCTTCTCTTCTGGAATATGTCAAGAGGGGTCCTTTTCTACTGTTCGAGGTTAAGGAACTACGGGCGAAGGTTGTCGTGCTGCAGGCTGAGGTTGTGGTACAACATGCTGAGCTGGTGTCGTATTTCCTTGATTCCTATTTCCCACAAGGGCTTGTGCTATAGTCTGAAGTAACGCAAACAGAGTAGGGTCTACGGGAGTTGCATTAGGCTGGTTTGATGCATGCTCTGGTTCATTAGTGTTTACGTTTGGTGGGGGTACACCATTTTCCCCCACAATTTCGGAAGTTGAGTCCTCAATGACTTTACCGGCTCTAGTACCCCTTCCACGTCCACGAGTTTCGGTGCAACCTCCACGTGCCATTAGGTACTGAGATATAAACGTCATGGGGTTAAATAATGTCTAAAATTCCATCACACCAAAATTGGTTTTCGCTATTCAGTATGATGTAAATGGGAACGACTTACATAATTATTACACAACATCTTTTCATTCAAAACTTATCTTATGATCTTATGCACTCAAAACATGCATCAATTTCAGATATAGTTGTAAGGAATATCGTTGAACGTTCAAATAAATCTTCAAAATTTCATTAACTTAAAAAAAAATTCCAGCATCTCAAAATTTTTGGGTACATTTAGAGTATCCCATGTCTTATAACTAAAACAACCCTCTAAACAAACTCAACGACTAGGGTAACTATGAAACGAAATGACTAGCGTAATATTCTATCTAATTTTCTGTCTCCTCTTCATCTTCCTCTAAGTCTTCTGGATTCTCTTCCACCACTGGTCCATTATCTATGGCCATTTGGACCGCGTCCCAAACATTCTTAGCCAAGAAGTTAGTGTTGTTCAGCCTCGCTTCAACTTCTGCGTTGGCTCTCCTAGCATCTTCTATTTCGTCAAAGTGTCTAAACAAGGCATTTTGTGCCAGCTCTAAGGCCTTCATCATCTCCTTGACTTGTTCTAGTAGGGCTCCGTTTTCATTCACTAGCAACTGGTTACCATTTCTTAGCAATTGGTTTTCGTTCCTTAGTAGCTAGTTCTCCTTCTCCAAGACATGGTTAATTTCATCGAGTTCGGCTACCCTAGTGTGCATCGTATTCAATCTCGTTCTAGCAGCTGTCACGAGTGGAGCGACCCTTGCCCTACTTGTATTGTTACGCGCCATTTCCTACAAGTAACGCGAGTATATTAGTTTAACGAAAATAACAATTTCTTAATCATCAGTGAGATCATAACTTAGCTATAATCACAACTTAATGCTAGTATCATAATCCTATTGTAGTGTCACTTCTTATTCTTATTTGTTCCTAAATCTTAAGACCATCCGGATCTAAGGCCTAAGCTTTGATACCAATTTGTAACGCCCCAAACTTTGGGTCCCACTACATGGGCCCAAATCAAGCCACATCACTACAATTTCAAACTTAAATAAAGACTAATCAAATTTCATCCAACTAGAATTACAAAAGTCTCCAACTTAAATACAGTCATCCAAAATAAATTACGAAAACAAAGTCTACTAAATTTAGTCCGTCTTCATTAAATTCAGAACATATAAATATGTCCCTAAAAAAAATCTTGATTTCTTCACCGGTATCCTCTACCTCAAGCTTAGTCCTTAATTTCGACCTGGAAGAAGAGGGTTGTGAAGGGTGAGCGAACAAAGCTCAGTAAGATCAGTGGGCACCAACATCATCCATGGACTTTTGGGTCGGCTTGTGGTGCGCTTGATGACCCAAGGTGTTGCGTGCTCAGTGGGCCAGTGTGTGGGCTACACGTAGCGGATCGAGCTCTCGGGCTCGTGTCGTTACAAATGGTATCAGAGCGGGTCCCGACCGGAAATGTGGGAACAAAGTGCTGTGCGGGCCAAAGTGCTACACCCCAGAAGGTGGGAGCCCCTTCTTGATCCCCGTATGAGCCACCTCTTGAATCCTGCATCACCCGAGGTACGATTCGACCTTGACGAGGACGTCAAAGATTTGAGTGGGGGAGATTGTAATAACCTCAATCCCACATCGGGTAGATGTGGGACTTGTGTTTGATTTATAAGGTAGCCATGCGCTACTACTGGGCACCAACATCATCCATGGACTTTTGGGTTGGCTTGTGGTGGGCCTGATGACCCAAGGTGCGGCGTTCTCAGTGGGCCAGTGTAAGGGCTACACGTAGCGGACCGAGCTCTCGAGCTCGGGTCGTTACACTTACACTCTAAAATACAAAATTCCCTCAAAGTATCTAAAAAGTCTCACTTTACCACCCAACCTAAGTTATATGTCATTTTCATATCTCCTTGTATAACTTTTTTCTAGTTTTCCCCTTAGCTACTACGAAGGTTATTAATCTGACGTTAAGGTGCACATGGTATTTCACATGTAGGACATTTTGGTTATATTTTGGTAACACTTTCTCCGATTTTATTACTCAAAGAGGAACTTCATTTCCTTATTCTCCGGTAACGCTTTCTCTCCTTCTTCTCCAACAATGACCTTTTATTTAAATTTGAAGTGAGATAAAAACTCAAGAGTGTATAAATCTTTTATTCAAATTTTTATATAGAAAAATAAATAAAAATAGTGCGGAATCATATAAGAGATTAGAGAGATAGAACTCAAGATTAGAGGATCGCACTCAAGTGTTAAGGTCGCAATGAATAAGAACCCACAAAAAATTAAAGTTGTACAACAGCTGATATTAAATGACCAAACCACAATTCATTTCTTCCTTTCTCTCTTGTACAACACAATGTATAAAGCATACACCATCACAGATGTATACGACAATGATGAGGCATGTCACGTGAAGATTATTTTGGTCATTTAGCTTGGGGTGCAAAATAAGATTTGGTTATAACTTCATTATATAAATAACCATTTGGCATTTAAAATATGTTTTTAAATATATATAATAATAAATAATTGTTTCAATAATCCAAAAGTAACTATATGGCCAAATTTCAATTTCCCCCCAAAGTATCCACCAAATCGTATAATGCACCACAACCTAAGGTTTATCTCATAATGATATCTGACGTTACATTTTTCTTTTTTATTTTCCACCCTACCCATGATGGACGTTAGAATATTCATATAAATAGCACGTGGACTTCCACGTGCGGGACAAAAATGACATTTTCCTTATCTGATTCATGGGTAAATGTATTAAAAGTAAAAAACTCTAATCTCACACCCTTTCCTTCCCTTTTCTCCCGGTGCAAGTTCCCATCTCTGGCTCTACCATAATAACCGTCATCTCTAGCCCAAACACTTCCCTCTTCGGTCACGTCTTTCATAGCTTTGGCGTCGTCCTCCTTTGATTCTAGCCCAACTCCATTCCTGATCTTTCTCATTCTTTCCCTGCAAAAGTCGTGTGTAAAGTAGAAATAAGAGGCTATATACAATACTTACTAAAAACCCTTGTAAAAACATGCGATTAACAGAAAACTCATAACCCTTATCGACGAATTCATCAGAAAGAGAGACAAGCTTGAATGAAGAGAAATGGTAAGGAAAATGCTATCCTTACAACTAATTATACTACTTTCCTAATCAGTAATAACTATGATTTGAAAGACATAAAGTTGTTTTGGACAAAGATATTTTTTCCCTTCAAGGCTTAATTTGTAGTAAAGAAAGTTATAAAATTAGTTGTAAGTCTAGCAATGTTGTTATTATAATTTGTCAAATAATTAAATTTAAATTTTTTAAATTTATTTTGTTATCCTTCACTTTTTTTCATTAACCTCATCATTCATAGACCCACCACCATTACCACCACTACCATCTCAAATGACACCATTAGCCCAAAAATCAATTTTTTTTTAAATTTTATCTTATTTCTTTGTCTAATATCTTACTCATTTGTTCAATGTCATATTTCACTTGAACCACCACTGTCATGCTTATAATCTCCCCCACCACCACTAGCATCCCTACAATCGCCGTCACGGCTATCACCACCACCAAGAAACGCGTCCACACTCCTTTGCTAAAACAGAAAAAATAACATATCTTTTGCTTCCGTTAAGTCGAACTACTTTCTTCAAATGACTCTCCTATAGATTCTAGCTTAATTTCTTCTCTACCAAAACACACAGATTCTTCAACTAAGTTCTTCATTTTTCTTTATCTTCTTGACATTATAGCACCTTTCTTTAATGCATTTCTCTTAGTTTATTCATACGTAATTACTAAACACGCTACAAATTTGTTTAACATCTCGATATTCACCAACAAATGTATTATTATAGTTACAATTTTTTATATACCTCTACTAATGTATTTCCCAACCAATAATGTCACACTTTCATACACGATTTTTCTATTTGTCTCACTTTGTCCTCTCCCGTCTATGAGTGTTAAAAATAGTGATGGAAAATCATGTACATGAGGATTATTTTGGTCATTTTGCTTATGGCGCAAAGTGGGATTTGTTATAATTTCATCATTTAGTTTGATATTTGGTATTTAAAATATTTTTTATTAAAAAATAAATAATTATTTCAATAATCCAAAATTAGTTATACTTTGTCTCATTTAAATTTAAAGTTCAAAAATAAATGCATTACTCCAAAAAATGAAATTTAAATTTTATTTTTTATCCTTCACTTTCTTTCGTCAATCCATCATTCATATACTCACTACTAGTCTACTACCATCACCACCACTACCACCTCAAATTTCACCATTAGTCCAAAACTTAATTTTTGATTTGATTTTATTTACTTTTCTAATTCCTTACTCCTTCCTTCGAAGTAACCCATTTGAAAAACCCATCAATTATAGAAACACCACCACCACAACCTTAAAGTTTATTTTTTACAAATCCAAATTCATTTTTTTTTGAATTTTCAAATTTTCAAATTAAATCTGAAACCCATATGGATATTTGAAAATTTGGAAATCTTATAACGTTGTATTTTATCTAATCCACCACTGTCATCCCTACAATCACTGCCACTGCCGCCCCTAACACCACCATCCCTGCGGTCGTCAACACTGTCATCACCATCACCAAGACCCGCATTCACCTTGCCTTGCTCAAATGGAGACATAGAATCTCTTTAGCTTCTGATTAGTCGGATTTCTTTCTTCGAATGTCTCTTATTTATTAGTTCATATCCACTTTTGGTTTACTAACCAAAGATAGAATCTAATTTTTGGTGGAACTACTTTTTTTTTTTATATAATATTTTTTAGTAGTTTTTTTTAAAAGGTTAGAGGGGACATAGACCGTACCCCAACCCTTATTTTTTTTAATGTCTTGAAAGACTACAATTATATATATATGATGCCTTTGGTGTGGCTCGAACAAATGGTGCCTCTGGTTAGGCTTTGAACACCCGACCTCTCGGTTGAGAGTAGTTAAGTCCCAGGGTGCCTCTGGTAGGGCTTGAATACTCAACCTCTCCGTTAAGATAAGTGAGTAGCTAAATGAGACCTTTAGGTGCTGTTTGGTAGCCAGGATTAAGGCCGGATAGGATTAATAAGCCGAGTTGCCTGATGTTTGGTACGCAATAGGTGATCGGGACTAATAGCACAAGTTATCCGGATAAAGTCATTATCCCCTCACTATTAATACCAAGGGGCAGGGTGGTATTATTAGCGCCCTCACTAAAAAAAATTCGGATTAACATTTGTAATCTCAAAACTACCCCTGATATACAAGTGGGTATTAATAACGAGGGCACTAATAGTAATGAGATTAATAATACTACTTATCCTTATCCGACTACCAAACAAGCCCTTAGATAAGGCTTTAACAACAATGATGCCTCTGAAGAGGCTTGAACACCTGACCTCTCTACTGAGAGTTGTAAAGTCCAGGGTGTCTCTTGTGAGACTCGAACACTCAACCTCTCCGTTAAGAGAAGTGAGCAGTACCAGTTGAGCTAGAGCTTGTTGGTTTTTGATGGAACTACTTGAAAGGATATCGATTGGTGACAATCTCTTTCAATTAAAGGAGAGTTGCGGTAGAAAAAAATAAAGTTGATAGCCAGGGGAGGGGAATAAAGAGATTCTCACACGTAACTATCTCGAGCTCTATGAAGAGGAGCAAGCAAGTTAAGACCAAAAGAGGTTGGAAGTTTGGAACCTAGTTATGGGAATGAGTAAAATATTTTGAATCCATTTATTTGTGATTACTAAGAGAGGTTTTGTTTGTAATATCTATAAGTTAGGATCAGTATGAAAGTTTTTAAGGTTGCATTAGTAGTCTGGAAATTGAAAGAAATAAAATGCAGATTTTTGTTTTCATTTGTAATTAACAAAACGCACAGATTCATCAATTGATTATTCATTTTCATCATCTTATTAATACTATGACACATTTTCTTAACTCATTTCTCTTAGCTTATTCACGAGCAATAGCTAAAGACGCTACATATTTGCTTAATATCTCGATACTCACTAACAAATCTATATGTAACAACATTTTTTTCATTTACTTCTTTAATGTCTTTACCAAACATATTTAAGAAAGTAAAACCATATTATTTTTCAGTTTCAAATAAAGTTTTATATTCTCGACTGAGTAAGAGTATTTTTGTTATTTTAGAAAATATTAAACGACATCTTTAACGATAATGATAGGAGTGGAAAACTGATAAAAAAATAACAATACAAGACGAAATAAATAAAATTCAAAACTGTAGGACCTAATTTTAAAATATATACAAGTCAAGGGATCAAATTATTATTTGATTATTAATTGAATTAATTAATTTTTGACAAATTTACTTGTATGGTCTTAATTAATGGTAAGTGATTTATTATATTTGATGCTATTTTTGTCATGGTAAATTTACTTGTGTTGTCCTTAATTAAATAGTGGGTGGTTTATTTGGTGAATGATTATTTTTATTTCCTAATGATTTTCGTATCGTGATACAAAATTGGACTAGGTAAATAAAATCGGATTAGATAATTAAAATTGATTTTTGCATAGCAATACAAAATTGGACTAGGTAAATAAAATTGAATTAGGTAATTAAAATTAATGCACGCGATGTAAAATTGAGTTATGTAATTAAAATTAATTTCATTTAAATTAATGTATAGCGATTCATTTCTGTAGCGTACATCAAGCAAGCGTGACTAAGATTCCTTCTTTTTTTTTTTTTTTTTTAAGAACGCACGAGTTGGGCTGGACAACATACACCTGATTAACGTCACAATATATCGAAACTAGGGTTGGCAGTCAATATAAAGCCTCCATTTCACCTCACCCACTCTTCAGTCTCATTCTCGTTTACCCCGCCGATGTGGACTTGGAGCTCGATCTCTGAGCAAACCATCATAGTTGCCCTTTGTGTCACCAATCTCACCGATCTAATTCGAGGTACTTAAATTCCGTATCTAGATCTAGCCGTTCTTTTTTTACATTCAAACAATTATAAGTGTTGTTTTTAGGGATCCATGAATTTTAAATTTTTTGGTCAAATCTATAAGAAGTAACTGTAATTTATATCCAGATTTGTGATAGATTTGAATTTTTAATATCTTATCATCATCGATATTCATTTTTGTGTTGTTTATTTCTTTGCCTGTATGTTGTTTGTTTGATTGTTACTGTCTCAATTTGATCCCATTGAGATATGAGTCGAATACATGTGCTCCACCTTCCATTAATCGGAGTCTTCTTGTGCAATTTACTGGTATGTTTGATATCTGATCATGTATATGTTCTTTAGCATTATTTATGATTTTCGTGCTGTTTATGTTTTTTCTTTATAGGCTTTCCCAATTGTATTCTTCAGTAACCTCAAGTTGGAAACCGTTTGTTTCCTTTTTGATGTATAGAAACTCAAACGACCAACGTAAAATAAATAAACCAGTTCAGTAAATCAATCAGTAATCCATGTTGATTAATTATTCCAGTGTCTTTGGCCTTCACAATTTCTAAGATTTCACTTTGTGGATTTTTCCCACAAAATTACTTGTTTGATTCCTATATAGCATGGAACAATAGAGGAAAAATGTTGATGTTTTTGAGATCTAACGCTCAATGTGATAGAACTCTTGTTTTAGCTGATTTGTCTTTTTCTACTAATTTATTTTCGGGAGAGTTTGCTTTAATTGTTAACTTAAGCCAAAGAGGAAACTTGCAGTTTTAAAGTTTTAACTTAAGCATTTGTCTGTCTCTCACGCTAAGAGTTTGAATATCCATGTTTAACTTTACTCATTGCCAATTTCCACTTGCAGGGTTTCGGAGGCCTTAAAGAATAATGAGGTGATTTTAACTGATTACCACTTTCTATAAATTTATTGTACTATGCATCCATGAGTAACAAAAAGGGAAACTTGTATACCAGCTCGTTAGTAATGTCTTCATTCTGGTAGTTGAGGTTTTTTGCACTATGGTTTAGTTCTGTGAATTTTAATCATTCTGTACTATGCTTCTTATATATTGGTTAAAGCTTTTAGGCTCATCAATATCAATTTTTTGATTAATGGATTTTGGCCTATTTAAGACTGAAAAAAGTATTCCACCAAATCAAATGGAATAAGTATGCCATTTGTCACCAACAACAATAACAAAAAAAAACCTTTAAAAAAAACTAATCCCCTTCCAGACCACGCTTGGCATTATAGGCTGCTGATAGTCCTCTATTAATGAATCTATGTGTCAGTTGGCTCAAGTTGAGTATCCTTGATCAGTCGATCCTGAAGGACTTGGTAGCCTAAGAGAGTATTTTAACATCTCACTTTTCTTTTAGCTTCATTAATTTGAAAAAAAACTCGAAGAAATGACTTCTACTTGTGGACTATTGTTGCATGTTCCTGAAGATAAAGAAAACCTTACTATGAAGTTTGTTCATAACTCTTAACAAACTTATTTGTTTTATAGCGGTACATTACAAAGTTTTACGTTCTTAGTTGACTTTATTCTGGAAAATCTTTGAAATAGCAATAATGGGAATAGACAAGTAATCACTTTTCCGCTTGTGTTTCTTTGTCCACGTTCAGGGTCTTGCCATGCTATCAAGTTACCGCTATTCACAAGCGGTAGAAGATAAGATCGTTATTCATAGCATTTCAGCTTACACAAGGTAAGTGGTGAAGGCATTTTCCAAATTGTATCTTGTCATCTTACATTTTTGTTGATGTTCTCGACATAGAATGATTGTATTGAAAGAGTTGAAAAATCAATGTGACCATAAGATCCATGAGTATAGGCAATCCTATCTATTTTTTATGTCTACTTGGTAGTGTTTCCTCATGCTTGGAGTGGAATTATGTTTAGGACGATCCATTTTGGATGTCCCACCTTTATGAAAAATTGAATAAGGCTCTTTGACCTGTCTTGCCCTTATCACTCTTCTTGTAGATAAACGTGCCTAAGGCTTTACATTATAATCATTAGCGAATTTGTATGCTTCTATTTTATGATAACTTTTTCATACATTTAATGGAATGTTGGCCAATATAGGATATTATATACTCCCTCCTATCCTAAAAACAAATCTTTTCTTTTTAGGCGATTCCAAAAAAAAAAGTGTTCACTTTTTAATATGTTTTCTTTTTGGATAATTACCTTTATCATTTTACCATTGATTTGATTATCACTTCAACTATTTTCATGTGGGTATCCTCAAAAAATACAAACTATTATGTAGAGTCGATTATAATTTCTTTAATTTGTGTATTGCGTCAAACATGACATGAAATCCATTTTTCTTCTTAGTAATGCAGGAAGTACATGAATCTTTTTTAGGGTTTCCAGTGTTTTGTTAAGGGATGCAAAGGAAGTATTGTGATATAAAAACACGAAATATAGAAAATACAAAAAAGAAAGTGCATTTAATTAAGTGCTGTGTATTGCTCCATCATAGCTTTGATAATTTATGTAATGCATGCTTTTTCTATGAGTGTAGTATGCCAGCAGAGTGTTTATTCTGCTTTTTCTATGTTTTGTAGGCTCTGAGGCCCCCAATCATTTATAAACATTGCCAAAAAGCCTAAAACCTTTCTTCCTTAACATTTTCCCCAAATCCTCCCGAACCCTTGGCACTTTCAGTGTTGTTTTCCAATCCATCATAGAAGCTCACATCAATTCGGTTGAATCAGAGAAAACTATTGTGTCCTTCGTCTTCAATCCCTTTGCCTTCACAAACTCATTCTAACCCCTGGTGAAAACATAACTCCGACTACTCTTCCAATAACAATACCGAAATTCCCACACCCTCATTGACTTGTCGTAAAACACCAGCTGCACATCATCAACCTGTCCACCTCTTTCCATGAATCCCTCAGTTCATCATAGATATGAAGCTGCTAGCCTTATGTCACCCCTCGGCTAGTTACTATTGCAAATGGGACTGTACTAGGGACGCTGCAATGAAGTATAAGCATTCTCTGATTATCACAGTGATTTTGGATGGGAGGGTCAAAGAGGAGTCAAAAAGCGATGTGGTGGATCTCAATGCCGAACCAGAAAACACTTATGTTAAACGACATTGTCGTACCAATGCGGCCCGTGCTGGTGGATGAGTTTTTGAACAATGAAGGCCAGGAGAAGGATGAAGCAGGCCCTACATGCAAGCTAGAACCCCCAAAATCACTTTGGGAGTACTATGGTCTATGGTAGTATGGAAGACAGAGCTGATGCATGTTATATCAGCATGCACTTAAATTATGAAATTTTCATGGTGGATTAACTAATCAAGTTACTGTCTAGATTTTGTTGTAGTTCTGTTGTCAATGGCATGTACATATCTATGAAGTTGAGGCTTGCTTTCTTGAACTCATGTTCTAAATTACCTACTTCAGTTGTATGGCCTTGATTAATCACATTTTGCGGTCAATTAATTACTAATTTTCACTACAAAACTGTTGGGATGGTGTTTTCAGAATCATTATTTTGTTTTAATACTTTAATATTTTAATTTTTAAAACAAACTGTAAATTAGCATATGCATATGTATAGGCTGTAAGACAGCTGCAAAGAAAGATACTTGCAAAATGTATTAGCAATGTGTTTGATGGGAGACTAGAATCAGCAAAGTTTTGTATACAGCTCTGAGACCAAGTACTGCATTGATCACTGGAAGTTAGGAAAGAATTTCAAAGACAATTGGAAATGGTCTGTGGGGGAATGGGCTCAGTATTTTTCTTGTTGGATGGATGATCTTGACCTTTTCCTGGTAAGAATGGAATTATTACAAATGTAGAAATATATATATGGAGTAGAATGGAAGCTATTTCCTCCCAGGTAAAAGTCTCCGTTTGAAAATGAAACTTGACACTTTAGTATCTCATTAGTAATAAAACGACACCTTCCCCTTATTGGTATGTGGATTGGGACCAAAGACCTCTAGGTGTTTGCCTGAATGCCTTTGACATATCTCCCACCCCTTCGGGTCATATTGGCAAGTAATCGCTTTGATTTTTAACATTGTTTTTTTTCCAGATTACTATTAACTTGTTGCTAATCATCACCGACATGAGGATGTATATTTGGTGGTAAAATCAGAGTGATAATAATGCTCGAACGAAGAATGAAAGTAATGCTTATTGGATGGTTGTCACTATGTATATGATGCTTTTGATGTGATTCGAACAAATGGTACATCTGGTGAGCTTTTGAACACCGGACCTCTTGGTTGAGAGTAGGGAATCTGGTAGGGCTTGAATACAACAGTGCCTCTGAATAAGCTTAAACACCCAACCTCTCTATTGAGAGTTATAAAGTTTAAGGTCTTTCTAGTGAGACTTAAACACACGACCTCTCTATTAAGAAAAGTGGATAATACCAATTGATTTAGAGCACGTTGAAAAGAGTATATTATTGTTGTTTGGTTTATTTCCAAGTCAAAATTAATAGGTGAATTGGACCAATATATAAATGGAGGCATGCAGAGGATTTGAATTTCAAAAAGAAGACCCTTCTGGTGGTCATATTGATTTTACACGAGTTTTCCCTAAAGTGATGTCATATCAGTTGTCTGTTTGTATCAGCTGTTGCCATCAACCCTACCGCTCATGTTGATGTATGTGACATATTTTAGTTACTCTTGTGTATAAACTAGTACTTTTGTTCGTTCCGATGGTACGGTGTCAGTTTGAGAATTTTTTAATAAATAAAGTAGATAATGTGGAAATGAATTAATATTTACTTATAATTTGTATGAGTTGTATATATATACACTACACAACTAAAAGGAGAGAAAACTCAAATACGTAACAAAATAATATATTTTACTTTGATATTTATTTCATAAAAAAACCAAGAAATAAATATTTTAATTGTAACTGCTGGAAAAATCCGAAAAGAAAAATTTTATCTGAAAGGTGGCAACTGAATTAAGTTAATTACGATAACAGTTAAAAAGAAAAAAAAACAAATATTTCAAATTACATTACGATTTTTTTTTTATATACAAAATTGCGGGTCGAAAAAAAAATTAAATTGATTACAATTAAAATAATTATAAAAAATTAAAATACAAATAAAAAAAATTAAAATACAAATATTCCAAACTTAGACATAAATTAAATTGAGATTCACTTGATTACGATAGTAATCAATTAAGAAACTACAACTAAATATTTGTAAAACCGTAAATGTTATTTTATTATTAATAAACTACTAAAACTATTATTTTCTTACAAAAATTGACTTTCAAACAGAGTCTCTTTGCCCGTAACAGAGGGATTAATTAATAATTTATATATGAAATTGTGGGCCAAACAAAAAACGCCGGGAAAAAATTAAATTGATTAAGTTATTTACGATAACAGTTAAAAAGAAAAAATATATATCAAATTACAAAATTTACGATTTTTTCAAACTTGTATACGAAATTGCGGGCCAAAAAAATTAAATTGATTAAGTTAATTACGATAACAATAATGACAAAACAATAACAGTAAATGAAGCATATAATGTGGAAATTAATTAACTGTAAAACAATAACGGTAAAACTGTAAAACATTAAAACAATAAATCTAAAACTGTAAAATAATAAAATAATAACTGTAAAACCGTTATAAATACAAACGATTATAGATATAAACGGTTATAGATCTGTGAAATTAAATCATGGTCAGTGATTGTGTTTGGTAAAAATTAATCCTGGCCGGTAATTAGTTTTTTCAACCGCCTGATCTCTTTTATATAATAGACTAGTACTCTTATCCGTGTCGATGACACGGCGCCAGTTTGAAAATTTATCAATAAATGAAGCAGATATTGTATAAATGAACTACTAAAAATATTATTTTCATAAAAAATTGACTTTCAAACGGAGCCTCTTTGTCCGGAACGGAAGGATTAATTAATAATTTGTATACGAAATTACGGGTCGGACAAAAATTAAATTGTTTAAGTTAATTACGATAACAGTTAAAAGGAAAAACAAATAAATATTTCAAATTACAAAACTTACGTTTTTTTTAATTTTTTAAATTTGTATACGAAATTACGGGTTTGAAAAAAATTAAATTCATTAAGTTAATTATGATAACATTTAAAAAGAAAAAAATATACAAATAAAAAATTTCGCAACCATAAAACTGTAAAACCGTAAAATATTAATAAAGATTAAGATCAAAACTTTCCATAAAAATCTATTTAATTTTCTTTTATTTAGAGCACCAGTGTGTATGTACTGGCACACGCAAATTGGTGAAATAATACGTGTGAACTCTGAGGATTAATCCTTTTATCGGGTAGCCGAAACCTAGTGGGAGGACAATGGTAGTGTTATACTCAATTTTTTATTTTATTTTATTTTTTGGATTTTGGGATGAAAATTAACCCATATGTAGCCTTTAATTTGCTGTTCCTTATAATCATATATACATCCTTATTTCCCATTAAAATGCATAGGTATATGGGTATTGCTTCAACATATAAATTCAAAGAATGAGATAGTTTTATTTTTTCAACCCGACTAAAATTTTACTCTCCGTCCCAAAATTATTGTCATCTTTTGCTTTTTCGTTAATCCAAAATAATTGTCTTATTTGTAACTTTCCGTTTTCGGAATACTTTTTATTCCTACTTTAATTATGGACCACATACACATGAACTTAAAAAAAAACTACACATTATATCAATATTAATAATTTTTTTAATCCTTGTGCCGAGTTAAACATGACAATAAATTGTGGATGAATTTAGTATACTATAAATCAAACTTTTAATTGAGTAAAAAGCGCAAAGAATTATGTATTTTGTGATTTAAAAACATACATTATACATATATATACGTAAAAAATTTAATTTGAAAAATAGTTTGTTTTTGATCAAAAAGTCAAACCACAACAATAATGTAAGATCGTGAGAAAAAATGCAATTTGCTAACAAGTGCCACTACGAAAGTCTTATTTAATGAGTAAATATTTTGTATCACAAATGAAAATTTATATACAAACGACATAAAATATTACTCCAATTAATATGATATCAAACACATTGGGAATGTATACTTATAACTTAAGCCAAAAACTTATGAAAGACAAGTTTACGGGTATTTTATGTAAAACGGATTTTTTTGACCTGATTGACACATCGTGTATTGATGGATTAAATTGTAAGAGGGTGGAGTTTCATTTTACGAATTAAGATCCGTAAAAAGATTTTACAAAAGACTTGCTCATATCCTAAATTTTTTAAGCAAAAACTTTTATATTTAATTTTCCAATTGATTAAATTTTTATTTCGAGTCATTTGACTAGTGGATATATAGTGTAGATTTAAAAGGCATTAGTACACTTTTAAGATTTGAAAAACTCATAAATGATACTTCTCTCAGTTTTCAAATTATCATTCACTAATATTTATAACACAGTAAATTATTTTTTCTTAAATAATATGTCGAGTTAAAGTTGATAATATTTTGAAAACGGAGGAAGTAGAAAAGGAAAAGGCAAAAAAAAAAAAAAAATCCCAAAAAATGAAAAGAATAACACAAAGAAACAATCAGGTTGTTGAAACCGACAATTCTATACAACTAACAGGACGTCACACACACTCCATCCGTGGCTATCGGTTACAGTTTCTGCTTATATAGAAAGGGTTTAGTATCAGCTCGAGTCTCAGTATAATCCGCCGTGCCTATCAGTCTTCGATCGATCCCTACCTTTTAACAACTGATATAAGCTGCCGTTCGGCCTCACCCATTACGGATTCAAATTCGCTGATGCGTGGTACTCCGATTCTTGCTCCTTCCACTTCTTTTCATTATGTTATTTTTAGGGTTTCGTAAAACAAATATATTAAGCAAACACATTCAGATGGATCAGTGTTTATTTTGTGTTGCTAATTCTTCAATTTACAATAAAGATTTTGAATTGATGTTAATAGTCCAAACTTTAGTTTGATCATCATTTTCTTCTCAAATTAAGCAAATTTGTTCAATTTTTCGGTTGTCTTTTGCTGTGCTAGTTTGATCCGTACTTGTTTCATGGAATCCTATCAAATTTGTATGTTGAAAAAGATCTCTCTAATCTATACTCACTCCGTCCCTAAATGAGTATTTATTTTGAGTTTTCACATTGATGTCCGTATAGCATTACAAGTGTTCACTAGGACAGGACATGTGTCATAGGTGAAATTAGCTCAAATATACAAAATTGAGGAGAGGTTAGTGTGATCTATCGTGGAATCCTATCCTAGTATGCCTGCATTGTACCTTGGCTATAAATGTCTACAAAATAAAATCTTAAGACATGTTGTGAAGAAGGGCAGAAGGATTCTTAGGCTAATAAACAATAAGGGGAAAGTTGATAGTGTAATCTCCATGCAATTCATTCCAAGGTAGAAAATTATATGAAAGTTGTCCTTTTTCTTTTCACTCACTGCGTGATATTCTTCATTTATGTTCATTTAGGTATAGGTCAAGATAAGGATATGATCAGGGCCTGCCCAAGGGGGAGGCTGGGTAAACAAGGGCTTTAGGCCTCAGCCAATAGGAGGCCTCATTTTTTTATTATTATTACTATTGATACTAGGTTTTCTAAACTAAATAAATTGATAAACTTACTAGCATATGAAATTAAAACAAAAATTATAAAAACAATTATCAACTCAAAGTATTTTTCAAAGTAGATTTGAACAATTTAAAATGTATCAAGATATTTTTGGTTTTTTTATTTAATATTGAGAAATTAAGGTCATTGAATAATGAAAATTTAAAAGAAAATTGTCTTAATCTTGAAAATTCATTAAAACATAATGACAACTCTGATATTGGGGGATTAAATTCATTTAAGGCCTATTTCTATAACGGTTTCCACAAATCGGTTGTTTAGCGTAGCAGTCCATTCTTCTTTAGAATCCTCTGTACCTCCCTCAGATGGTGATTTATCACAAAAAGTGTATGCAGTTTGCCAAAGCTCACTGATGAATGCTTTTGCAACAACTACTTTCTGGTAAATCATGTAGAATCCTTTATTTATAGCCACAGCTTCTTCATTGTGATACGCAGAAGTCTATAAGCCAGCAAAGAACAAATGAAAAGCGAAAATGGAAATATATATGGAGTAGAATGGAAGCTACTTCCTCCGTTCCAGGCAAAGAGTCTCCGTTTGAAAATCAAACTTGACACTTTAGTATCTCATTAGAAATAAAACGACATCGTTTTACAAGGTGAACCACCTATCAAAATTAATGTAACCCACCTTTCAATCTATCATTATTAACGCAACTTCTAACTCAAAAGAAAAGAGAGAGAGACAGGAGACTTTGAGCACCGACCAGGGACGAATGACGACCTGTGTGAGTTCGAGACTTAGAGTTGGGGGCCTTGGGGCCGTCGCCGACTTCCTTGACGAGTGCTGACGTTGCCGTGCCTTGCCGACTTGCCATTTGCCACCGTGCGCGTTGCCTTTGCCATTGCCATCGGACTGAGGGAGACTGAGTCAGAGTGAAAAATTGGGAAGCCTCAAGCCTAGACTGGAAAGTGGAATGGAGTGGAGTTTTGGCCTTTGGAAATTGGGATTTGGGATTTTATAATTGTTTTGAGTTTGTGTGTTGTGACTGTTTGCTTTGTTGACAGTGAACTCCACTAATTTCAAAGACCAAGGTAATGCCTCTATTTGACTATTTCTATTTTCTAATCTATTTAGTTTTTAATTTTAATTTTTCTTTATCATTTATTTTAATAGTATTCATAAATCATAATCATAAAATATTGTTGGTTTGAAACCTTGAATCATTGAATATTCAAATGTTTGATGTCTAAAATTAGGGCTTTTTTATTTGGTTGGTTGAAAACTTGGAATTAAGGCTTTTTTTACTTTCAAAATTAGGGATTTTTTTATTTACATATTTACTTGGGTGCAAATTGTGAATTTGTTATTTAGGGATTTGTTTGGTTTAATGGTTTTTGACCTACTGATCTATTGTTAAATTTTACTTCTTTAGTTTGTTTAAATTGTAATCTTCAAATTGCGAATTTTGGTTTATGTCTCTTCAACAGGGTTATAGGTGTTTTGACTATTGAGGGAATATAGAAAGATTTTTTAAACGAAAATTGAAGGAAATTGGAATTGGTGGTTCTAGTGGTATATCTCCTAGTACTCAACCATCTGTTCCCATAACTTCAATTAGGAAAGATTTTGTTGATTTGAATAGTCTTCCTTCAGATCCTGCAGAAAGGAAAAAGATATCTGAATTTTACCCAAACCAAGTTGATGAAATTATAAGAGCTTATCTGTTAATGGGGCCTTGTCAACCTCGTGGCCATGATTTCCCCAAGAAAATGATAGGAAATAAAATGCGTCGTTTTAATCCTGATTGGTTTGATCAGTATGCTAATTGGTTAGAGTATATCATAAAAGAAGATAAATCATATTGCTTGTGTTGTTATTTGTTTAGAGTTCAAATCAACAATCAAGGTGGTGGGGCATTTATAACTAAAGGTTTTTCTGCTTGGAATAAAAAGGCTAGGTTGGATTCTCATGTTGGTGCGGTTAATAGTGCTCATTATGTGTGTTTAAAGAAGTGTGAGGATCTAATGAGACAAAGTCAATCTATTGCAGTTGTTCTTCATAGACAATCAGACATTGAGAAAATTGAATACTGGAATCGATTAAATGCTTTAATTGACTCTTGTAGATTTTGTTGCACCAAGGGATGACTTTTCGTGGACATGATGAGAGTGATGGTTCTTTAAATAAGGGGAATTTTCTTGAATTGATGAAACATATGAATCTTCATGGTGAGAGTATTTATAAAAAATCTTCCCCCCAAAAATTGTCAAATGGTTGCTCCCAGCATCCAAAAAGATATTGTTAATTGTTTTGCAAAAGAGACAGTCCAAAAGATAATTGGAGAATTTAAAGATGATTTTGTTTTCTTTGATGGTGGATGAGTCTAGTGATGTATCAGACAAAGAGCAAGTGGATGTGGTTTTGCGATTTGTTGACTCTCGTGGGATTGTGCAAGAGAGATTTATTTGTGTTGTCCATGTGATGGAGACTTCTGCTTTGTCTTTAAAATCTACTATTGATAAATTGTTAGATGATAATGGTTTGAGCTTGATGAAAATTTGGGGTCAAGGCTATGATGGGGCAAGCAATATGAATGGTGAATTCAATGGGTTGAAGACTTTGCTTTTGAATGAAAATCCGTCTACGTTTTATGTTCATTGTTTTGCCCATCAACTTCAATTAGCTCTTGTTGGTGTGGCTAGAAAACATGAGGATACTATAAACGTTTTTAGTATGATTTCCACCTTAATGAATGTTGTTGGAGCCTCTTGTAAACATAAAGACATGATTCGACAAAAAACAAGTAGAAAAAGTGACAGAAGGAATTAATAGTGGTTTAATTAAGACAGAGAAGTGATTAAATCAAGGGTTAAGTCTTCAGATGGCTGCGGATACACGTTGGGGGACTCATCATAAATCATTGTTGAAGTTCTTGAAGTTGTTTCATGTGATGGTACTAATGCATTGAAAAGAGCTCAAGCAAGGGGTTTATTGGGATATTCATATTTAGAATCATTTGATTTTGTTTTTCATTTGCAATTGATGTTGCTTATATTTGGGTTCACACATGATTTGTCATTGGCTTTGCAAAGGAAAGATGGAGATATTGTGAATGCTATGTCACTTGTTAAAATAACTAGGACGCGATTGCAAGTGGTAAGAGATGATGGATGGTAATCTCTTCTAGGTGACATCAATGCATTTTGCAATGAAATTAAGATTGATTGTTTGGATATGAATGTTGAATATGTTGATGCTCACAGACCTCGACATAGAAGACACATTACTAACGATTTTCATTATCGTGTTAAATGTTTTTATGTCATTATGGATAAGCAACTTTTCGAGATTAATGATCGATTCAATGAGGTCAATTATGAGTTGCTTCTTTGTGTTGCTAGTTTGAATCCAAGTAATGATTTTCATGATTTTAATATAGCAGCATTGATAAGAATGACTCAATTTTATCCTCATGACTTCTCAGTATTTGAGCGTATGACTATTAAGAATCATCTAGAGACATATATTATGGATGTGCAAACAGATGACAGATTCAATCAATTGAAGGGACTTCGTGATCTATCTGTATTGCTAGTGCAAACAAACAAATATTTGTCGTGCCCGTTGGTGTATCCGCTTTTGAAGTTTGTGTTGCTTTTGCCTGTAGCAACAAGTGTAGAAAGATGTTTCTAGCAATGAATATTATCAAGACGGATTTGCGAAATCAAATGTGCGATCAATTTTTAAGTGACTCTCTTGTATGTTATATTAAAAAGGGTTGTTTAATAGCATTACAAATGATGATGTAATTAAATGTTTTCATAGTATGAAAACGCGTAGGGAACAATTGTAATTTCTAATGTTTTTATGCAATAGTTATAATTGTGAATCCACTTTAAAATTTTCTCGGATTCACCACTAGTCAGACAGCCTCCACCTGAAATAAGATGGATTCACCCACTACCAATAATGCTAATGTTGGTATGGACAATTTCAACACAGAAGAATAATATACCTTCTAGTGCGGCGATGAATGCTAAACAAATGCAAAGAGAAGGGGCCAACAACATAGATAATATTCAATTGCACCAGGAGCACACGTTCAATTGCCCATATTCCAATCCACTATCCCATGCGGCAATACTCATATTGCTCATGCTGCACATGGTTCGTCCCCTTTCAATTCTTGAACCGCCGGTTGGTGTTGTTACGGGGTCCAATTCCAAATGCTCCAATACAAAAATTGTATCACGTAACCCATTTGAGATATCAATCAATATTTCTACAGAGGACGATGGTGTTGATTGTTGAAGCCTTGAAGTTAACTTAGTTGACAAGGCTCAAAGTGGTTTCCATGCATTTTCTTCCACTGCGGTAGATACGTATACATGGGCTTCTTGTGAGAGAATATTGTTTTGGGATATCATTATGCAGCACCTTCTTCCTATTCGTGTGGGTAAAGCACATTCTTCAGGCCGAGACCTTGACAAGGTTCAACATCCACGCGGTATGCTATTTCGTTCTGCTTCTTTAAACGATTTGTCTCTCGTTTGTCCCTCTACCTCGAGAATCCAAGTCTTTTATAAGCTTTGTATGGCATGAAGAAAAAACCTAAACATAAGATTTATCTTACACGTAACAAACGTAAGATCAGGGCGGCTTCAATAGCCCACCGTTCCACCAACTGATTTGGGTATTCGTCTTGCTGGTTGTCCCTCTCATGCTTGTTCTCTGTTTTTATTTATTTGAGTGATAAAAGTGTTAAAAATAAATAAATTAATTAAACAACACTTTTATGCCTTAATTTTGAAAATGACTGAATTTTTTAATTGAAACATTCAAAAATGGAATAATGGATTCTTTACCAGAAATGGGGGAGTATATCACATATGTTCTTCTATGTAAGTATATGTTCTTGCATTAGATTAGTTTCTAACAAATGGCTCTTATAAGTCATAACAATCTTAATTTCCAGTAATGTACAACATATTGTTGCTAGAAAGCCATTTTGTGCATGATATTTAACTTCAAGTCCTTTTAAACACTCATATTTTATATTGGCAAGTAATCTTTTTTTTTTTTTTTTGATAGGTAAGTGTGACCCTTGTTGGTATGGTGATTGGAACCAAAGACTTCAAGGTGTTTGCCCGAATGCCTTGACATGATCTCCCACCCCTTGGGGTCATATTGGCAAGTAATCGCTTTGATTTTTACCATTGTTTTTTCTTTCCAGATTACTATTAACTTGTTGCTAATCATCACCGGGCATGAGGATGTATATTTGGTGGTAAAATCAGAGTGATAATTATGCTCGAACAAAGAATGAAAGTAATGCTTATTGGATGGTTGTCACTACAGCCATGATTCTATGCTCATATATAGAGGAGGGGAGAAGGGGAGAGAGTACAATATTGTTTTTTTTTCTTTTTCAAATGGTTGGAGGGAACATAGACCGTACCCCAACCCTTATTTTTTTTAAAATTATTTGAATACCTTAATAGGCAACAATTATATATGATGTCTTGGTGTGGCTCGAACAAATGGTGCCTCTGATAAGCTTTGAACATCCGACCTCTCGATTGAGAATAGGGAAGTACCAGGGTGCCTCTCGGTTGAGAGTAGCAAATTCGGTCATGTTTTTGGCCGTGGGTTTTCTATTCATGCTGTTGTTTCATACTTTCATTTGTACATCCTTTCTTGTTTTCATGGAATCCTATCAATTGTATGTCATAAACCCTAGCTAGATCTTGCTAATTGAAAAGGAAAGTTCAGTCTAATCTATCACGGAATCCAACTAATCCTAGCTAAATGTCTACAATATAAATTCTTACATGCAGTAAGGGCGACATGAAGAAGGGCTTAGGCTAACAGATCTTAAGAAAAAAAGGGTGAAGTTGATTTTGTGATCTATAAGAGAAAAAGGGTGAAGTTAATTTATTTTGTGATCTTCACGCAATCTTTTTCATAATTTATTTTCACTTGACCCGAGAGATCTTTTACGCTTTTAGATAAGATCAAGATAGAAGAATGGTCCGCTATATTTGGGTGTTCGTCTTGTATGTTACATACCTCTTACGAACATTACTTTTAGAAGGACCGACGCGATATAGGCATCCTAAGAATAATTCAATCATTGAATAACCTAGGATGAGAGAAAACACGATGTTTTGAGGTGTCACACTTACAAATATATGGAAGTATTTGCAATTGTTGATGTAGTTTTGAGTTTCATTATTAACTCGAAACCAGGAAAATAATGTTGTTGACAGTGCCTAACAAGGTACGTTGATGGTTTTTTTTTTTTATCACCATTCAAGAAATATTTTCTTTTAAAGACTTTGATTTATTCTGACTACAACAAATAAGGAGAGGGATGTGACAAGAAACTTTTAATCTACACGCAATCTAAAAATATATTATGACTACAACAAAAGTTTGACTTTTAAACTAGGACTCTTCATCCAGAATGGAGGTATATCTCGATTAGTCTTACAGACAAAAACACCCCCTTTCTTCTATTCATGTCATGAATGGCATAAGTTAAAACAAACATATATTTTATTGTACGATATCACGTAAATAAGATTTAATAAAACTAGAAATCTTGAGTATGATATAATCATTTTGATACTAAGAAAATACTTTTTAACTTCTTATAGACGATGTAATATAATCATTTTGATTATATGTAATTAGTTATGATTTTTCAAAAAGAGTAAGGAAAGAAAAAAACAATCTTCACTGGGAAAAAAAATAAAAGATTTCATTTTCAGGTGTTTGGTAAATCTTTTGAAAATATGTCAGAAAATATTTATGCGTGTTTAACAAACACACAAAAAAAGTTACGGAAAACAATATATGAATAAATACAAAAATATGTTTTAATATTAATGCACATATTAAATATAAGATAATGTTGAACTTTAAGTAATTTTTCTTTAGTAGTCCTCAATTTATCATTAGTGGTATCAAATCAATAAGGTCTATCTTTTTTTAATCTCATAATTACAAATATTTTTTTTGATAATTGATATAAAAAAAACGTTTTAAAATAGAAAATAGACAATGTTTAGGATGTTTCTAAATAATATAGTTGACACTGATTTTATGGCGTAGTGATTATTTATTAAAATTATAATTTATAAATAGTGTGCACAAACTTCATTTATATTTCTAAATAATATTATTTGTTAGAGAAATATTGTGTGTGTAAGTAAATATGTGTAATTGTAAAAGGGGACGGAGGGTACCCGAACATTTGGAAAATGACTTACGGAAAACGAATCCGTAAGTCATTTTCCGGAAAAGAGCCTTCATTTTCCGTTGACTCGGAAAACCTTTTACGTTGATTACATTTTCCTAATGTTATCAAACACCGAAAAATGAGGAAAACGTTTTCCGAAAGTCATTTTTCGTGAAACAAACGGAACCTAAAAATAGGTAAAATCCAAAACTGAAAACTAGAGGTTGTTGAAAATGAATGAGGTTTGCCTGAATAAGTGACAACCAACAAGGTTATACACCTAACAAGACGTCACACTCACATGGCTATCACCTTCGAGACCCTTCTCTTCTTCTATATAAAGGGCTTTGGTATCAGCTATTCTCCATCACCCTTCTATTGCATAGCTAAGCTCGCCCTCCCTATAAACCCTACCCCTAAACAATCAATGTAAGCTGCCGTTCAGCCTCTCCCATTTTGGATTCCAATTCGCCAAACTGTGGTACTTCGATTTCTCCTTCTTTTTTTCCGATTCGATTTCATTATGTTGTTTTTAGGGTGTATTTTGTGTTGCTGATTCTTCAATTTACAACTGAGATTTTGAATTAATGTTTTAGTCCAAAATTTTGATCATCACTTTCGTCTCAAATTAAGCAAATTCTGTCATGTTTTTGGCTGTGGGTTTTCTGTGCATGTTGTTTCATTTGTAGATCCATTCTTGGAATCCTATAAACTGTAATTCATAAGCCTAGATCTCTCTAGTTTGTAATAGATTAGTACAACCAAGAAGTTGATTACGTGATCTCCACGCAATTCATTCCGAGGTAGTGAAGTATATAAAAGGCAGTATTTTTTTTCACTGGTTGCTTGATCTTCTTCATGCCACATACATTATCTTTACCTATGACCAACCAGCCCAATTCTATCATATGTTTGCCAAGTTCAATTTCGCTAACAGACACTCCAAAATCGCTTCCGGATACAAAAGCTGCATAGTCGCAAGTTCATACAAAAGATTTGTTTCCATTTTCACTTTCTGTTAGTTCTTTATTGGCTTATAGATACTTTTAATGACAACTCTACCGTATTTTCTTTTAGGAATGCGATCTGCGGATTACAATGAAGAAGCAAGAACTTCCTGAAAAAGCTAATAATACTCTTCTTGATAACTCACCATTTGAGGAATGGATTGATTTACTGCAGAGCCCGGCTTGTCAAAGCCATTATAGAAATAGGCCTTAAATGTAAGAGCTCCCTTCCTTTTGTTTAATATCCAATATCCATCCCTTTTTTTCATATTTAAAATCCCTAACTTCTCTCCACGTCACTCGTGCTCTCAGATATTATGATGCATATAATATCTGAATTTTGGATGGGAACTCATGATTCCGGACCATTGTTCCAAGTCGATGGTGTTAAGAATGGAGGACCATTGGCAACCATGGCTGGCTCGAGTAAAGGAAAAGTGAGCCCAACATCTTGGATTGCCCGTAACCCCAAAGTTCTAGGCGATAAGGTTGTCGAGGAGTGGGGCAATTATCTCCCTTTTGTTCAAGGTAACACCACATCCCAGTTTTAATTTGTTATTTCAAATCTTATGATTCAATTTCTTACTTTATTTGACTAAGTTATTGCTTCAGTCAACTGGGTTATTATTATTTTTTATCATATATTGGAGTGATTTGTTTAGGACGACTATCTTTCATTGGCTTAAATATCAATTTAGTCACTCTACTTTTACCAAAAATTCGAGACTCACTTAACTCTTTCTTCCTTAATTTAATCACTCTACTTTGGGATTGATGCTAATCGAATGTTTGTAGATGATTCGTGGTTCTCGTTTGACGAGCCTAGGGCTTTTCAAGAAGGTTAAGTTTGGTGGATAACAACCTCACGGGATACATACCACAAGGTATCGGCGAGCTCCCCAGGCCAACCTCGAAGTCATCTCTTTATGGAACAACTCTCTTTCCGGAACATTGCTGCAAAAGTTAGGACTAAATTCGAAAATACAAAAGCTCGACGTTAATCCACTCAGAAAATCATTAGAGGAAGGAAGTTGTATCTATTTTGATTAAGGTTTAAATCTATTTTGATTAATTTTGAATTTAAACACTCTACTTTCACATAATTAGATCTTCATCATCCATCCATATATTTGATAGAGTATTTTAGGAAAATCATTTTACTAAATTTGGGGGATTTGAGGGTCTCCTTCTCCTCTCATTTTCGGTCAACATAATGAACATAATTGGTTTGACTAAGCTTATTGATTGTAAAGTCAAAATAGATTGATTAAATTGAGTAAAGTGATGTTACTAACTTTTTTTGAGAGTTGAGTGACAAAATTTGTGTTAAGCCTTGTTTATTTGGTCTGTGTACTAGAAGGAGCTTTGTTAGTGTCAATGTGGATTCATCAAAAATATATATAGTTGATTTATTCTTTTAATTTTACTTCTTGTTTGTAACTTTTAGTTTATCTCATCTTATTCGTAATATGTGTTCATAATCAAATGCTTCTTTAATTTAAGCAAGAGTGGTAGCAGTTATGCAGAAGTACTTTTGTATTAATATTGACTCCATCCTAAAACAAATGTTTCATTTCTTAAAAAAGATATATTTATAGTATAATTGGAGTACTATCAAGTACTGAACTACGATGTTAAATAAGTTTGAATTTGTAAAGTCGTAAACTTGGTACCAACACCGCGGTCTTACACTTTGGTCACGTCACTAACAATCATAATTTAAATCATAAATGTTCTAAATCTCATAATAATTAAATCTTAAACATCCTTGACTAAAGTCAAAAATAAACTCAAAGTAATTTAATATAAAATCTATCTAATACTTAACATGAGTCTATAATTTATTCAAAGTACTATCAAGTGATTCAATAAGAATGACTAGATCTAAAATTCTCGTAAACCGTCTTCTTGGTCTATCCGAGCCGATACCCTCTAATAAATCTTACTCATTTCCTAAGAAAGAAGAGTATGAAAGGGTGAGCGAACAATGCTCAGTAAGATCATATACAACCCCTCCGATTACTAAGAAAGAGTTGACCAAAAACAGATCAGAGATGAATCAAGTGTTCAAAATCCATTGTTCGAAATTGATAAGCGGAAGCATTTTTTTCAAATGTTAAACAGAAGATCGGAATTCTAAAGAAAGATAAATACTCAATGATTGACTCGAGTAGCCCATTGTCATCAACCGTCCCATACCAATTGAAGACAATAAACTACTACAGATATATGCTCAAGATTCCAAGTGAAAGATAATAATGTAACAAGTAAACTCGAGTAACAAATTATCATCAACCGTCCCATACCAGCTGATGACAACAGATTACTTATAGAATTTCATGATCACATAAGCAATTCATAAATCATAGTTCACAGTTCATAGATTAACTTTACATATCATAATTCATAGATCATTGGTATATCCGGATAACCCCGCCACGGGCCAAGTGGCGTTCACAAACATCATAATTCATAGTTTCATAATTCATAGTGTCGTAAACTCAACTTATTGATCATGGTAGAAATTCAAGTAATCGAATACTTTGACAAAATTAGGCATTGCCAAAAATCATACTTTTCATATCAAAGGTATCTCACATGAAGTTTAATAATTATGTGAGAATTAGCAGAAAAATCAATTCATGAGTTCAAATGAAGTGTATGCGACGGAGTTCGAATTCAAATGTCGATTTAAAGTCGGTGTACGTTTCAAGAAACAGCGATATCAAGGAAGTAATGGAAACCTAACGAACTGTACATAAAAGATTGGAGACCTAAAAGAGGTATAATCACTTACCTTGAAATGCTTAGCAACGCTATTTCTTAACACGCAGGATCGTTCTAACCTTCCTTATCCAAATCTAAGTTCAAAATATACAACGTAACAAGTGACTAACTAATATTATTCTACTAATTAATTTCTTACGTTCATACCAAATCATAATCCTCAACAATTAACATATCTTAAACGTATATTTGATATTAACCTTAATTAAAATACAATATATTAATATATCTTTTCTTTATAGAATACAAACTTGTTTGGTACTATAAAATACTCCTTTTAAAAACATTATAACATTTTATTCACCCAAACTCCAACTTAATTACTCATTGTCTATCAAATTTATACTATTTAGTAATCATTGTTATTTTGTCTTTTGAACCAAACCAAACAAAATATTAATAAAAAAAATTATTATATTTTTTTTAAAAAAACAAACCAAACACACGCACCAAACACACAATTTCAACACACACCGTACATAGTTAGTATATAATATATATTATATATGTGTATATGCATAACCCCACACATAATGATTTCACAAACAAAACACACAAACACACACACTGTTAGATACTAACACACACAACTCTTACTACCACACACACTGCACACACTCTGCGCACACACACACACTACTATTATATATATATATATATATATATATATATATATATATATATATATATATATATATATTGCTTTAACCTTAACAGAATGTATACCTATGGTTACAAGAAGATTTTCTTCTCATCTTGGTGTCCGAATCGTGTTCCCTTCTAACAGCCGCCACTGCCGTTTTCCCTTCTTCTATTTATCCTAATAATACCCTACTAGGTTTCTAACCCTAATTTAAATCTTAAGTTGACTGGACCATAATTTATTAAAATTGAAACCCATAAAATTGTATTTAATATAAGTCAAAAGTGGGTCAAGCCCAACCCAATTAATTAGTTACTAAATAGGTTCAAACCATTAAATTAACACAAAACAATTATAACATTAATTTTATAAGTCCAAAACGATTATAATATTAATTAACGCCAATTAATATTTTAGTTAAAATTATCGGGGTATTACACTCTCACCCCCTTAAAAGAAGTTTAGTCCTTAAACTTACGCACCTACTCAAACAAAGTTCGGGTATTTTTCTCGTATCCCTTTCTTGACTTCTCAAACGGTGTCCTTTCAATTAGTCCAATAAACATGATTAAGATCTCACTCCAGACATATTATGCAATCCACCTGTACGTCAACTGAAGTCCAAAACCAATTATTAAATGACTTAAACAATTTTCTTTCCCAATGACTCCAAAAACCTAGTAAACAATTGACAAAGATCTAATTGCCAAGAAAGTGATGTAATAAATTATTATGGTTTCATATCAATTTTAATGAGTTTGAATTTTTAAGGGTATTACATTCTCTCCACCTTCAATAATTTGGTCCTCCAAATTTACCAAAGTTACAACCGCAAAAATCAGTTACCACGCTTTCACTGCGCACTTTAAGTACAACCAATAACTTTTACTAGCATGAATGTTGCCTCATATATATATGAGACTAGACCTCATTTTTAGAACACAAAGATTTCCTAACAACCTTCCACTTTCCAACTCCTTAATACCTTGAGTTGAGTCTGTTCTAATTCCAATGTGTGGCACGAAATTTACATTTATCGTCAATTTCATATCATCAAGACATCCGTAAATGAAAATCTGAAACCATAAGTTCCCCCTAAATCATAGCATAAGTTCTTCACTAACGCCGTTGATGAGCTCCTAATTATTCTATCAAAAGAAACTTCTTATTCATGTCCAAAACTCTTTAGATGTTGATTCATGTTCCTCCCAAAACTCGAAGTAGACCAACATATTCTAGTGAACCCAGTCACATATCGATCGAGAAACTCTTATAAAGATCAATTCATTAAATCCTTTAATGTAGCTAGGATCTTTGTAAGTCCAAACGTCACTACCAGAAACTCAGTGCCTCTAACGACCCGAACATCTTAAAAGCAATAACTAGACCATTCCAAAAATTATGTCAAACTCATAAATGTGTAGTAGAACCAAATCGATAGGCATCCTCCACTCCTAACTCAAAGGGTAAGATCAAATACTGGTGTAACCAAAATGTACCCCTTGGTCATTGTGTCTATAACTAAATCAAAGTATAAGTTCTTGGTAAGAATCTAAGTTGTGTAATTGAGATAACATGATTGAGTACAAAACACTAGGATCAATAAAAACTTAATCGTCACAAAGATAAAGTTGCATGATACCTGTCACCTCATCACTTGTTGCTCTAGCATCCCTGACAGTCATTGCAAAAATTCTTCCCTGAAATTTCGGTTTTGCTTTATCGTCACTTCCCGTTCCTCGCACAAAGTTTTCTTTTAGTGGCTCAGGGCAATCCTTGATCCTATGCTTCATCTTACCGCAATTAAAGCAGACTCCCGTAATCCAGTAACAAGTATTTGTCCTATGCTTTCTACCACACTTGGTACACGCAATGTTATTATACAGGTTCTGATCCAAATTTTGATTCTGCCATTGATTTTGGTGCTGACCCTGTGATGTGGGAGCATGGGGTCAAGACATCATCAGCCTAGGAGACTATGAAGAAATGCATGGGCATGGTAAATGGAAGACATGGCAGCCTTGGGATGAAGGGGGATTAAGAGTTACGAGAGGATTAAAGGGCCAAAAGACCGTGGGCATGTCAAAAGGGTTCAAGCCGCATACAAGGTGGAAGTGGTTCACGGGTTTAGGGCACGGCTACAAGGGAGATAGAGTTTGGGCTCGAGTGGACAAGTGGAAAGATGACACGGATCAAGGGAGTCTTGTATGGCACAACATGCAAGGAAGGAGCGGCCTAGTTTCTTGGATAGAGGGACCCCCACCATGAGTTCTATCTTCACAAGGAATGTTAGATTAGGAGTCAAATCTGCCATTAGTTATTAGTTGTTTTACTTCCTAAATAGATTAGTTTCAATTCCTTTTATTGTTATAGTTGGTTAGGAAGTCTTTTATTAGGTAATTAAAGGAAATCCCGTTTTTGGGAATAGGTCCTTTAAAGACTAGGATTTAAATTAGGTAGTTTCCTATTTTAATTGTTAATTAGAGTCCCTTAAGGACTTAGAAATTGTTTTACTTTCCTTATAGAATTAGGATGTGATTGTAAGCCTTTATAAGGCACTTTAATTCATGAAACAAGGCAGATCAGATTTTGGAGTGAAAACTTTGCGAAGAACTAGTTTGTTGTTTCTTTAAATAGTTTCAATTCAATCAAAGGTGAGTGAAGCCTAGATTAGTTGTGACATCGGAATTCTTTACGTTAGATGAGTGAAGTCTAACCAGTGAGTCCGCCTATCCTTTTATTTATGTTATTTTCATTTTTATTTTTTGGTGATTTCGTGGCAGCCTAGTTAAGCATCAAGTGCGTGGCTGTTTTGGTTTTCTTTGGAGTTATCGGCCAAGGAGAATTAGGGTAGGTTAGGCGAGATCACAAAGGGGATTTTGGGCAGTTTGTGTGAGGTTTTGTTGCTCTAATAAGTTGGTAATTTCAAGCAGTCCATACACACTTTAATTAGGCGTATTGGTGGTTGTTTCTTTAAGGATTGGGCAGATTATTCCTTGTATTAATTCTATAAACAAGGATAGATTTTTGGGCTGTTATTGAGGGTTTTTAGAAGGACTTTTCGAGCAGTTTTGTGGCTGATTTCGGGCTGTTTCGGGACTGTTGGTTCAGCCATAGGGCTGTTCGAAATTGTTGGGCAGATTTTGTGGTTCAAGCGTCCGTATTCACATCACCCTGATTATAATTCTGGTTTGACTAGTTGGTCTCCCTGTTATTGTTGTTCTCGTGTTCCTTCTCTTATTTCCATAGTCATTTCCCCCTTGATGGCTACCATGATTCCTGTCGGAACCATCTTCAGAGCCCCTCTTTCTCTCATCCTTCTTTCTTTGATACTCGACAAACTCTAGTTCCATTACACAGGCTCTATTCAGCACTTCAGTATAGGTTGGCAATTGAAGAGGAGTCAACCTATAGCTAATCCGACTGTTTAGACCTCTTTCAAACTTCCTAGCTTTCTGACTTTCATCAGCAAAAAGTACAGGAGCAAATTTTGACAACTCAATGAATTTGGCGTTGTACTCGTAACTCGTCAACCGTCATTTTCCCTTGCTCAAGGTTAAGAAATTCCACCAACTTCCTATGATCAATATTACTATGTTTAACGAAATCGAAACCTCAAAATGTGACTTACTAAACGACATAAAGAATCAGTTTATGTTGAGTGAACTGCTAACTCGCAAGGTCACTCCAATCGATCATGTGCACTATCATAAATCATAATAAAAATAGATTTTTAAAATAAATAAATAAATAAATAAATACGAAATTCCATTTCAATAATTAACTGTATCTAAGGTTCTTCTTAATTCAAATCACAAAGCAACATCCAAAGTTTCTATTTGTTCAAACTTAAAAATTTCTAATATGAAATCTCTAATTATCCCCGATATCAGAGTACACCTTATAATCTAACACACATGATCTATCAATCAAATTAAACCATAAGGCGAATTCCTAAAATGCATATCGAGAAAGATACATTAATACCCTAAAGAATCAAACCTAGACTTATTTATTTGTCCTCAGACGTAAGTATTACCTCAAAAAGTTACAAAAACGAAGGAAGAGATGGTGGCCTATATATATATCTCCAGTAGTCTTTATCAATCTTTTCATTGTACTATATCTAACGTAAGTCTCAATAAAGCAACATGATAGTAAAGCCCACTTAACATTAGTAGAATTTAAAGCTACCATCATTTCTCAATGAACAAAATCAAGATCTTAAGACTATCGTATATTTCTAAATCCAATGGTTTCTAAATCCTAAGATCATCCGGATCTAAAGCCTAAGCTCTGATATCAACCTGTAACGCCCCAAACTTGGTATCAACATCGCGGTCCCACAATTTGGTCACGTCACTAACAATCATAAATTAAATCATAAATGTTCCAAATCTAATAATAATTAAATCTTAAACATCCTTGACTAAAATCAAAAATAAATCCAAAGTAATTTAATACAAAATATATCTAATACTTAACATGAGTCTATAATTTATTCAAAGTACTATCAAGTGATTCAATAAGAATGACTAGATCTAAAATTCTCGTAAACCGTCTTCTTGATCTTTCCGAGCCGATACCCTTTAATAAATCTTACTCATTTCCTGAGAAAGAAAGTATGAAAGGGTGAGCGAACAATGCTCAGTAAGATCATATACAACCCCTCCGGTTACTAAGAAGGAGTTGACCAGAAACAGATCAAAGATGAATCAAGTGTTCAAAATCCATTGTTCAAAATTGATAAGCGGAAGCATTTTTTTCAAATGTCAAACAGAAGATCGGAATTCCAAAGAAAGATAAATACTCAATGATTGACTCGAGTAGCCCACTGCCAAAATTCCTACCAAATACCCCAGCAAGAAATAAACCCAGTTTCCCCCAATCCCTCCAATATATACCAAAACCCAGCACCACCTCCCACAAAATTAGAGGCAGATATGGAGAACCTAAAAAGTATGATGCTCAAAGTCTTGAATAAAAGAAAATTTTGTACGCAGGCATTAACGCTACAACCCTCAGCTGTACTGCCCTCAAAATTTAAAATGCATGACATAGAGAAGTTTGATGGGACTGGATGCCCTATCTCCCACTTAAAATATTACTCTAATGCTATGCAGTCAAAGGGAGCTAGCTTCGAGGCAATGGCCTCTAACTTCCATCTGACATTGGTAAGGGCTACTAAACAATGGCTCATGTTAACAGATAGAAGTATGGTTGCTACTTGGGACCAAATAGCAGAGGAATTCCTAAAGAGGTACAAAGACAATACTACCTCTGAAAATGAAAGAGAACTTGAGGCATTCACCCAAAAAGGAAGAGGAAAGTTGCCCAGACTTTAGATAGACCCGATCCATCTGAATCAGCACGGTTGTTTATAAAAAACCTCTGGCCAATTTATCTTGAACGCATGAGGTATCTTCCCTACGGTGATTTCAATGCCTTCATGGAAATAGGAATCTGCATTGATGAAGAAATACGTACAGGGTCCCTAGAAATTGATACACCTCCAAGTTCATTCTACCACTCTGAATCAGAGGAAGAATCTACGAAAGATGTCAACATTTTTGAAAGAATCCCGACTGAAAAATACAGTAGTATTCCATGGTCATATGGGACAGATAAGTCTGTCAATTCTGTTGAGGGAAGCAGTGATACTAACAGAAGTTGTATAAGACCTTACAACAGAAACAGAAGACATTACAATGAATTGCATGCTCCAATGTCACTAATACTACAAGTGTTAATAGCACAAGAAGTCTTTAAGCTCCTTGAAAACTACAAACCTCCAAACCCATTACCCGCCAAATGGAGCCATAACAAGTACTATGAATACCACCAATCCAATGGTCATATCACCGATAAATGCTTCTCACTCAGGAATGATATCCAAGACCTTATTGATGATGAAATCATTGAGAAGCTGCACCCATGATTGATTCTGATGAAAAGTAATCAATCATCACCCGAGGAACAATATTGAGAAATAATTTGGATAGAGAAGAACGTTAGTACAAGAAGTTGTTGGCCACTCAGGGAAGGACAAGGGAAGACTTTTAGACTCATAGAACCCTAGAATACCCTTTTGTATACACCTCCAAAAACCCTTTTTTCTTTGAACCTCCTTTCACCAAAAAAAATCTTCAGGAGGCAACTTTTTTCAACTCAGCGTCGGTTTTCGTAGATTTTCCATATATATCTATCTTTTTCAGGTCACCTATTTCCAAGTATTCCTCGGCAGGTTTTCTTCTAAGGATGATAAATCGACTCGCTTAAAAACACCTAGATCTACGAGTTAATAATGATTCATCCAGAAGATATGGACCCGCAAACTTTTAAGAATGCATGAAATTCAAAGCAGGCAAGTCGTCTTGATCAGAATCACCTTCGACCCAATGCGGCCAAGATGTTAGTAGCAAACTGGTGCTTCCTACCAAAAACACCAAAGCCCCTCCAAAAAACCCAAAACTCCCTACTGAAATTAAGACCTTCCGAAAATCCCCAAACAAACAATTATCCCCTTGATTCAGCTTTCCAAAACTGGGGCTGTTTCGCCTGTTTTTTTATCCACCAAGAATGATTATCCCTTTGTTCGAAAATGAGAGATTTCCCCAACTACTATGATGATACTCCGAGAAGAAAAAAAAGAGAAGAAAAAGAAAAAAAAGAGAAGAAAAAAAAGAAAAAAGAAAGAAAGAAAGAAAGAAATATCTAATCGATGTTTTATTTAATCTTTTTCCTTGCAAGTGGACAAGACTATTATAAAATAGTATTGAAAGCAAGGGTCGAACCCACAGAGAAAAGAGATCACGAACAGTGCACTTTATTGATAGCAAATTATTAATCTAACGAGGTTTTTATAATTCTTTTATTCTAAACTACTATTGATATTTAGGTGTTTAACTAATTATCAGTAATTATAGTTATGAAGATCGTATGGTGGGTGGCAATCTAGGATTCTGGGTTTCATTTGTATCTCTTTTATGTTCAATTCATAATCAGTATCATTCAATTTCTTGGGGTTCGTTCACTAAAGATAGATATAGCCTGTTGAACTATTGGTTCAGCCTCCATCTCCGCAACATTCATCTATTCTATATCCTAAGCACAAGAACTTTCAATCTAGTTGTCACCTAGATTATGATCTATCTGTCACCTAGATCATGTATGAACCTGGCCCTAACTTATCACTCTCGTGCATCGATAGGTCCAATTTATTGTGATGGTGAGCCAGTGTACGACATATGCACATTGGTCATGCATTTATCCGCACCTCTAGGCCTTTATTATTTGCGATTACATTCATTTGTTCAAAGCAAAATAATAGAGGGATTGATAAACACCACAATCAACAAGAATTGAATGAACATATATATGAATCAAAACATAAATTCGATACAAGTTACCTCCCACCTCCTAGATTATGGATGATTTAGTTCATCCTAGACAATGAACAGCACATGGAGATGAACGGAAACATGATTTGATCTTCAATACTCGTATTTACACAATCTAACTATGTTATACAACCTAAAAACTATCTAAAATCTATCTAAGACTGTCTCCAGCCGTTTTTCTATCCGTGGCTCTTGGCATCCGACTTCAATTTATACCCGGGAGTTGTATTGCAATCGAATCTCTTTGTGAAAATACGAAAAAGTCGCGTTCTGACCACCTTGCGGTCGCAAGGGGTTGAGTACCTTGCGTCCGCAAGGTCTCCAGTACCTCTGGCCTTTGATTTCTTGCTTCTTTAATGTTCTACCTACCTTGCGGGGGCAAGGTCTGGGTACCTTGCGACCGCAAGGTCTCCAGATTTGGACTTCCTCGTTTCTTTTTCAATTTTCATCTTTGGCCCTTCTTGGAATTTGCACCTAAAACCCTGGAGTTTTGCATATTTTCACTAAAAACCCTGAAACTTACAAAACTCACCGAAAACATATATCAGTAGCCAAAAGCCTCGTGAAATAGCATAATTTAAGTCATAGAAGCATATAAAATCGACGTATAAAATACATCGATCAAATACCCCCAAACTTAAACTTTGCTCGTCCACGAGTAAACAATACATATAAATACACAAGCAATTAACTAACAAAATGAAAATCTTTTTGGAGGGTGACACTATTTACACTCCTCTATAAACCCACAAACTCAAGGAGACTCTTTCGAGTGACTCGACTAAGCAGATAAATAGAAAAACTGATAAATACAAAAGTAGATAAAAATTAACTAAAACAAAACAAAAATATTTTTGGCTTCAACCTCAAGTTATGAAAGTATGGCATGCAAAGAGTCTCAGTTCGATGCTCACCACATATATGCAGGCTTAGTCACATAAACTCAACTGATCTTTTCTTAAAACTGCTATTACTTTTAATTTCTCCGTGTGTGTGTGCTCACCAGTCTTAGAGAATATCTTAACTAAAACAGTTTTATTAAGCTAAGCACCACATTCATATGAAAATCAAAGTTTAATAGAAAATCATGCATTAGGAAGTATGAGATCTACCATCCAAGCCCGGTCAGTTACATAAAGAAAGGTCCCAAGGATTTCAAAGACTTATACATCCATCCCATGCACTTCTATGTATGACATACAATGCTCTCCTATCCCAATGACTTGTAATAGCTAAGATTATGCTAACACAGTGAGCTTTAGGGCGAATAATAATGAACATGAAGTGTTTGATCAATTTCATATGACTCACTTGACAGTTAAAACAACATAAGCATTGGCAAGAAGATCATTAGGTCTTTATTTAGCTTGTAATGTAAGGCCAAGGTGATGGGGGATTTGATGGAAAGGATTGGAATTCAAAGTGAGAGAGTAAGACTACCCTTTATCCCTCATACTTCCAAGCAAAAGGAAGTGTTCCCTATTTAGGCTAAGACCTGCAAAGACTACAAGTGGAGGGTTGTTTTTCGTTACTTTTCAGTTTTCTTCTTCCCCCCCCCCCAAACTTGTTTTGGGCAATAAATACTTCTAAAAATATCTCATCATTTTTCTCAGCAAAATTTTTCTAACATATTTTCTCTTGAAAGCTATGCTTCCATTTGAATCTTTGTTGCACTCTTCTTCTTCCGTTTCATTTTTCGTCGATACATATATTTTTCTTTTCTTTTCTTTTTCTATTTTTTTTCGACGACGGAAAGAAGTCTTTCGAAAAATAGCCTAACTGAAAAGAAATGGTCCTCTAAAATCCATTTCCCCACCCACATCCTACTCTCTCAAAGGGTAGGCTAAAAGTGTATAGGCTTTTAGGGTTAAGTTAATGTGGGTAATAGAAACGATGGCGAATGGGGGTTTAATAGTGTGCTTAGCACACTCCATTCTTTTTCATTAGGCTCAAAGGGGACACTAGGGATATTTTTAGTATAGGTCAGGGAATATTTAGGCTCTAACGATCCAAAGATGGCCTAAGTCATTTCTTAATGCCAAATGCTCATGTAGTTTTTAAAGCAAGTAAAACACACAAAATATCATATCAACTATGGGAATTGTGGGGTTGAATGTTTAGCATCACTGCATTTCACATAAGCATTCGCTAAGACAGATGGTAGGGACAATTGAGACTAACATGCAGACACGGTTCGAAAGTGTGCTTGAGATATATAAATGAGAAAAATCCAAGGGATCTAACTATCATGCAATTGACCCTAAGTCACAATTTAATGCAACAATTATGTTCGAATGGCTATGCATCATATTCTTGTGCATATCTTGTTGTAATGAAGTAGGTGCTATAGACTTTATAAAACAATTCTAATCAATCCATAATTATGACTGGTGTGGGTGCATGAAGAATTTGGAGAAAAGTAAAAGTTTCACAAAATCAAGTAAATTCCAGAGGGATCTACGGACTAGCTATGTGGTTCATTGCATTAACTCCTCATTGACTACGACTAGCATTACCACACCTACACTTGAGGATGAAAATTTTGAAATATTTTATTATTATTATTAAATTTTTTTTAAAAAATTGGAGATGTTGATGACACAATTGATGATGGGTCCCCACAAGAGAAACCCACGAGCATCCAATGTGAGTGTATTTTGGTCAAGGCAACACCTCCGAAAATAAGAAAAAAATTAAAAACAGGAAAATTGGGTGAAGAGTTAAATGGTCATCAAGAAAAGAAATTTTTCTTCACCCTAGAAACATAGCCCAACTCCATTCCTCCTTAGGCTAGGACCTGCTAAGACTCTAAGTTTAGAATCCCCCCCCCCAAACTTAATTTCTATTTTGTCCTCAAAATTGAGGAACATATGAGAGGATTGATGGGGCAGGACAAATATCAAAAGGACATAGCAGGCCCACCTAACGAAAGAGGATGGAACTTGGGCCTCGACTCACGGTGAGTCGGGCGGAGATAACGAATGAGGACGAAACTCGGGGATCGTGCCAGGTGGCAGCCCATAATAATTTGAGACATTATGTCCCACGGCGTTAACCCAACTGAAAAATTTCATCTGGTCGGCACGCATTTGTGCCAACTATTGACTCACCATATCAGTTTGGACGACAACTTCCTCCAACCTGTTGGAGATCTCCACGAGTGGGTCCTCCTCCTCCTCTTTGGGTTCCTCCTCGTGAGGAACCCTCACTCTCGGCTATTGCTGGTGCTCAAACAAAATGGCCCTAGTAATGGCCGGACCAGCCTTAAGCCTCTCCGCGTGTCTGGGCCATCTCACGCCTGCCCTCCTACACACTCGGTGATCAAATGCGGGAACGCGAACCCCGCATTCGTGGCACCTCTAATAAGGGTCTTGATTTGGCCATTGATCAGACGGCCAACATCAATAGACCCACCAGTCATAATGGTGTAGGTCAAGACAACCCTCTCCCAAGTCACCGTATGTTGGTGACTAAAAGGCATGAGACAACCACAAATAAATTTGAACACGGGCTTGGCCGTGTTCAGAAGGAATGACTCCTCCATGGTGCATGGACAGAAGGTGGATTACAGTTGTAGGTCCACTCAACACCAGGGAGGGCGATGGTCGCATTGACCACCTCGAGGGGGACAGGGGCATGGAGGTGTGTGCTAAAATGATCGGCACCATCCGCAAAGTTGGATGTGCCGAAATAGTTGTTAATGCTTTGGGACGAAAAATCTACTACAACGTCCCTAACATTAACAGTGTCTAAAACACCCCCATCTATGCCAATGGTGCCATTGGCATAGAACTCTCGGACAATAGGCACCACTGCCTTTTCGGAGAGTCGGTCAATAGCCCCCACCTACGGGCGTGAAATTTGGACGGAGGCCAAATTCTTCAGCCTTAAATCCCCTCTCGGGAACCAAAGACTTAGAGAGTTTGGCAGCATATTTTTCAGAGGCCTCGTAGGACACGAATCGGGTGTGGTCATAGTTAGGTTCCTCCTCTTGAACAGGGCGGGAGGAAGAAGGTCCGGTATTTCTACGCTTTCTAAACATTTTGTTTGAAAAATTAAAACTAAATATTTAACAGTTAAAAATAAATTTTCGAAATTTTTAATTCAAAATTATTTTCTTAAAAGCATGCAAATATATATCTACGTGAAAAATATCTAACACCCTAGCATGCAAAAATTTGACGTAAAACTAAAGAGAGGGGTTAGGATTACTTGTTTGCAGCTTTAGAGTTGAGTGCAGCCGAAGGTTGAGCGGCATCGGCAACAATGGAGTCTCTTCCTTGCCTCAAGCTTCTTCAAGATTCCAATGGAGTGCAATGGAGATGAGATGGAGAGGTAGAAGATGAAGGGTTTGAAGAGGGAGGAGATCTTCTTGAAATTGGAGCCGGAATTTTGAAAAGTTTAAGGATCTCGCCGGATTCTTGGAGGGAGTGGTTGCTGCTTTGCTGCTTGAAGAAAGGAGGAAGAATTCTGGTGATTTTTGGAAATAGGCTCGGCACTGATTATATAAGGTGACCTTGCGGTCGCAAGGTCTGCCACACCTTGCGACTGCAAGGTGGGCAGTCAAACTGGTTGTTATTCTGCTGATTCCCCATGTACTAACGGTACGTTGCACAAGATTTGCATTTACCGAGGACCTTGCGGTCGCAAGGTCTTCCACACCTTGTGTCCGCAAGGTGTCCAGAACTGCTCCATCTTGATTTCTTTTCAACAGTTTGCAGTTTAGCCCCTTTTGTTATACTCCGTTATGTTTTGTAACTTTCCTGTATTGCAAAAACTTAACAAAAAGTCTAAACTAAATTTATTAGCAACATATAAATACAACACTAAGATGCTTTTCTCCCCCAAACTTGAATTTTGGCATATTTAATTAAAAATTAAATTTCCAAAAATACATTTAACGGAGAATAGCATATTTAAACTAACTATAAAAGAAATAACTTTCAAATTAGTGGGTTGCCTCCCACTTAGCGCCTTTGTTTAACGTCTTTGGCTCGACCAAATTGCAAGCCTAATCCTGGGGTGGTTCATTGTCAGCCAAACGAATTAACTCAATTGTTCATTCAACTGACATCGGCTCTAAGTATGGCTTGAGTGGGTGTCCATTAACTTTGAAAATTTCATTATTTTTAGGGTTTTGAATATCAACAGCTCCATGAGGATAAATTCGTACAATTATAAAGGGACCAGATCATTTAGATTTCAACTTTCCGGGGAATAGCTTAAGTCTAGAATTTAAAAGTAATACTTACATCCCTGAATGAAACATCTTGTTGGCTAACCCCATGTCATGATATTTCTTGGTCTTTTCTTTATATGTTTTAGCATTCTCATATGAATTCAACCTATGTTCCTCTAATTCATTCAATTGAAACAATCTTTCCTCTCCGGCCAGAGTTAAATCTAAATTTAATTCTTTAACAGCCCAATAGGCCTTATGCTCAATTTCAACTGGTAAATGGCATGCTTTGCCATATACCATTCTATATGGACTTATTCCTATTGGAGTTTTAAAAGCAGTTTGATATGCCCATAAAACATCCTTAAGTTTAGATTTTCAATCTTTACGATTAGGCCTAACGGTCTTTTCTAATACTGCTTTAATTTGTCTATTACTTACCTCTACTTGGCCGGATGTTTTAGTATGATAAGGTGTAGCTAACTTGTGAGTTACACCATGTTTCTTAAGGACATTATTCAATAACTTATTGGTAAAGTGAGTCCCTTGGTCACTTATTATGGCCTTAGGTACTCCATATCTAGCAAACAAATCTTCTACAAATTTAACCACTGTTTTACCATCATTTGTCTTGGTTGCTACTGCTTCAATCCATTTAGATACATAATCCACTGCTACTAAAATATGCTCACAATTGTTTGACACTGGAAAGGGACCCATGAAATCAATACCCCAAACATCAAAGATTTCAACAACCAAATTAATATGCAAGGGCATTTCGTTTCTCTTTCCTATTCCACCAGTTCTTTGACACTTATCACATGTTCTATAAAATAGTTCACAATCTCTAAAAATCGTGGGCCAATATAAACCAGATTGTAAAATTTTTCTTGCAGTTTTGTTTCCAATAAAATGACCTCCACAAGAGTATCCATGGCAGAATTCCATAATACCTTGTTGGTCTTTTTCTGGAATACATCTTCTTATTAAAGAATCTGAACAAATTTTATATAAATGAGGTGCTTCCCAAAAATAGTTTTTCGTTTCAGCCAAAAATTTCTTCTTTTCATAATGATCAAAATCAGGATTAATGATATCAGACACATAATAATTGACAAAATCAACATACCAGGGGTCTGAGTCTTTAATTGCTAAAAGTTGCTCATCAGGAAAATCATCATTTATGGGAACAGGATCATCAAGAAATTGACGTTCAAGTAAGGGTGAAAATTCTAATCTAGACAAATGGTCGGCTACGACATTTTCAGTTCACTTTTTATCTTTGATTGTGATGTCAAATTCTTGTAACAATAGCATCCATCTAATTAATCTTGGCTTAGCATCTTTCTTACTTAACAAATATTTTAATGCAGAATGATCAGAAAATATTATCACCTTTGATCCTAAAAAATATGATCTAAATTTTTCTAAAGCATACACAACTGCCAAAAACTCTTTTTCTGTAGTTGTGTAATTCAATTGTGCATCATTTAGAGTTCTACTAGCATAATGGATCACATGAGGTTTTCTATCTACCCTTTGTCCTAACACGACTCCAATTGCAAACTCTGAGTGTGACAGCCCGACCCGGACCCCAATGCGAGATCCCGAATCGTGCCGTCCAAATAGTCAATAACACAAGCATGCGCAAGTAGGATTATAAAATTCATGTGGCGCAACATCGCATACGAATAACAACTCGACTACACTTGGCCGAAAAAACAACTTAATATAAACAAGTCATCGGCGACGTTACAGCCGGAACCCAACAACTACTCCTACAATTTTAACACATGCTTATAAAAACCTCAACGGCCACAACATGCCGGAGACAACAACAACAATAATATTTAAAAGAGCTTTAGCGGAAGAAACTGTAGTGAACCATTAACATATAAACAGGCTCGACATATAAGTCGGCATACAAAACATTACGAGTATCAAATCATTAAGTTACTACAACAACAAAAACCCCAAGTCAAGTCTATTTGACTTGCTTCCCAACGTCCTTGCCAAAATAAAAGGCTAACTACCAAAAGTCCCAAAAGAGCAACCTCTAGCTCGCAAGCAACGAAACACGAGTATGGCGAGCCTAGCACGAACCGTCTCCTCGGCCCGGATCTAAGGAAAACAAAGCAAACAAATAGGGTAAGTCGAAAGACTTAGTAAGTTACTAAAAATGCACGTTCATGTTATGTCATGGCATTGATCACAATTATGGCTCATGTTCTTCACATAGCACTTAGCACATTAATCACATAGGTGCGGAAAATAAATCATACAAGTAGGATATGATATAGTCACGGCCGCTTCGTAGCTCCTGCAATAAACTTTATTATACTGGATCGTGCCACATCGATGCTCGGTGATTACATCGACTTTTATCGAGAACCTACTCGATCTAGATAGCAAGCCAATGCAGCACGTATTGATATGGCAAAGGGGCTACTTCCCCATTGTGGCCAACAATGGAGGTGTGTGTGAGGTCCCGGGTGCGGCGATCCATAGCGAGCACGAATCCCACAATTCGTGAAGGCGATGCATCGTCCCACCCTGACTTAATAAACAAACCAAATAATGCCAGCTGGACTCAATGTGATGCACAAGTAGATGTTTACTTGACTTAAACCAATTAAGGATCGAATTCGACAAGAGCGAACTCATCCGACCAAGTAGGTTATAAATCTCTACCATAAATCATGACAAGACAATTAATTGCTCAAAACCAATCTTTCATATCAACTTGTTGCAAACAATTAAACCAAGCTCATATTTGAGTAACTCAATCAAACGGTGTCCAAACTTCGTAGGGATTGAAATTAGGGTTCAACATGTTCAAATCTTCCCTAGAGTTGACTCCGTTGAGTCTTTTCTCTAAATTCCCAATTTTGGAGAGATTGAAGCTATGTGCTTCATAACCCAACCTAGGTCATTTCTAAGTTCAACAAGGATGTAAATTCACCAAGGCATTGCAATGTGATTCATATACATCATAGAGTTCAACTTTGAGGATAGAACACATAACAACTTAACAACATACAATGTAGGCTCAAATTAGGGCATTCTCATATAACACTTGTTCAAGGAACACATGTAATACATGTTTCTAACATGTTCAAGACTTTAATAGACAAGATGAGAGAGTATAATAAACTTTATTAAGCATAAAATCCTCCTATACATGCTCCTAGCAAGTTCATACTTTCAAAACACAAGAAGAGAGCATAGGAAGCATATATGTGTCCTCATTGACCTCATACATCATAAACTTTGTTTCCTTAGGGTCAATGAGAACTAAAGAGAAGAAGAAGAGAAGTAACTTACTTGTGTTCTTTAGCAAAGAAAGCAAAGAAGGAAACTAATCGGTTGAAAATGATCTACTCTTCAAGCTCTACACTTTTGAAGGAGGTGGCTTGAGCAATGGAAGAAGGGATGATGGAGAACCAAGAAGGTAGCTTCAAGAAGCCATGGGAGAACTTGAGAGAAGATGAAATTCGTTCTTGGAGAGTGAGGGAGAAGAATGAAGGTCAAAACATCAAATTGTGGTGTATATGGGTTTAAAAATCTGAGTGGGACAAGTGTCAAGCTAATGTGGTGGATAAATATCTGATTTTGGCTTGTTAAATGATCACTAATGGTCTCTTAATCCACTCTTAAAACATGTTACTAATGTTAGGACATAATCAAGGAGGGTTAAGGAGGTTTAAGTGAGGTTTAGAAAAGGTTTGGATAGGGGTTTGGGTGCCAAAAGTCGTACAACAGCAAAACAGGGGAAAATTCCGTAGGTAGCTCCCAGCAGTTGAGGCGGGCGCCTCACTAGAGTCCAGGCGGGCGCCTGGAATGCTGCAGCTAAGTTCATTTTTGCAATGCTCTCAGCTCTTGAGGCGGGCTAGTGATCAAAATTCGATGCGGCCGCCTCGTCTAGCCCTTGAACTTGGTCTAAACATGTCCTAAATGGTCCCAAACTTATGGGCAACCATTCTAAGGTCTAACCCAACTCAAAACAAGTCGGAAACACACCCGAACAACATCCGGAACAAGGTAAAACAAGGCTCGAATCATGCGACGAATGGTTAACGAATCAAACACCAATCAAACACCAATCAAACAAGGATAACTTGGACATGGAAAAGGCTTGTTTAAACATGGTTATGACCTGAATACAAGGCCAAGAACTCAACGAACATTTCACATGACGAAATACAAGCAATTACGAGCAACGAGGGGAATCGCTAAGGCCAAAACAAAGCAATCGAACCGGCGATTCAACAAGCAAGCATACATGATTCTAAACATGTTAAGAGCTTCATGAATGACTTATGAATGTTTCTAAATCATATATAGACTAAGTAAACATGCTCACAATCAACAAGAAAACATGAAGGCAAGCACACAATGCACATGCAAGAATCCGGGGTGTTACACTCTCCCCTCCTTTAGGAATTTAGTCCCTAAATTCTTACCAAGTTCATCAAACAAATGTGGATGCTTCTCGCGCATCTCCGCTTCCGTTTCCCAAGTCGCTTCTTCAATGTTGTGGTTTCTCCAAAGGACTTTGACTAAGGGTATTCTCTTGGTTCGTAGTACTTGCTCTTTGGTATCCAAAATCTTCACGGGCTTTTCAACATAAGACATATCCGGCTCAAATGTTATCTCCTCATACTCAAGTACATGGGACTCATCTTTCAAATACTTTCGCAACATGGAAACATGGAAGACATTATGAGTCTCCGAAAGTGAAGGTGGTAATGCAACTCGATAGGCGAAAGACCCAACCTTCTCAAGAATCTCGAATGGGCCAATGTACCTCGGTGTAGGCTTCCCTTTCTTGCCGAATCTCTTCGTACCCCTTCTTGGTGACACCTTCAAGAACACGTAGTCTCCCACTTGGAACTCAAGATCCCGTCTTCGATTATCCGCGTAACTCTTTTGTCGACTTTGAGCGGTGCGCAATCTATCTCTAATCAACTTCACGCTCTCAACCGACTGTTGTACTAACTCGGAACCCCAAAGTTTCGCCTCTCCAACTTCGTCCCAACAAATTGGTGATCTACACTTACGCCCATACAAAGCTTCATACGGCGCCATCTTAATACTCGACTGATAGCTGTTATTATACGCAAACTCCGCCAAGGGTAAATGAGAATCCCAGCTTCCTTTAAAATCCACGGCACAAGCTCGAAGCATGTCCTCCAAAATCTGAATCAATCGCTCGGACTGACCATCCGTTTGTGGATGAAAAGCTGTACTGAATTTCAAATCCGTTCCCAAAGCCTCCTGCAACGACCTCCAAAATCTAGATGTAAACCTCGGATCTCTATCGGACACAATACTAACAGGTACGCCATGAAGTCTCACAATCTCCTGAATGTACAAAGCTGCTAACTGAGTCAATGAATAAGTGATAGCAATCGGAATAAAGTGTGCAGACTTAGTCAATCTGTCAACTATAACCCAAACTGCATTAAATCCTCTCCGCGTGCGCGGTAACCCTGTCACAAAATCCATAGTAATAAACTCCCACTTCCATTCAGGAATCTCAAGTGGTTGTAGAAATCCCGCAGGCCTTTGATGTTCAGCCTTAACCTGTTGGCAAGTCAAACACTTCGATACATACTCGCAATTTCCCTCTTCATGCCTTTCCACCAAAATTGTCTTTTCAAATCCAAATACATCTTCGTGCCCCCCGGGTGAATAGTATACCTCGTTTTATGAGCATTATCAAGAACTAGCCTCTTCAAATCATTATTAGTAGGAACACAAATTCTACCTCGAAATGTCAAAGTACCCTCACTATTAATCACAAAATCAGGCGATACATTTTCAGCCAACCCATCAATAATTTTCTTCAACTCCGGATCATTCCCTTGCGCTTCTCTAATTTTCCCAAATAAAACTGGCGTAGCACGAACATTTGCAAAAATTACACCCCTATCATAAATGCTAGGACCCCAATCTCGCAAATCTTCCAACATCTTCCATTCTCTAACCATCATACAAGACATGTGAACTTTCCTACTCAAGGCATCCGCTACTACATTTGCCTTCCCCGGATGATACAAAATAGTACAATCATGATCCTTTAATTTTTCCATCCATCTTCTTTGCCTCATGTTCAACTCTTTTTGAGAAAACAAATATTTCAAGCTTTTGTGGTCGGTAAAGATCTCAAATTTAGCCCCATATAAGTAGTGCTTCCATTTATGCAACGCGAAAATAATCGCAGCCAACTCTAAATCGTGTGTCGGGAATTTGCACCTAAAACCCTGGAGTTTTGCATATTTTCACTAAAAACCCTGAACCTTACAAAACTCACCGAAAACATATATCAGTAGCAAAAAGCCTCGTGAAATAGCATAATTTAAGTCATAGAAGCATATAAAATCGACGTATAAAATACATCGATCAATATCTCTCTAGGAGTAAGTCCATCATTCGTCCATCTCTCCCTCTCACCCAAGCTAATCTAGGCTTATCTGAGAAAACAACATGTATATACTTCTTCAAGTGTGGATTAGAAAGGGCCTACTATACCCAATAGCCCAAGCTATACCCAAAGCCTAAAGCCAAAAAGCCCGTAGTCAAAATGAAAAAGCCAATTATATATCTAGAACCCACAACCTGAAAAGACAACCAACGATCAAATTATTGATGGCTTTTTAAAACAGGAACCAATTTTATGAAGAGACCTCAAACCTCAAAACCAATCCTTCCCCCAAAAACATAAACAGTACACCCTTAACCTATTGCGATCAACAACTCTACTTTAATCGATCCTAACGTGATCTGAGTCAACGATAAACTTCTTGCTAAAACACAAAAATATCAAAAGATAATTACCAAGCAGGGTTCATAAACCATCAATCTGGGGATACTCGGTAATAAAGTGTACTCTGAATTTCGGCTCTCTTTCTTGTTTCGTAAAGTCGTCCTCATATCCTATGCCTTTGTTTTCCTCTTAAAAAAAAGAAAAGAAAAAAGGCAAGGGGCTTTCCCTCCATCCACTTCTGGGGTTATTCTCCATCCGTATCCAAAAGAACGTATCATTTGAGTTTACTAGGGGCTTTCTACCTCATTTTGAAAAATTTGTTGATTAAGTCACCCTAGGCTTTTCCCATCGAACTCATGAGTCTTGTCCATACAGTCTCCTATCTCCTATTCCTTGAGCCTTAAATTGTCGGTCATAACGGAAGATGCTATGGTAAGGAAATCTTGAAAAATCTGAGTCTCGCTACAAGCAAGATAAGAAAAATTATTCTTGGACTTGGTATAAAGAAAAGACATTTTTGAAACACATATCGACCGAGAATGTTCTGCCTTGACCTTATTGGGCAAGCACTTCTTAGGAATGGATGATAAGATCACTTATTATGCCTAATCATCATGTGAAATCCTAGGTTATCAAGAGACAACCTATTGCAAAATCGATACACTACTATAGGGTCCCTCATGATTCCTACAAGCCGGGTAGATGGTTTCGGATACACTTTTGCCCCTACCTTTCTTTTGATGCTAGACTGGTTTTCTACCAATTTATGTCCAAGATGCCAAAGGTTGGGAACCTCAATTACAAGGTTAGACTATTTGTTTCGCTTTGGCGTCGCACCAGTTTCTCTATGTTTTATCAGATCTTGATGCTTGACCGTCGTGTCATCTCGTCCTATGGGCCCAGTTTTTGAAACCCCTCCTTACTTTCTTTGCCAAAAACCATGATATTTTGTTATCAAGCCAAAAGAAAGAAACGGAAGCTCTCCCTTAAATTTCATCAATGAGAAACCCCACCAAATACCAAAGACCAAACAAACTTATATATGTCACACCACCTATGATTGTGGCCAAAGTTTCGAGTAAACCCTAACAAAAACAACCACAGTCATTTCACTCGCCAGCCAAGAAGTACAATGTGTTTATAAAGGATAATTTAGTCTTGCTTAAAAGAGGGTCAATCGCGTACAGGTACTATCAACCAGAGTTTACAGGTAAACTAAATTGCAAAATGATAGAGTAAGTGATTCAGCAACATTGTTTCGCGCTACTATATTGTAGACACCCCAATTTCGTACCCCTGGTATATGACTCTGACATAAGATATCAAGAACTGTCAAAACTTAACAAATGTCAAGTTACATGAGTTAAAAATGCGAAAGGCAAAGCAGGATGCACGAAACAATGAACTGCGGGGGGGGTGAAAGTGCGAAAAAACAAAGTTCAATAGTACCAATGGTGCCGCACCAAGGGCCTTGGTGCCACCACATCATCCTAGTGGTGCCGCACGAAGGACTCCCTTGGCCGCACCATGAAGTTTCCTGTTGCTTGTCTTAGAGAACAAATTGTACAAGTCTTGAAGCTCATGGTACAACTCATTGAAGCAGCTTGAACAAATTGGAGAATGCCAGCCGAGTCCCTGCTTCTCAACTATAAATAGGAGACCCCGGCTCCTCATTTCAGTCTCCGCGATAAAAATCGCAACGAAGTTCTGCCTCTCCGTTCCTTCGATAATATTAGTACGAGAGGTGCGAGATAGGTGAGTGGAAGCCCCTAAAGTCTCCAAACCCCATCTAAACTCCGCCAAAATAAATATCCATAGGTTATAAGTGATCCCTAGCCTAGTTGTTAGGTATCCACCTCACTTCCTCGGCCCAAAAATCCCAAAGTAAGCCGTTACTCTGCCCGAGTAACGAGCGGAAAAGTCAAAAAACTAAGTCGTGGTTCCGCCCAACCAAAAAGGCCAAAACCTACCAAAATAAGCTGTCACTTTGCCCGAGTTGACAAGCCCAAAGTCTCATAAATAAGCAATCACTCTGCCCAAATCAAAACAACAACACAACAAACAACAAAAAAGACTCCCTCTCCCTGAAGGACAGAGCGAGCACACCACCGCTCTAAAAGGTAAAGCCTTTAAGGGCGTTATTTATTTTATTTATTTACTTTTCCGTCTTTTTATTATTTTTAAAGTTGTTATTTAAATCCGGCACAATGTAGCCAATATAAGCCGTTGTGCTGCCCGGATTAGAATAGGAAATAGTATGTAAAAGAGCCGTTATAATGGCCAAATATTCTTAAATATGTCTGTGATTATTGTAAGGAAGTGGCTGCGAGTTCGTAAATAATGTAGCCATGGATGTATTTGTTTTAATTTCCTGTCTTTTAATACTTTATTTATTTGCTAAATAAATATAACAATAAGCATACTTCAGCCAAAAACCACTTTTGAGACCGAAAGGGCGAGTTGGGTGCCTAGCACCTTCCCAACTCGTAACTTAGCCTCCAAACCCATTTTTTTTCTCTGGTTTATTTTTCTTTTCTTTGGTTTTGCTTTATTTGCCTTAAAATAAAGATGGCGACTCTAAAACTTTCAGATTCAGTGGGGCCTCGCAACACTCCTTCTTTGCACTTTTCCGTTCTCCCCTAAAAAAGGAAGAATGGGAATGGAAGGGTGATGTATTCCTATATCCTGATATCCCCTAAAAAATGGATAACTTGATGCGGGAAACCCAAAGCTCCCATAGCGATCTGAACAGGCCATAAGGCTATTTTTAATAAAATTCATAGTGGGGGCGTCGCAATATCCTTTTTTGCACTTTTCCGTTTTCCCCTAAAAAAGGGAAAATGGGAATGAAAGGGTAATGCATTCCCATATCCTGGTATCCCCTAAAAAGGGATAACTTGATGCGGGAAACCATAAGTTTCCATATTGGATACAAAATCCACTAAAGGCAACCGAGGCACATTCCAACATCACTCCTCTCGCACTTTTGATTTCGTCTTCCCCTAAACAAGGGAGGGTGGAACGAGAGCAGTGGTGTCACTGCATCCGCACGTACGCGCACCCCTACCCAAGGGCACGCGGGGCACGGGAACACATCCCGGGAACCTCACATATATCTGATCTCGAAACTTTTACCACATATTACTGACCTTATCATCATCCCTGCATCACTTTCCCTATGCTGGGAAAGCGTGTTTTAAAAAGTGGCATCGTTTTCCCTATGCTGGGGAAAGCCCGTTTTAAAAAGGTTGCATCGCTTTCCTTATGATGGGGAAAGCGCATTTTGAAAAGGGGCATCGCTTTCCCTATGCCAGGGAAAGTGTGTTTTGAAAAGTGGCATCGCATTCCCTATACATGGGAAAACGCATTTTGAAAAGTGGCATCACTTTCCCTATGCTGGGGAAAGCGCGTTTTAAAAAGTGGCAACGTTTTCCCTATGTTGGGGAAAGCACATTTTAAAAGGTTGCATCGCTTTTCCAATGCTGGGGAAAGCGTGTTTTAAAAAGTGGCATCGTTTCCCTATACTGGGGACAGCCCGTTTTAAAAAGTTTGTATCGCTTTCCCTATATTGGGGAAAGCTCGTTTTAAAAGGTTTCATCGATTTCCCTATGCTAGGGAAAACGCATTTTTAAAAGTGGCATCGCTTTCCCTATGCTGGGGAAAGTGTCCTTTAAAAAGTTGCATCGCTTTCCCTATGTTGGGGAAAGCGCGTTTTGAAAAGTTGCATCGTTTTCTCTATGCTGAGGAAAACGCATTTTTAAAGATCCCACCAGTTTTGCCTATGCTAGGAGAAACACACACCATCTATCCCACCCAGTGATTGTTGTTTATTTGCATGAGGTGGAACTACGTTTGGTCTGATTCCTGAAAGGGATACGTATGCAGCCTATTTCGTTCGGTGCGACCATAAGAGAATTTAATTTGCATATCTGCTTAAAAACTACGATAATCTGCTATAACCGACTAAATATGTCTAGGGTATGTGAGATTTGAACTGTACCCTAAACTGTCGCATCTATAAACTGCCGCATATTGCATCTCTCCCCATTATAATTTCCACGAAAATTGGGAGTCAATAATCAACGATGTTCGTTTACTTGGTTAGTTTCGGTTTACCCGTAAACTCCATCATTGAGGGGCTCTGTAGACTCCCAAATTTCGTACCCCTGCTATGTAACATGACATAAAATATCAAGACCTATTTAAAAGCTAACAAATGTCGAGTTACAGGGTTTAGATTGCAAAAAATGCAAAAAAAAATGAAATGATGTGTAAACAGTGAATTGCAGGGGGCCAAAGTGCCAAAAATCAAATCGAAAAAAGCCTCTGAGAGTTGCCCAGGACCCCCTGGCGCCGCCCATTCCATCTTTGGGAGCCGCCCCCACTTCCATTGCGGGTGGTGCCTAATAGTGCCTCCTGCACTGTAGCTTTTTGTCTTCGGTGCAATTTTCTCATCGCGCGGTACAAGCCGATGAAGCTCAGTGAATGAAACTTAACAACAAAGAAAGCCAGGATTCTCGCCTATAAATAAAGGCATCCGGCACTCAGAATTCACATACTTTTACCGTGCAGTGAGTGATCGTTCTCCAGAGAGAATGCTGTGAGATTTATTCCTCTAGCCCCGAAGCACCGCCAAATCTCCCCCAAACACTAAAACCAAGTGGCCAAAGTGAAACCTAGTTACCCTGCTAGGATTCCGTCCAATTCCATTGGTCCAAAAATCTCAAAAAGAGCAGTTGCCCTGCCCAAATCCAGACACCAAATCAGCAAAAAGCAAGCAGTTGCTCTGCACGATTTCCGCTGTCAGTAAGAAAACATCAGCAAAAAAGCAAGCAGTTGCTCCGCCTGGATCTTGAGATCGAAAAGCAACTTTCAGAAGCAGTTACTCTGCCCGAATCCCTGCAACAGCAAAGCATAAAAAAAAGACTTCCTCTCCCTAAAGGACACAACGAGCGCATCCTAAAATCTACTAGAAGCTAGTTGGTACGGGATAAAACCCTCACGCTTCAAGAGGTAGGCTATTTAAAATTTTTATTTATAAAAGTGTTATTTAGATCGGCCCGATGTAATAAAAATAAGCAGTTATGTTGCCCAAATTTCTATAGGAAATAGCACTAAAAAGAGCCATTATTATGACTAAAATTTTATAAATGTATTTGTAACTCCATGAAGGAGGTTGTTGCAAGTTTGTTATATTATAGATACATATGTGTATATTTAAATGTTTTATTTCATCTGTTAAATAAATATAAAAAAACATATTTTAGCCAAAAATCTATTTTGAAACCGAAAGGGTGAGTTGGATGCCTAACCTCTTCCCACCTCGTAACTTGACCTCCGAACCCTTTGCAAATCGTGTTTTGATTTGCACAAATTTCCACCTATTTTTTTTTTGCAATTCAAACCTTCCGTTTTGCAAAATTAACCTGTTTTTGATTTTCGACTTAACCTCCAATTTTTTCAAAAATTAAACCTTGTACATTTCTTTGTATTGAGTTAATTTTTAACAAAACCAACCTTGGTCAAACCGTAGTTTATTTCCGCCGTTTTTGATTGCAAATTAAACCTTGTACATTTTTTGTTTTTGCAAGCAAATGAACCTTGGTCACATTTCTTTGTACCGTAAAACCAACCTTGTTCCGCCATTTTGATTGCAAAATAAACCCGCCGTTTTTTGATTGCAAATTAAACCTTGTTTGTATTTGCATTTCTTTGTTTTTGCAAGATTTGGTCAAACCGTAGTTTAGTTCTTGTTAATTCCATTTTGCAAAATAAACCTATTGCATTTGTAAACCTTGTATTTGTTTACTCAAATTACTTGTTAATTCCGCCTTTTTAGGATGCAAAGTAAACTTGGATGATGAAGATGACTGGCATGAATTTAAGAATGGTAACAGGTCTTTTCGTTTAATTCAGGAAGTGCTATTTACACAGAAAGTACGTAGACCTAAAGAATTCAAGTGTTGTACAACGCCTTAATGGTTTTATTTTTTAATAATAATAATAATTATTATTATTATTATTTTTGTAAATGTAGGTTTGCTCTTTAAATTTTATCTCCTAATCTTCAACAAAGCTGTTTTGATGTAGTAAATGTACGTAAGTAAATAGAGAAACCCCACCATCTTTTGTGAGGCAAGTTTAAATTATAGACACCAAATCACTAATTGGTAGCTTAACTGGCTCTCCACCCTTTCATGAATTTGAAGGTGTTAGTTTCATTGCATGCAGAAGAGGACTCATCCGTCTTTTCATTTGCCGGATTGAAGTCAATGTCCAAGAAAGACTTGGGTTCGATTTTGAGCATTTGAATGAAAATACTTTTATTTTGTTTTAGGTTATTTCAAAACTCTTTATTCTGTAATGTTTTACTTGTTAATGAAGCAGAGAAACGAGCAGTTTCGCCTCACGTTTTCCCCTATTACGTACGGATCTCTCGCAAGTAGTCCAACAACCCCAAATACACGGTCAAATTCAAGATCAACAACCCCCAATCCTAGTCGACCCGACTCTAGGTTGGAAGAAGAGGGTAAAATATTTGGTTTCTGGTTTGTTAAGTTTTTGCAACTTTGTTTTACCTTTAGAAGCTCAGAAATTTGATTATATGGTGGTGTTGCTGAGTATTTTACCCAGTTGTGTTTCTAATGCTTGAACACTTTCCGGGGTGTAGCAGTATCCTTCAGAGATTCGGAAATCAGCCTCAATGCGACTCCATGCTGAAAGAGAGACCCATAGAGAGGGTGACCAAATCCCAAGCAAAAGTAAACGGCTCCTCAAGGCATTGCTGAGTCGACGTAAGTCAAAGAAAGATGATATGTTATACACATACTTGGATGAATACTGATTGGAAGTAGGCTGAATTAGAAATCCATCTTCTTGAGTTGTTTCTCTTACTGTTGCCCTGTAATAGCCAATATTTGTATTTCCTTTTCCCAAGCATGAAGCATCACAAGTTACTCTGTATTCCTCTTCTTATATTGTAAGTCACTGTTTACATGATTATATGAAAAGTGATTGTTGGACGCACTTTAAATTCATCGGTCCAAATAGCACATAATCAGTCTTTATCATTTAAAGGCTTGCAAGTTGCAAGGTTGCATTTCCCAATTTCATAGTCAAACATGATTGATAAAAATTTAAATAAATAAATAATTTATATTGTAAGTCACTTGTCATGGGCATAACAAAAGAAAATGTCCAAGTAAGGAAGCTAATCAATCCAAAACTGATCATCAACCAATGGAATTATACAAGGTTTACGTTGCAAAAAAAAATTATACAAGGTTTACTTTGCAATAAAAAAGGCGGGAATTAACAAGTAATTTGACCAAGGTTCATCTTGCAAATACAAACAAATGTACAGGGTTTATTTTGCAATCGAAATGGCGGGAACTAAACTACGGTTTGACCAAGGTTCATCTTGCAAAAACAAACAAATGTATAGGGTTTAATTTGCAATCAAAAAACGGCGGGAAATAAACTACGGTTTGACCAAGGTTGGTTTTGCAATACAAACAAATGTATAATTGCAATGAAAAAAGCGGAAAAATCAAGGTGTATCTACCGCCAACCGGCAGCCAACTCACCACAAAAAATTCACTTTAACTTTGAATTGCAAAAAAAATTGGAGGTTCAATTTGTCGAAAATCAAAACACGAGGTTAATTTTGCAAAACACAAAATAGGTCGTGGTTTTTTTTGCAATTATCTTGCAAAACATTTGGTTTTTCCTTTAATCTCCAATTTTGAGTCGCCACCACTCCAAGCGAGGGATCGGTTTGAAGCATGTGAATTCAACGAGTTCGTCCATGATCAACACCTTCCCCTCACGCCCTCTTACCCCAGTGTAAGGCTAACCCTTCTCCAACCGCGCCATTGATTCTCTTAATCATGCTTAATTGCCCACTTGAACCTCAGGAGTTTCAAACAGCGCAATTCTCCTCAATGGCAGCATGCTATGGATGACGAACTTCGTGCTCTTCATAAAAACGACACTTGGTCTCTCATTCCTCGCACATCATCGGTAGCAAATGGGTGTTTAAAATTAAAAGGAAGGCTGATGTCACTATAGAACGACACAAAGCTCGGCTTGTTGCTCAAGGTTGCTCAACACAAGAATGTCTCGACTATGACGAGGCGTTTAGTCTAGTTGTCAAGCCCCAAACTATTCGGATTGTTCTTGCCCTTGCCCATGCTCGTGCTTGGCCTATTCAACAGTTGGATGTTCGCAACACCTTTTTAAATGGCATGCTCAATGAAGAGGTCTTCATGGCTCAACCCCCCGGTTTCCATGATCCTAAATTCCCTGATCATGTCTGTAAGCTTGATCATGCTCTTTATGGTTTGAAACAATCTCCGTGAGCTTTGTTCCAACTGTTGCACGATTTTCTGTTGTCGCTAGGTTTCTTTAATAGCAAAGTTGATAGTTCACTATTTATTCGGCATTCGCTATTCTTGTATATGTCAACGATTTTATTGTCACTGGATCCAATTCGCAGGAAGTCTCCCAAGTTTTGGATGCCATATGTGATACTTTCGAAAGTCGGCGTATGGACAATCTCAGTTTCTTTCTTGGAATTAAGGCATCTCGCTCCAACACTGTCTTGACTTTGAGCCAATTCCATTATGCGGTTGATTTACTCAAAAAATTCAAATGGAAAATTACAAGCCAGTATCTACACCAATGCTGCCCATCTCACTTAACCAGTTTTTCGGGTGATCCGCTTCAAGATTCCACTCTATATCACAGCATGGTCGGCGGTCTTCAATACCTCACTCTTACCCATCCCGATATCTCTTTCACGGTGAATCAGGTATGCCAATACATGCACCAGCCTCGTACTTCTCACATGCAAGCTGTCAAGCGCTTACTCCGCTTTGTTAAGGGTACAATCTTTCTCGGTCTGACTTATTAAGTATCGTCGGATACATCGTTATCTGCCTATTCTGATGCCGACTGGGTAGGTGATCCCAATGATCGTCGCTTAATTACCGGTGCTTGTGTGTTTGTTGGCTCCAACATTGTCGCATGGACTGCCAAGAAGCAATCCACCATTGCTCGATCTAGTAGTGAGGCCGAATATCACGCCCTCGCTATCACGACTTCGGAACTTCGTTGGTTCTCCTTTCTTTACTAAGAATTGAGTATTTTCCTACATACTCCTCGTCTATACTGTGATAATATCTCTGCCATCCACATGTCCAAGAATCCCATTTTCCATGCCCGTACACGCCATATATATAGAGATCGATTATCATTTTGTTTGGGAATTACAACAACACGGATTTCTTTGGTTATCCTATGTTTCTACCAATGACCAGTTGACAGACATCTTTACCAAGGCTCTTGCCCAGCCTCGCTTGAAACTACTTGCCTCCAAACTGCAGCTCTAGCATGTTCCGCTTGGTTTATGAGAGGCTATTTACCAGTTAGCCAATTAACCCATGTGATTATTTGTAATTTAAGAAAGCTTTATTCATGTACATAATTTCAACAAGCAAATTGGTCAAACCTTTCCTTTTGCTATTCACCGTAATATGTTATAAATATATAGAATATACATCACCAAGTTGGTGGATTGGTCTTTCTCTCATTCCTGTATCATGTACTTCTTTCTATCTCTCGGCTTCTTTTCTTTCTCTTTTGTTTTCCACTCTTTCACTAAACAGGCTGAAATCCGAGATGAAGGGTTGTTGATACCTTCAAGGAATGACAACAAGAGATGGTTTAAAGATCGATGCACCCCATGAAATTACAGAATTTTTGTCCCAGTTTCTTAGATGGTATCAGTATGGAAATCATCCTTTGGGTGTATAGTTCATATGCATTTTTCTTTTCACACTTTGATTCCAGATGGTACATGATGAAGCTACAAGCCAGAAGTCTGGTTGAATAATGCACTTGCTGACACACTATGGGACATGATCCCAATTCCCAACACAGTATCCTGCTCAGTTGCGGTGGAAGCAGCAGCCTGGCTAGTAGGTTCTTTTTTGCCAATATAGCATATATATATGTGCATCGGCTAGTATCTTCATGTTCTTTTTGGGTAATTCCAAAATTCGTTAATACAAGTTTGAAGTTTTGAATATTAGTTGCAGACTTAATGTTGACATATTTGATGTCCGGAAGCATTGCACACTCACACACTTGGTCACAACTCACAAATTCGGTTTGGATGATCTATGGTGAAAGATGAAACATTGAAAATATAGAGGTACATAAAATGTCGGACTTCCAATGGAAGTATTTGGCGATAACTGTCAATGGATCGGATCAATCAAATCCATAATCCGATCTGTTAAGAAATAATCGGACTTGGATCAGATCTGATTATCTTTCGGATATACAAAAGCTCGATCCATATCTTAAATTTTTGGATTCAGATTTTATTTGCCCCTAATTAAAATACTTAATAAAATTAATATTGATGCATTTTTGCTGAATCAATGGTTGAATAAAATTAAAAATCCATGTTTTTAGCTTACACAAATATAAATAATAATGTTAGAAAGATCTTAGAGTTCATCATAAAAACTTTATTTAGTAGAATTAGTAATGATTAATGACTAAACACGCATCATTAGTAACTTTATATGTATAATATTAATATATATTTATTAATCGGATCAGATCGGGTAGTTAACGGATCGGAACACCTTAATCCATATTCGATTTGCTAAGCTTTCGGATTTTTGGATTCGGATCAAAATCGTAATTGGATTTAAAAATTAAATCTATATCCTAAAAATAACATTGGATTCAGATCGGATTCGGATCAAAATCCGATCCATTGACAGGCTTAGGTGGCAGGAATGATGAATAGCAAATATGGGCCAGTTTACCTGAAATCACCGGAGAAGACACCTAGATATGGAAATCAAAACGCTAAAAAGAAAGATCAGACCTATGTGCTTCATGCTAGGGCTCGCCGGCAGAGAGAAAGGTAGTTTGTTTAGGGTGGTTACCCGTTTGTTTAAATCCGATGATCCTAATCTGATCATCGGAGCCGATGATTTCCTTTGACACGATGAGATCAATGACCTTTATTTCTTTGGGTGCCGGGAGTGTATAATTATCGTCGACAATGGTAGCGGAAGAAAAATTATCGTTGACAATTGTTCAACCCCTTTCCATTCTCTTTGAATCTTGTGTTTTTCTAATTTGCGATCTTCATGACCCCAGATGAAGAGGAAGAAGAATGACAAATTTATACCCGGTAAAAATCATGTGACATGCATGTGAGTGAATTTAACGGTAGAAAATTAACAAAATTGGAGGAAAAAACCAATTCGCAAAAAAAATTAGTACATGGAGTAAAAATTCGAAAATTTTAATTCAAAGACAAAAACTGAGAAATCCAAAATTTATAGGGATGATTTGGGCTATTTTTGTGGCCTGATGTTCCACAAATTATTGGATTACCTTTCTAATCACACCAGAAATAGAATATTGCCAACGCCTTGAGTTAATGAGAATTCTGCCACGACCCAACTTGACGGGGCTATCAGTGTCATGTGTAGAGCCATGATACTTAGTGAAACCACAAACCGGCTCATGGGTACATTTCTGGGGTGCACAAACTGGCTCGTGGAAATATTTCTCCAGTCCAATGCTCATGAGTCCTGATGCCAAACTGGGTTGATTTTTTTTTAAAGGTTGGAGGGGATATAAACCTTATTCCATATATATGATGCCTTTGGTGTTGTTAGAAAAGATTTAACATATCTTCCATTATTTTTGTATATATCAATCAAATATTTGTTCAGATTTGTTGGGCAATCTGTTAGCTAATTTGTAGCCTAACTATCTGCCCGTAACTTGTATATATCATCCTCTTTGTAATGCAAACAGCACGGATTGATTTCTTTCATGGTATCAGAGCTGTTTCTGATCTTTATCAATTCCTAATCTACCTTCTTCTTCTACCCTCTTCTTCTACATCTCGATGGCTGAATCCCAGAAATTTCATCCTGCTCTCACCATCAACAACGTGAAGTCTCTTGTTCCCATCACGCTGGATAATGAGCACAGTTTGTATCATTCTTGGGCTGCCCTATTCACCAATCTTGCTAAGGTTCACGATCTCTATGATCACTTGGTTCCACCAACAGAAGCGGCGGCCCAGGATGCCTATGCCAAGGCGAAATCCGCAGATCTCGCATTGTGGAAACGACTTGATGCCGCCGTTCTTCAATGGATTTACGGACAATCTCATCGATCTTCTTCATGCCATTCTCAAGCGAGATGACACGGTGAGCGGCATGGAAGCGTCTTGAAGCTTTGTTTCAAGACAATAAGGCTTCTCGGGCTACCCATCTCGAAGAAGACTTCACAAATGCCGTCTTCGAGGACCATAATTCCATTGACACCTATTGCAATTACCTTCAATCTCTTGCAGACAGACTTGCCGACGTCGATGCTCCGGTGTCAAACAGTAGGCTAGTTTTACGACTCACCGGTTCTCTGCCGGAGGCTTTTAGCGGTACCGTCGATTTTATCCAAAATCAAGAGCCGTTACCGTCATTTGAAAGTTGTCGCTCAAGATTGAAGATGGCGGAGCGTACAATTAAGGCTCGTGCGACGCAGCGAATCTGGTAGCTCGGGACCGCGGTGGCGTCGCAATGGTGGCGGCTTCGGCAATTTCGATTCCTCCTCTACACTTCTCGAAGCAACGGACCATCAAAGGGGCGAAGCAGCAAGAACTAAAGGGAAAGGTAAGGAAATGGACAACAAGGTGGGGCTAGTAATGGACAATTTAATCAAAAGCGGCAACAACAACAACGAGGCGGTCCAAGTCTCCACAGCAACCGGCCCAGTCACAATGGCAGCCCACTTGGGGAGGATGGACAATTCCACCATGTCCATTTCCTGCTTATTCTTGGCAGCCAAGACCTACATACCCTACCCAAAGGCCTTTTGCTGGACCTGGTGTGCTTGGGCCCAAACCTCAAGCTTTCAATGTCATGGCTTCTTCTTCTGCTCCCTCCACTCCTAGCTACACGCCGGCCAGGCATTGAAGCGGCTATGCACGCTCTTTCGTTCTCTCAACCCGACGGGAACTACTACATGGATACCGGTGCGACATCTCACATGACGGCGGATGCAGGTATTCTCTCCTCTTATTTCAATTCAAGCAATAAATATCATAACATTGTTGTTGGTAGTGGTCATTTAATTCCGGTTGTTGGTCACGGTTCCACTAATTTACCACCACCTCATCCTCCCTTTGTCCTTCAAAACGTTTTACATGCTCCCAAACTCATTAAAAATCTGATCTCTGTTCGTAAATTCACCACTGATAATATGGTTTCTATTTCTTTTGACCTTTTTGGTTTTTCTGTTCATGACTTACAGACGGGGATCAGACTCATGCGGAGTAACAGTGTTGGGGATTTATATCCACTTTTCTCAAATTCTCAAGCCACTTCATTCAATCATTCAGCCTTTACTACTATGTCTCGTGATCTTTGGCACAATCGTTTAGGTCATCCTGGCGATGCTATAATCAATACTCTCCGTAGTAATAAATTTATAGATTGTAATAAGGCTAGTAAAACATTTTGCTCTTCTTGTCCTCTTGGGAAACATGCTAAAACTCCTTTCTCTAATTCTTTGTCATATACTTTCTTGCCGTTTGATATTATCCATAGTGATCTTTGGACTTCCCCTGTTGCCAGCTCTTCTGGACACCGTTACTATGTTCTCTTTCTTGATAACTACAGCAAATTCTTGTGGACATTTCCAATTGCAAGCAAATCTCAGGTTAAACAATTATTTATGTCCTTCCATGCTGTCGTCAAGACCCAATTTGAACGTCATATAAAAACCTTTCAATGTGACAATGGGACGGAATATGTTAATGGCACTCTTGAACAATTCTTTAATCAACATGGCTTGCTTTATCGCCTTTCTTGTCCTCACACATCTCCTCAAAATGGAAAGGCCGAAAGGCATATCAAATCTTTAAATAATATCATCCGCACCATTCTCTCTCATGCATCTATGCCACTCTCTTTTTGGCATCATGCTCTATCCATGGCCACATATCTCTAAACATTCTCCCTCAAAAGTATTGAATTACTTTTCCCCCGCCCAAATCCTCTATCAAAATGACCTTTTGTATTCGGATTTGCGTGTTTTTGGATGTCTATGTTTCCCCCTATTTCCCTCTACTTCTATTCATAAGTTGCAAGAACGTTCTACTCCTTGTGCTTATCTTGGTCCGGCTCCAAATCATCGGGGCTCCAAATGCTATGACATGTCTAGTGGTAAGATCATAATTTGTCGCCATGTGCGTTTTGTTGAAAATGTATTCCCATTTTCTCAAATTCACAAAGCAACTCCTTCGGATTATGATTGTTTTAGTGATCAAATCAATCCTTCCCTACTGAACTCACTTCTTAACCCTCCACGGCATGCTCCGCTTTGCTCCTATTCCTCGACACGAGGCCCCAGTCTCGCTTCGGGCCCAATCCAGGAGCCCTTCTCTACAACTCAGGATACTTCTCCTCTCCCTCCTCCACTGGAACAATCTTCCCCGCCCATTCCAACCTCTACACCCACCTTGGCATCGGCCCGATCCACCCTTCAACCCGACTTCTCCTTCTTTATCTTCCACCTCGTCATCGATCGTGTCGCACCGCATGACAACTCGGCGCACCAATGGTATCTATAAACCAAATCCAAAATACTTCTCCAATCTACATGTCTCCACCGCTACAGATATTTCCCTATCCGAAAAATCCCATTAGTGCGCTCCGTGATCAAAATTGGAAAAATGCAATGTTGGATGAATTTAATGCTTTAATTGACAATAAGACTTGGGAATTAGTGCCTCGGCCTCCTAATGTGAATGTCATACGGTCTATGTGGATTTTTCGTCATAAACATAAATCTGACGGATCTTTTGAGCGTTATAAAGCTCGTCTTGTAGGTGATGGAAAAACACAGCAGCAGGGTGTTGATTGTGACGAAACCTTTAGCCCCGTGGTTAAACCGGCCACCATTAGAGCAGTTCTTAGCATTGCTCTTTCTAAATCTTGGCCCATTCATCAAATGGATGTCAAGAATGCTTTCTTGCATGGTCATCTCGATGAAACGGTTTATATGCATCAACCCATGGGTTTTTGTGACAAAAGTTATCCAGATCATGTTTGTCTTTTAAAAAAATCTTTGTATGGCTTAAAACAGGCTCCTCGAGCTTGGTACCAAAGATTTGCTGACTTTGTTGCTACCATTGGGTTCTCTCACAGTAAGTCAGATCACTCTTTATTCATCTACAAGCATGGTTCTGATGTTGCTTATTTACTGTTATATGTGGATGACATTATACTTACAACTTCTTCTGATCGTCTACGTAAGTATATTATGACTCTCTTGGCCTCTGAATTTGCAATGAAGGATCTGGGTCCTCTGAGTTTCTTCTTGGGTATTGCCGTCGCTCGTCATGCCCATGGTCTTTTCTTATCTCAGACTCAATATGCTACAAAAATTATTGAACGTGCCGGCATGTCAAACTGCAGTTCCTGTCCTACTCCCGTTGACACTAAGTCCAAACTTCGGTGCCACCGCAGATACTCCTTATCCCGATCCAACTAAGTATCGGAGTCTTGCGGGTGCCCTTCAAGATATCTTACCTTCACTCGGCGGACATCTCTTATGCCGTTCAGCAAGTCTGCCTTCATATGCATGCTCCGACTAATGAGCATATGAGTGCTCTTAAGCGTATCATCCGCTATCTTCAGGGTACCCTTTCTTTTGGCCTACACTTGTACAAGTCCAATATTGATCGTCTTATCTCCTATACAGATGCAGATTGGGGAGGTTGTCCAGACACCCGTCGTTCTACCTCTGGTTATTGTGTTTTCCTCGGGGATAATCTGGTCTCTTGGTCTTCCAAACGGCAGCCTACTCTCTCCCGTAGTAGTGCCGAGGCTGAATACAGGGGTGTTGCCAATGTTGTCTCCGATTCTTGCTGGCTCAGGAACCTTCTTCTCGAATTGCATTGTCCCATTCAAAAGGCAACTCTGGTTTACTGTGACAATGTGAGTGCAATATACCTATCTGGCAATCCTGTTCAACATCAACGCACGAAACACATTGAGCTGGACATTCATTTCGTCCGTGAGAAAGTGGCTCGTGGCGAAGTTCGTGTGCTTCATGTGCTGTCCCGTTACCAAATTGCTGATATTTTTACCAAAGGGCTTCCGTGCATTCTTTTCAATGATTTCAGGGACAGTCTCAGCATTCGAGAACCTCCCGCTTCGACTGCGGGGGTGTGTTAGAAAAGATTTAATATATCTTCCATTATTTTTGTATATATCAAATCAAATATTTGTTCAGATTTGTTGGGCAATCTGTTAGCTAATTTGTAGCCTAACTATCTGCCCGTAACTTGTATATATCATCCTCTTTGTAATGCAAACAGCACGGATTGATTTCTTTCAGGTGTGGTTAGAACAAATGGTGCCTCTGGTAAAGCTTTGAACACCCGACCTCTCGGTTGAGAGTAGTGATGTACCAGGGTGCCTTTGGTAGGGTTTGAACACTTGACCTCTGTGTTAAGATAAACGAGCAGCTAAATGGAGTCTTTGGATAAAACTTGAGAGAAGCGAGCAGCTAAATGGAGCTTTTGGGTTAAACTTTAGAGCAGCTAAATGGGGTGTACGTTGCCTTCGAAAAAGCCTTTGGGTAAAACTTAAGAGCAGCTAAATGGGGTCTACATTGCCTTCGAAAAGGTTTGACCACCCGACCTCTCCGTCAGGTAAAGTGAGCAATACCAGTTGAGACATTAATTGTGTGCACTGCTCCTGAAATCGACTTGGATTGAATTTATGGAACCATGCAGCCAGCAGGTGATCATTATTGGTGGTCTCTTTTGCGAAACTCTTCTGTACATTCAGTAAATTAAAGATGTTGGTCGGAGTTCAATTATAGCATGTAGTATTGGTTTTGATGGGGAGGACTATTGGAAATTGTTTGTGATGTAGAACAGATAGTAGAATAATACCTTTTCAAGAGTTTCAGGAAGAGTTCGAAGTTTAAGGGGGCTAAGTGTCATTTCTGAAACTGGGCTTTAGTAGAAATGACATCTTTTGTCGGTTTTACTATTTGGGTCATAACTTTTACGTACGGATGAATTACGGGGCCCATAATATATCAAATCGAAGATCTCGACGAGACCTATAAGATACACCGGCTTTATCTTGTGAAAAGCTGGTTTGAATCCCGAAAAACACTGTTTAAGGCTTTAAGCCGTCATTCGGGCCTTCAATGTTTTTGGGTATTAGGGGTATTTTTGTAATTTCACATTTTAGTAACCCTTGAAGGGTTTGTTTTGTTCCAGGGTATAAATACCCTCTTGCAGCCATTTCTAGGTATCTTTTGAATAATTAACGAACTTTCTCATTCTTCTTGAGTTTTGTGCTTAAGAACATTAGCCGTCATAGGCTTGTTTTGGAAGAGATTTCTCGTGGAAAGAATTCTTTGTTTGTTTCGCTGCGTCAATAACTTAGAAGAGGAGACAAAGTTCGTTCAAGTGGACTTAATATAAACAGCATTCTGCTTGACTCGGCATCCAAGCTTTTAAATTAATCATAACTATGTATAATTTACAACAATGTACAAAGATCACCTACAATGTGAATACCACTTGATATGGCTGGCAACTTTCACTAATGGTTTCAATCCATCTGAAAGTAAAGATTTGTTAAGATGAAGGTCTCTTTGTGACATGCTGAGGAAGCAAATGAGGATTAAGAAACACCAATCAATCTTCATCTCCGCGCAGGCGCAGCTCTTCAAGTTTCTTTGTAACTGACAAAGCCATCAAGACTACCAAGTTCTAAATTCATACTTGAGGGATACAGAAAAGCATTTTCTAATCTTGGAAAGGATGGATTGATCTCTCCAAGAACTCGATTACTTTCCCTCTTCTATTTTCATCCGTACGAGCATTAAACTCGAAACTGACTTCTACACAAGAAAATATAGCCAGCATTCTACTCCATGTAAATATCTGCATTTGTCATTCAAGAATCCCTTCGAATAATTCATTCTTATTCTTACCATGAAAAGGTCAAGTTCATCCTACCCAACCCATCCTGTTCCCCACATTCCATCCATAGTCGGCCTACAAGAAATCCAAGTAAGGTTCGTATTAGCTGTATATCCAAACATACTAAACTTGGCCAAAATGGAACTTTACTGGAACAAAAAAATGGAAGAGGAAAAATGTCACATACAAGTACAATTAGATAAACATTATTGTTAAGCCTTTGACTCTACGTCGGACCTTTCATTTGATCATAAATATGTCTCCATTGAGGTAACTTACTAAGAGTAAACTTGATTGGGTCGCAATCGTATATTCGATGCCTTCCAAAAAAGTAGTCCTGATTGAAAAATCACACGTACTAGAAATTGTAGCTTTAGTTGTTTGTACCCACTTTGAATTTTCCTTGCTTAAAAAGAAAGACTGCTTTGGGGACATATACCAAACAGAAAAGCGAGACTCTTTCTTTTTGAGACGGAGGGAGTAAAACATATTGCTTCTTCACAACTCTTACAACCTCAATATTTGCACTCCCATCTGTCTCCTACCACTCGCTTAGACAGTAACACGTACAATAGATTGTGACTTGGACAAGATAATCTAAAATTTACAAACAACAAGCAATATTAAAAGAATAAATTGACTGTATTTTTGATGAATCCACACTGACAGTAGCGAAGCTCCTTTAGTTCAAACAAAAAACTATTAAAAAGATATACTCTAAGCCTAAAAAATATAGAAGACATATTTTACTTTTAAATACAATTAGAACTTCAGAAGTAAATTTACCCTTAAATACAAAAAAACAGTTGATGATAACACCAATAGTATTATAGTAATCCTGCGAAGTAAAACAATAAATTTGAAATAACAAATTAAAACTGGGACAAGGTGTTACATTGAACAAGTAAAGGAGGTTATTGCCCCACTTTTCAGCAACCTTATTGCCTAGAGCCTTGGGGTTTTGCGCTATCCAAGATTTTAAGCTCACCTTAACTGACTCCGAGCCAACTGTGGAATTGCCAGTGGTCCACCATTCTGAATGCTGTCGACTAGGAACGATGGTCTGGAACCATGAACTATTATCCAAAACTCGATGATCTGGAACCATGAACTATTATCCAAAACTCAGATATTATTTGCATCATAATATCTGAGAGCACCCATATTATTATCTGAGAGAACAGGAATTTTAAAGAATGAGAAAACGGGTTGGATAGTAGAGGAAGCAAGGGATCTCTTACCATTAAGGCCTATTTCTACAATGGCTTCCTCAAATCGGCTGAGTAGTATATCAGTCCATTCCTCAAATGGTGATATAACCCAAAGAGTATCCACGATTTCTGAAGGATCTTGCTGCTTCATTAACTCACTTTGCGCTGTTTGCCAAAGCTCATTGATGAATTCTTTTCTGATTAATATCGCGTAAATCATGCGCAGATCTAAAGACTCTTCTACAACTTCGTCATTGTAATCCGCAGATAGCACTAAATTTATGCAGGCCTGAAAGGTTCGTAAAAGTGTCATTAAAAAAAATCTATAAGCTAATAAAGAACTAAGGAAAAGCGAAAATGGAAGTAAAATTTTGTATGAGCTTCCTACTACACAACTTTCGTATCAGGAAGCAGTTTCATTTGTGTCTGTTAGCAACATTGAACATGACAAATATAGGATAGAATTGGGCTGTTTAATCATACGAATAGGTATATCCGTGAAATTGACCATAGGCAATGTAGTTGGAATGACCAGAGATAGGTTATATTATTATATATTAGCAAAAGCTGACTACACAAGGATGGGCAAATGTGGGAAGTTGGAATGATTGAATTTTGGGGCAGAATAGAAATGTGGAGTTAACATCTTATTAATTATAAGATACACAGGCATGAATATAGCATCTTTTATATTTATTTCCCTCTCTCAAGAAAGATGAAAATCCAAACAATGGTCTAATAAGAACCATTAGCACTAACCTTGCCATCTTGAAATGCCATAAATAACGACCTCATCTGCTCACAATTAAGCGCCACCTCTGTTTGTCAATAGGTCTAGAGACTGTAAGTACTGCAAGGATCCAAAGGAAAAGAAAAAAGGAAATTAAAATCACTGAATGTTCCCCCCAAGACATTTACATCAAAATTTTCACATAAGGCAGTCAAATAAGTACAAAAAAAATTCCCTTATTTTTAGGCCGTAGCTAACGTAGAAGGAGTCAAGATCTATACTAGGGACAGACGTAAAAAGCATCAAGGATGATTGAGAATAGTTTCCTAGGCTTGGTATGGTCTTATAAGATTGTACTATTAACTTTTGTGGGTACCAAATACAAAAGCTATGTATAACATACGAGCCACCGAACCACCAAATCTAACGACCCATCGTATCCTTATCTCGATCTATACTTAAAAATGAAGAATATCAAGCAACTAGTGAAAAAAATACTGATGTTCATATAAATGAATTGCGTGGAGATCACATAATCAATTTTGATTCTCCCTTATTACTTATTAGCCCAAGAATCTTGCTGCCCTTCTTCACAACATGCAAGATTTTTATAATGTAGTCATATTTAGCCAAGTTACGATGCATGCATAGCTAGGATATAGGTTCCATGATAGATCACACTGACCTTAGGTTTATGACATACAAATTTGAATGGATTCCAAGAAACAAGAATGGATCTACAAATGAAACAACAACATGCACAGAAAACCCACAGCCAAAAACATGACCGAATTTGCTTGATGTGAGAAGGAAGTGATGATCAAAGTTTAGGACTAAAATAAAAAACATTTATTCAAAATCTCACTTGTCAATCTGGTGGTAATTACTTGAGAAATTTCATTCAATAAACCCTAAAAAAACACAATGAAATAGAATGGAAAAAAGAGTAGCAGGAATCAGAGTACCAGGCATGGGCGAATATTGAATCCGAAAATGGGGAGGCTGAACGGCAACTTAGATTGATTGTTGAAGGGTTGGGTTTATAGGGAGGGCGATGGAGAATAGCTGATAGCAAAGCCCTTTATAAAGAAGAAGAAAATGGCCTTCAAGCTGATAGCCATGGGAGTGTGAGGTCCTGTTAGGTGAATAACTTTGTCTGTTGTTAATGGTTGTTCACGCCAACCTCATTTATTTTCAACAACCAGTGGTTTTCAGTTTTGGTTTTTACCTTGGTTAGTCCTTGTTTAGTGGAGCGTTTTGACCAAAATACTGGTAAAAAATATAGCGTTTTTTTCTTTAAAAGTGTTTTAATGCAGCGTTTTAAAATGTAAAGTTTTAAAAATGTGCAGCGTTTTAAAACGCTCCAATTTGGATCGTTTTAAAAATATGTTGCGTTTACAACTATTTTGTTTATAAAAATAGCATTTTGAAATAGTTTTTCAAACATGTTTACAAGAAAAAAATTACGTTTTGAAAATATTGCGTTTTAAAAACGCTGCATTTAGAAAAAATTGCGTTTTCAAAATGATGTACCAGACGAGGTTGTACCTTCTTATATTTGTCAATTTTTTTAAACATAAATAAAAGTAATTACACCGACCGAGTATCAAAATTTTAGGGAAAAATACCATAATGTCTCACTAAAATAATTCTTCTATCTAAAAAGTTTCATTGTTAAATTCTTAATACCAAAAGTCCAAAATCTTAACGATTCTACTTACATCGTTAAAGTATGAAGTTTTATTGGAAATGAAACTTATTTTTAACTTCAATTTTAAAGATTCAATATTTTAGATAAAATAATAATAATAATAAATATAACAACAACAACAACAACATCAATTACTATTAATAATAACATTAACCTCACAAATCTATTAATATTATTATTTTTATTAATCTTAATATTATTATTATTATCATCATCATCATCATCATCATTATCACTTCTATTACTATCACAATCTTCTTTACTATAAAAGTGTGAGTTGTCTCTTATATATTAATGTATGGACAAAATTAACATTTTATCTAATAAATCATCCACAATTTATTTAAGGACAAACAAGTAAATTAATCTTCTTTACCATAAAAATGTGAGTTGTCTCTTACAAATTAATGTATGGAAAAAATTAACATTTCATCTAATAAACCATCCACCATTTATTTAAGGACAAACAAGTAAATTTATCATGATAAAAAAATAATATTTGTACAAAAATAATGTTTAATAAATCACTCTCCATTGAATAAGGTCAAATAAATAATCTATTATTTGCTAATCAATTCCATGAATAATAACAAAAAAATTATCATAATAAATAATAATGTCAAATTAGTAAATTCTATCTCTATCTATCCATCTATTTCTACTATAAAATTGTGAGTTGTCTCTTAGAAATTTATGTATGGACAAAATTAACCTTTCATCTAATAAATCATCCACAAATTATTTAAGGACAAACAAGTAAATTTATCATAATAAATGATAATGTTTGTAAAAAAATAACCCTAAATTTAATAAATCACTCACCATTGAATAATGTCAAATAAGTAAATTTGTTATGAGCTAATCAATTACATGAATAATTACAAAAATAACCCTAAATTTAATAAATCACTCACCATTGAATAAGGTCAAATAGGTAAATGATATCTCTATCTATCTATCTTCTTTACTATAAAAGTATGAGTTGTCTTTTACAAAATTAATGTATGGACAAAATTAACCTTTCATCTAATAAATCATCCACCATTTATTTAAGGACAGACAAGTAAATTTATCTTTTTTACTATAAAAATGTGAGTTATCTCTTAGAAATTAATGTATGGACAAAATTAACCTTTCATCTAATAAATCATCCACAATTTATTTAAGGACAAACAAGTAAATTTATCTTTTTACTATAAAAATGTGAGTTGTCTCTTAGAAATTTATGTATGGACAAAATTAACCTTTCATCTAATAAATCATCTACCATTTATTTAAGGACAAACAAGTAAATTTATCATGATAAAAAATAATATTTGTACGAAAATAATGTTTAATAAATCACTCCCCATTGAATAAGGTCAAATAAATAATCTATTATTTACTAATCAATTCCATGAATAATTACAAAAAAATTATCATAATAAATGATAATATGAAATTAGTAAATTCTATCTCTATCTATCTATTTATTTCAACTATAAAATTGTGAGTTGTCTCTTAAAAATTAATGTACAAACAAAATTAACATTTCATTTAATAAATCATATGCCATTTATTTAAGGACAAACAAGTAAATTTATCTTTTTTACTATAAAAATATGAGTTGTCTCTTAGAAATTAATGTAAGGACAAAATTAACTTTTCATCTAATAAACCATCCACCATTTATTTAAGGACAAACAAGTAAATTTATCATGATAAAAAATAATATTTGTACAAAAATAATGTTTAAAAAATTACTCCCCATTGAATAAGGTCAAAAAATAAATTAATTAATTTCGGATTTAACATTAATTAATTCAAAATCAAATCTCCAAGATGCCCCAAGTATCCAAGTGTCTATCTTTGACCATATATATACACCAAATTTAGGTTTTCCCTCTATTTTTTCCACCAACCAATTTTGAATTATTTTGGTGTATATCTCTTTTAAACCTTTAAAGTGTTTATCATATTTTCAATGTGTGATTAAAGTTATCACTAATTATACATCTCTTTTTAACCTTTAAAGAGGGGTTAGTTTGCTTGTTGGTGACATATTCTTCTTCCAATATTGGATTGCAATTGTTTGCAATTTTCATATGAACCCTTGTTTCTATGATGTTACAAACAACTCATATTTTTCTGACTTTATTACACTTCAACTAACAGATTAAGGGTTAGGGACTATCGGTGTCTAAAATTTATATTCTTTGGTGTGTCGCGTGCATTTAATTGTACAGTCTCTAATGGACTTTTTAAAGTTCAGGGCAAACAAGTAAATTTATTTTCTTTACTATAAAAATGTGAGTTCTCTTAAAAATTAAAAAATTAATGTATGGACAAAATTATCCTTTCATCTAACAAACCATGCATCCACAATTTATTTAAGGATAAACAAGTAAATTTATCATGATAAAAAATAATATTTGTACAAAACAAAATATTTAATAAATCACTCCCCATTGAATAAGGTCTAATTATAATAATAATAATAATAATAATAATAATAATAATAATAATAATAATAATAATAATATAAAAGTGTGAGTTGTCACTTAGAAATTAATGTATTGACAAAATTAACCTTTCATCTAATAAATCATCCATAATTTATTTAAGGACAAACAAGTAAATTTATCTTCTTTATAATAAAATTTGAGTTGTCTCTTCGAAATTAATGTATGGAAAAATTAACCTTTCATCTAATAAACCATCCACCATTTATTTAAGGACAAACAAGTAAATTTATCAAGATAAAAAATAATATTTGTACAAAAACAATGTTTAATAAATCACTCCCCATTGAATAAGGTCAAATAAGTAATCTATTATTTGTTAATCAATTTCGTTAATAATTACAAAAAAAACATCATAATAAATGATAATGTCAAATTACTAAATTCTATCTATATCTATCTATCTATTTCTACTATAAAATTGTGAGTTGTCTTTTAGAAATTAATGTATGGACAAAATTAACATTTTATCTAATAAATCATCCACCATTTATTTAAGGACAAACAAGTAAATTTATCATAATAAATGATAATGTTTGTAAAAAAATAACCCTAAATTTAATAAATCACTCACCATTGAATAAGGTCAAATAAGTAAATTTGTTATGAGCTAATTAATTGCATGAATAATTACAAAAAGAATCATAAATTTAATAAATCACTTACCATTGAATAATGTCAAATAGGTAAATGCTATCTCTATCTATCTATCTTCTTTTTACCATAAAAGTGTGAGTTGTCTCTTAAAAATTAATGTATGGACAAAATTAACCAATTCATCTAATAAATCATCCACTATTTATTTAAGGGCAAACAAGTAAATTTATCTTCTTTAATATAAAAATGTAAGTTGTCTTTTAGAAATTAATGTATGGACAAAATTAATCTTTCATCTAATAAACCATGCATCCCCCATTTATTTAAGGATAAACAAGTAAATTTATTATGATAAAAAATAATATTTGTACAAAAATAGTGTTTAATAAATCACTCTCCATTCAATAAGGTCAAATAATAATACTAATACTAATAATAATAATAATAATAATACATTATTATTATTATTATTATTATTATTATTATTATATATATATAATATAAAAGTGTGAGTTGTCTCTTAGAAATTAATATATGGACAAAATTAACCTTTCATCTATTAAATCATCCATCAGTTATTTAAGGACAAACAAGTAAATTTATCTTCTTTACTATAAAAATGTGAGTTGTCTCTTTAGAAATTAATGTATGGAAAAAATTAACCTTTCATCTAATAAACCATCCACCATTTATTTAAGGACAAACAAGTAAATTTATCATGATAAAAAATAATATTTTTACCAAAATAATGTTTAATAAATCACTCCCCATTGAATAAGGTCAAATAAATAATTTATTATTTGCTTATTCATTCCATGAATAATTACCAAAATAACCATAAATTTAATAAATCACTCACCATTGAATAAGGTCAAAAAATAAAAAATAAAAAATTTCGGATTTAGCATTAATTCTAAATCAAATCTCCAAGATGCCCCAAACGTCCAATTGTCTATCTTTGACTATGTATATATATATATCCACCAAATTTAGGTTTTCCCTCTATTTTTTCCACCAACCAATTTTGAATTATTTTGGTGTACATCTCTTTTAAACCTTTAAAGTGTTTCTCATCTTTTCAATATGAGACAAAAGCTATCACTAATTATACATCTCTTTTTAACCTTTAAAGAGGGGTTATTTGCTTGTTGGTGGCATATTTTTCTTCCAATATTGGATTGCAATTGTTTGCGATTTTCATATGACCCCCTTGTTTCTATGATGTTACAAACAACTCATATTTTTCTTACTTTATGGTACTTCAACTAACGGATTTAGGGTTAGGGACTATCGGTGTCTAAAATTTGTATTCTTTGGTGTGTGGCGTGCATTTGCGTTGTACAGTCCCTAATGGACTTTCTTAAAGTTCACATGGTCAAATTTTCCCTTAAATAAAATTTTATTTTTATTTTTGGGATATTTTCTTAACTTTAAAGTTAATTATGAGAATTTTTTTTTTTCTGATTATTGAAACAATTATTCATTTATTTTTATTACAAACATATCTTAAATATCAAATGGTTAACTAAATGATAGAATTATAACTAAATCCAACTTTGCACCCAAGGAAATGGACCAAAATAATCCTCATGTCAAATACAATGTGTCATTTTTCATTAAAATTATAAACTCTGATGGACGTGAGGGGCAAAGTGGGATGAATAGTAAAATTGTGTATGAAAGTGAAACACGTAATTTACAGGTTAGGTGCAACGTGAGATTTAAGTAAATAATTCTGACCTCATAAAAATTAGGCCAAAAAAGCAAATATCCCATAAGTTTCTATTAAATCACACTTTAGTTTTTTATGATTAATTTAATTCATAGGAGAAATATATACACACACAAACATATGTATGTATATATATATAAATATATAACTATTTATTATATCTGGTGAAAAATATACATTAAAATTTCATAAAGGACAATTTTCAGAGATATATATAGTTTTTTCGTATATAAAAATAATAATTAAAAGTAAACAAAAAAATGAAGGTAAAACATTTCGCAAAAATCATTAAGAACACGTGCAAGGCACGTGTACCTCACTAGTTTAATAAAAGTGCATAGGTTTAACTTTTTAGTAAGAAAAGATTAATTCTAGATTTGATGGATTGAATATTCTCCCTCTCCCAAAATATATGATGTTTTGAGAGAGTTTTTTTGTTCCAAAATAGATAACACTTTGCAATTTTCAAGAACCTTTTTCATTTTTTTTTCCAATTCTACTCATATTTATTGTGTTCGTAATTAACTCGTGTTTAGCTCTTTAGACAAAAATATCAAGACACCTCATTAATATTTGGATATGGACAATTTAGTCTTTACAATATTTTTCATTGGTCCGTGTGAAAAGCCCCAAACCATAATATATTTTGGGACAGAGGGTGTAGTTGTTTTGGGATATTGGAAAATAAATCTCATAAATAGACTTTTGATAAAATAATAATAATAATATATAAAAAGAAGAATGACAAAAAAAATCTTACGCATGTAAACCTCTGATCCTTCATCCAGACTTGTAATTTAATTATGACTATGTGTAGTTTACTAAAATCAAAATCCCACTTATGGCTTTTCTCACAATCGTATACATTAAACTAGTTTCATTTGAGACTGTTTTTTTGGGACCGAGTCTGTATTACAAAGTGCTATGGATTCATAATACAACAAGAAAAACTAAAAGTTACAGACAAGAATCAAGATTTAAAAAGTGATATCCATTGATTTGTTCCCTTCGTTTTCTTTTGGATGATCAACTTTAATCAATCCCTTCGTTCCTTTTTTCCCTTCCTTTACTTTCGCCTATATTTGTGAAATGGGGGAGAATAACCCGACTAACTTGATTTACTTGGTTTCAATATTTGCAGACAAACAAAATAAAGGGCATTGATGTCTTTTTCATCATTTCCATCCAAGATAACAGATACGTGGTGAAAAATGATGAAAAAAAAAAAATTGTAGAGTGATCTATTGCAAAAATGGAAAGTGGGTGACCAATTTATGATCTCAAGCCTTATTCTTTATATACGAAAAAACTTATATATTTATGAAGATTGTCCTTTATAAAATTTTAATGATATATTTTTCGCGAAAATAATAATATATTTATATATATGTAAATATATACATACATACATTTATTAATCATAAATAATGTAAATTTGATGAAAAATAATGTTTGATAGATAAAAATATGCCTAATAACTATAAAAATCTCACGTTGCACCATCACCTATTAAATTAAGTGTTCAATAAATTTGTCTATTAATCCTACTTTTCCTCACGTCCATGAGAGTTTATAATATTAATGATGAACATTCTATGTGACATTTATTTTGATCCGTTTCTTGGGTGCACCTGGATTTAGTTATAATTCTACATTTAGTTATATCATTTGTTTGTATTTAATGATAAAAATTTGTAATAATAATCATAATTTTCTCATAACATTAAAGTTAAAAAATATCCCAATAATTATAAAATGAAAAATACATTCTTTAAGAGGGATAATGATAAGTGTATTAACGCAACACCAAAGAATACAAATTAGTTATTAATTTTTTTTTACCTTATATCAATGGTAGTTTTTTAAAATGGTTATTTTGGTAATTAATAATGGATTGATTAGCAAATAATAATTATTTATTTGACATTATTCAATTGGGAGTGATTTATTAAACATTATTTTTGTACAAATATTAATTTTATCATGATAAATTTAATTGTTTGTCCTTAAATAAATTATGGATGGTTTATTAAAAATGGTTAACTTTTATTAATTTCTAAGAGACAACTCACATTTTTATAGTAAAGAAGATAAATTTACTTTATTTCCTTAAATAAATGTTGGATGATTTATTAGATGAAAGGTTAATTTTGTCCATAAATTAATTTCTAAAAGACAACTCACACTTTTAAGTAAAGAAGATAGATAGATAGAGATAGCATTTACCTATTTGACATTATTCTTAATGATAGTGATTTATTAAATTTAGGTTTTTTGTAATTATTCATTTAATTAGATTAGCTCATAACAAATTTACTTATTTGACCTTATTCAATGATGAGTGATTTATTAAGTTTATAGTTATTTTTTACAAACATTATCATTTATTATGATAAATTTATGTTTATTAGATGAAAGGTTAATTTTGTCCATACATTAATTTCTAAGAAAATCACAATTTTTTAGTATCATAATAAGAAGATAGAAGAGAAGAATTTACAATTTGATATTATCATTTATTAGAGATAATTTTTGTTATTATTCATGGAATTGATTAGCAAATAATAGATTATTTTGACTTTATTTAATGGGGAGTGATTTATTAAACATTTATTTTTGTACAAATATTATTTTTATCATGATAAATTTACTTGTTTGTCCTTAAATAAATGGTTGATGGTTTATTAGATGAAAGGTTAATTTTGTCCATACATTAATTTCTAAGAGTACAACTCATATTTTTATTGTAAAGAAGATAAATTTACTTGTTTGTCCTTAAATAAATGGTGGATGATTTATTAGATGGTTATTGAGAATTGATACATTAATTATGTTTGTATATTTTTGTTCATTTTACAAATATAGACAAGTGTTTGAAAAACAAGCAAAATAAAATAAACCTAAAAAACAAATAAAAAAACTAATAAAAAGAAAATTGGGAGTTTTCTTGTGGGGACGATCTTTGATGAAATTATCAAAAAGGTAATTGCATTAATTCTAGAGCTTCAATCGACAACTGTCCCTCGTTAAGTAAAAATTTATTGGGAGATAAAGTTTAAAAGTTTCGGTTCCTAACTTATAGATATTACAAACAAAGATATTGAAACAAATAACTAGATAAATATTTTACTCATTTTAATCAAGTTCCAAACCTCAACATGTTTTTGGCTGATTGTTTCATCGACTTTCATTTACATGCATTCTTGTTTTCTTGAAAATCCTATCAATTGTATGTCATAAACCCTAGCTAGACTTTCTTGCCACAACTCTCACTTTATTGAAATAGATTGTCACTAACCGACATTCTTAAGTAGTCACATCCTAAAATAGATTTTCTCCTTACATAGTAAATCTGAACAAAAAAATGGATTCTTAGGCTAATCTATCTCTCTTACTATAAAAGTCAAGCTTGTTTCTTACAATTTAATTGATAGACAAAAATAACCTTTCACCAAATAAACTACCCACCATTTAATTAAGGACAAAATAAGTAAATTTACCATGACAAAAAGTAATGTTTGGACAAAAATAGCCCTAACTATAATAAATAACTCACTATTAATTAAGGTTAAACAAGTAAATTTGTCATGTGCTAATTAATTCCATGAATAATTAAATAATAATTTGATCCCTTGACCTGTACCTATTTTAAAGTTAGATCCTACATTATTGAGTTCTATTCATTTCGTCTTGTATTTTGATTTTGTTATCATTTTCCTCCTCCTGCCATTATCGTTGCAAATATCGTCCAATATATTCTAAAATGACAAAAATACATTTACTCAAGAGACTAAAACTTTATTCGAAACTAAAAAAATATTTGAAACTTAAAAAATATTTTAAACTAAAAAATAATATAGTTTTATTTCTTTATTTCTTAAATATATATATTTGGGAAAGACATTATTAGATGTATATAGAAAATTGTAACGATAATAATAGATTTGTTGGTGAGTATCAAATTATTAAGTAAATCTGCAGCGTGTTTAGTTATTACCCATGAATTAGCTAAGAGAAATGAGTTAAGAAAATGTATCATAATGTCAAGAAGATGAAGAAAATAAAGAACCAATTGATGAATCTATTCGTTTTGTTAGAAAATAATGCTAAAATCTATTGTTTACTTCTTTGAAATTTCAAACTAATACAACAACTTTTAAAACTATTACTGGTTCATAACTTATAGATATTACAAACAAAACCAATATTAGTAATCACAAATAACTGGATTCAAAATATTTTACTCATTTTAATCATTGGGTTCCAAACCTCTAACATGTTTTGGTCTTAACTTGATTGTTCCTCTTCATCGGACTCGAGGTAGTTACATGCATATGTGAGAATCTCTCTATTCTCTCCTCTAGCTATCGACTTTCTTTCTTCTGCCACAACTCTCACTTTATTGAAATAGGTTGTCACCAACCAACATTCTTTTAAGTAGTCACATCCTAAAATTAGATTTTCTCCTTACTTAGTAAATTGAACAAAAAATGGATTGGAACTAAGAAATGAGAGATGTTTAAAGAAAGAAGTTCGACTAAACGAAAACTAAAGAGATTTTATGTCTCCATTAAGCAAAGCGAGGTGAGTGCGTTTCTTGGTGATGGTGGTGTTAGGGGCGGTGATGACGACGATTGTAGGGATGACAATGGTGGTTTAGATGAAATACAACATTGTTAGATTTTCAAATCATCACAATAATCCTAATATGTATGATTTTCCATTACTGTTTTTAACACCCATGAACAGTGAAGGACAAAGTCGGACAAATATAAAAAAATTGTGTATGAAAGTGAGACATCATAGGTTGGGAAAGACATTATTAGAGGTATATGAAAAAATGTAACTATAATAATACATTTGTTGGTGAGTATCAAGATATTAGACACTTATGTAGTATGTTTAGTAATTACTTGTAAATAATCTAAGAAAATACGTTAAGGCAAGGTGATATAATGTCAAGAAGATTAAAAAAAATAGAGAACTTCGTTGACAAATCTTTGCATTTTGTTAGAGAAGAACGCTAGAATTTATAGGAGATGCGTTTGAAAAAAGCAATACGATTTAATGGAAGTTAAATATATTTTATTTTTCCGTTTTAGCAAGGCAAGGTGAACATGTTTCTTGGTGGTGGTGATACCGGTGGTGAAAATTGCAGGGATGTTGGTGGTGGTCGTGTGGGCGATTGTAATCATGGCAGTGGTAGTTTAGGTGGAATACGATATTGTTAGATTTTCAAATCATCAATTTTTCAAATTAATCTTCATAAGGGTTTGAGTTTCAATCATCAAATTTGAAAATTCAAAAAATTGAATTTAGGTTTGTAAATAGTGAAAATTAAGGTTCAGGTGGTGGTGAGTCTATAAATGATGAGTTTTGCGTATATGTTAATTTGAACGAAGGAGTACAAAATTAAACAAAGAAATAAAATTAAATTAAAAAATTGATTTTTGGATTAATGATGTTATTTGAGGTGGTAGTGGTGGTGGGTTTATGAGAGATGAGGTTGGTGGAAGAAAATGAAGGAAAACAAAATAAATTAAATAACTTCTAAATTTAATTTTTAAGAGTAATGCATTTTTTTAACTTTAAATTTAAATATAAGAAAAAATATAATTACAACATTGTTAGTCTTACAACTAATTTTATAAAATATTAGGAAAATATTAGGAATTCGGTGTAAACTTTGTGGTGCTTAAAGTTAAAATGTTAAAATGGAGTGGGGTCCATCATTCCATTTTTTCCTACCGAAAGAAAATCTAGAGAAAAGACCAATAATTTTTTTTGTTCTTCTCTTCCCACAACAAAAATTAACCCATAACCTGATCTTGGTTTTGTCCACTCCCTCCAAATTTTCTCTCAAATTTCTCTCTCTTAACCCAAATGATAGATATGCATTTTTCCATTTCATTGTCACTTTTCTTATCTTAATAATGAAAACAAAGTAAACGAAAAACATGAAGAAAAAAAACTCTTACCCATAGTTACACGTTTCCATCTCCAATTTCATGAATGAAATTGGATCCACGTACCCACCTTCTCTGGTGAAACCCATCTACCACCGAAATCAATCAATTTCTCATCCCCCTTTCATCCTCTTACATGACTTTACCTATACTTACTCTCTCCTAATTCTTTAAATAAACCAACATGACCGCCATGATAGCTTCTATGAGATCAAAATCATCTAAAGTCATAGCTTCTTCAACATCATCTCAATTTTGATACTTTGTTTTAAACCATATGCATGCCGGCCGTATGCCTAATTTTATTCCGCAAAATTGAAGAGTATTTCAATAAAACCCATAACTATTTCTCTTCATTCAAGCCCGCCTCTCTCTTTGATGAATTCATTGATAAGGTTTATGGGTTTTCTATTAATTGTATGTTTTTTCAAGAGTTTTTAGTAAGTATACTCTATAGCCTCTGATTTCTACTTTAAACACGACTTTTGGAAGGGAGAGAATGAGAGAGATCGGAGATGGAGCTTGGCTAGAATTGAAGGAGGACGACGCTAGAGCTATGATAGGCGTGACCAGAGTGGGAAGGGTTTGGACCGTTTATGTGAACTTGTACCCAGAGATGGTGGCGGCCGCTATGGTGGGGCTAGCTGGAGATTGTGGCTATTACTGTGGACCTGGAGATGAGAACTTACACCGGGAGAAGAGAGAATGAGAGGGTGTGAGATTAGGGTTTGTACTTTCAATACATTTACTCCTTAACCTGATAAGATAAATGACATTTTCGCCCCGTACGTGGAAGACCATGTGTTATTTAACGTGAATTTTCTAACGTCCGTCAATGGTAGGGTGGAAAATTTGGGGGGGGGGAAGTAAAGTCAGATACCATTATGGGACAAACTTTACATAGGAGTAAGCTATACGATTTTGTTAATACTTTGGGGGTGAAATTTTAATTTGGCCCTATAATTATTTTTGGATTATTAAAATAATTATTTATTATTTTTATTTAAAAACATATTCTAATTACTAAATGGTTAACTAAATACTGAAGTTATAGCCAAATCTCATTTTGTGCGCCAAGCAAAATGACCAAAATAATATTCATGTGACATGCACATACCATTTTCCGTTACTATTTTTAACGCCCATAGACGGGAGGGGGCAAAGTGGGACAAATAGTGAAATAAGTTATGAAAGTGAGACACTTCATAGGTTGGTGTGCAATGTGAGATTTGGTGTGTAATTTTGGGAGCTAATCATATTTTGGCCCCATCAAAATTAGTCTAAAATACAAATTTCCCCCTAAAGTATCCACTAAATCCTCTTTGGCCCCCAACGTAATTTTTTAGCATTTCCATATTCCATATCAAATTTGGTGATGAGATGTCATGTCTGGTAATCGTAGTGATAAACATGGAGTGGCGAATAACGTTTAAGATCGAGAATTTGTTCCAATCAAACCATAAACAATATCAACGGTGCTGATGAGAAATTTGTTGGAGTTGTATGGACGATGAAGACGAATTGAACCTTGGTTTGCGTCATCATTGTCGTATACGTATGTGATGGATTCAAATTTTTTTTTTTTGGAGAAGCAGGGCGGCACCTGCGGGAGATATATTAAAATAAAAAGAGAGTACAAACTTGAGGGGGACAACCAGCCTTACCCGATATAGGAGGACAAAAAGGTCCTGACCTCGAAAGGGAAATATAAGGAGATATATCAAAAAAGAAATAAAACATTACAAAACAACTATCTAGCCCGACTACGAAAACTATAATAACCATACATGTCCAAATGCATAAGATGCTTAGCCTCTTTTGATAAGGAAGAGAAGGAGACAAAAATCCTATCGCCATGAAACAAATGCGCCTCATCTGCAAGCTGATCGGCAACCCTATTCTGTTCCCTGTAAACATGGGACAAATTAAAATCTGCAATCAGTCTCTTGCAAGCCCGAAGATCATAAGTATGTTGCCAAGGAGCGCAAAGATTGTGAGATAAAAATCCAACTGCTACCAAGGAATCTGACTCCACAATCACCCGAGATAGACCCAAAAAATGGCAAAGATTCAGACCATCCAACAAAGCCCGGATTTCAGCTTTAGTATTCATGCCATGATTATAATAATTAGAGAAGCGCCAACAAAATCGCCATTGGAATCTCTAATGACCCCTCCACCAGTGCAAATTCCATTCTTGGATGATTCATCCGTGTTTAATTTAAAAATTCCCGGATCCGGAGGATTCAAATTAATATGAGATTTGAAATTCTTGGTGTATGCTTGTGTATTATGTTGTACGAGGGAGAAAGAAAGAAATTCTTGGTGTATGCTTGTGTTTATGTCGTATGTCTTTAATTTTTTGGTGGGTTCTAATTCATGACGGCCTTGACAGCTAAGTGTCATTATCTGATCTTGAGTTCAATATCTCTACATGATTCCGCACTATTTTTATTTATTTTTCTATATAATAGTTTGAATAAAACATTAATACACTCTTGAGTTTTATCTCACTTAACATTTACATACGATGTCATTACTGGAGAAGATGCAAAGGAAGCATTGCCGGAGAAGAACAAAATGAAGTTTCTCTTTGGGTAATAAAAGTAGAGAAAGAGTTGTTGTGAAAATGACTAAAATGCCCTACACGTGAAATACCATGTGTACATTAACGTCAGATTGACAACCTTCGTCGTGGTTAGGGGCAAACAAGAAAATAATTATAAAATGAGATATGAAAATGACACAAAACTTAGGTTGGGTGGCAAAGTGGAGCTTTATAGATATTTTGAGTGAATTTCGTATTTTTAGTGTAAGTATATGTACTTTGGGGTTGAAAGTTTGATTTCTCTAACACAATATATTATTTTCTAAAAGAAGTCATAAATTTCTGAAACGACATAAACAAAGTCTCTAAAAACAATGTGTTTATTTATTATAGTAAGTTTGAATTATTTTCAATTCACATACTCATAAAAGTGAATGAATTCATGTTTGGTAATAAAAAAAGAGAATGAAAATAACCAATAAAAAAGACAAATTTGTAGGATAAGTTGCTGAACAATAACTAAATGTATACATTATAAATGTCCGGAAAACAAAGTATCAAAAAAGCTAAAAACACAACAACACAATTTATAAGTTTCAAAAATTGTAATGATTAAAATACAAAAAACATCAAATAATTAAAAGTAAACATAAAAATGAAGAAACTAGCAACTCATTTTTTAAAAAAATCATTAGCACCACGTGCAACGCACGTGAACCTTGCTACTTAATAATAAAAGTGCAAATCTAGCTGCAATAGTTCTCCCTCTAATGGTTTTCTGAGTGCATTGACGTCGAGCTTTTGCAACTTTGAATTTAGCCCTAACTTTTGTGGCAATGTTCCGGTAAGAGAGTTGTTCCATAGAGAGTGGACTTCTTCGATTTTGTGGAACTACCGTCGATACCTTGAGGTATGTCTCCCGTGAGGTTGTTGTCCATCAAACTTAACCACCCCAAGAAGCCCTAGGCTCATCAAACGAGAACAGCGAATCATCTACATACATTCGGTTAGCATCAATCCCAAAGGAGAGTGATTAAATTGAGGAAACAAAGTCAAGTAAGCTTACTGAATTTTCGACGAAATTGGTATTTAAGCCAAAAGCAATTAAGAAGATGCACTTTAGCCTTAAAAGGATGAAGATATATTTTACCCCAATTTATGATAACAACAATAATAACCCGACCGACTAAGCAATAACTTAGTCAATTTAAGTAAGAACTAAATTTACAAAATTTGAATAAGAAATTAAAACTTGGACATGGTGTTACCTTGAACAAAAGGGAGATTAATTTCCCACCACCTTGTCGCCTAACCACCTTGAAATTTTGCCTAGTTTTGGAAATCCAAGATTTTGGACAATCCAAGATTTTGGGTTCATTTCCGTTATTTCCGATTTGCCATCGTAGTTGCCAATGGTCCACTATTCTCAACGCTGTCGACTAGGAAAGATGGTCCGGCGTCATGAGTTCCCATCCAAAACTCATATAGTATTTGCATCATAATATCTAAGAGCGTACATATATTGTTACACACGAGTACTTACGTATAGAGAGAAATAGGAATTTTAAATTAAAGATCAAAAAAAGGGGAGGAAGGGAGCTCTTACATTTAAGGCCTATTTCTAAAATGCATGGCTTTGACAAACCGATTGTGTAGTATATCAGTCCAACCAGCTAATGGTGATTTATCAGGAAGTGTATCCACTTTTGCAGGGTTTCTTGTTGCTTCATTTTCTCACTGTGAGCCATTTGCAAAAGCTCATAGATGAATTCATCTGCGATTATTTGCATCAAAGTACCTTGTTAGGTACTGTCAAACATCATTATATTCATCTTGCAATCGAGCAGCGACCCATCATATCATCCTTATCTAGACCTATACTTAAATGAAGAAGATCAAGCAGCGACAGCGAGCTAGTGAAAAAAAATTGTCTTTCATATATTTCGCTAAAAATGGCATGGAGATCACGTAATCAACTTCTCCGTTATTATGTTATTAGCCTAAGAATCTCGCTGCCCTTAAACTTTATATTGTAGACATATATAGTCAAGGTACAATGCTTGCATAGCTAAGATCGGATTCTATTATAGGAGCATAGTGACCTCTTTTGTACAAATTTTACAAATTAGAGAGATATAGGTTTATGACATATAGTTGATAGTAAGTTAGTAACACTTCCATAGCTAGGATCGGATTCCATGATAGGAACATAGTGACCTCTTTTTGTAACGTCTCGAGTCCAAGAGCCCAATCCACTACGTGTAGCCCACACATTAGCCCACTAAGCACTCAGGTCTACCACAAGACAACCCAAAAGTTCATGGATGATGTTGGTGCCTAGAGGTAGTGTGTAGCCACCTCATAAATCGAACACAATTCTCACACCTACCCGATGTGTGATGGGTATTACGGATAGGATTCCAAATTAGAGAGAAATGGTTATTTATAATAAAAAAAGAAGAAAATAAATAGGATTTCAAATGAAAAATTAACATGCACAGAAAACTCACAGGCAGAAACATGACCGAATTTCCTTGATTTGAGATAGAAGGGATGATTAAAATTTGAGACTAAATTAAAAACAATTATTCAAAATCTCACTTGTCAATTAAACAATCAGCAAGACGAAATAAACACCGATCTGGTGGTAATTACTTGAGATTTCTTTTTTCAACAAACCCTAATATAACATAATGAAATCGAATGGGAGAAAAAGTAGCAGACATCGGCGAATTTTGAATCCAAAATGGGGGAGGCTGAACGGCAACTTAGAATGATTGTTTAGGGTTGGGGTTTATAGGGAGGGCGAGCTTAGCTATGCGATAGAAGGATGATGGAGAATAGCTGATACCAAAGCCCTTTATATAGAAGAAGAGAAGGGTCCCGAAGGTGATAGCCATGGGAGTGTGACGTCATGTTAGGTGTATAACCTTGTCGCTTATCACTCATTCACGCCAACCACGTTTATTTTCAACCTCCTCTGGTTTTCAGTTTTGGATTTTAGATTTTCGGTACGAGATTTATCAATATATTGAGCATACAGTATGCAAATGAATCAATATATATGTTTGAAATTTTGTAGGAATCGGATGTACACGAACACAACGAAAAAATGACAAATTCTAGAAACTAAAGAAAAAGCACACCTTATTGGCTACAAAGTTTGACTCATCATGTATCAAAAAGAGTCTCAGAGTTGTTAACGCAATCACATAATTAAACATCCAAAAACACATATAAAAGTTGTTTTGAGTAACTAAATACTCCACTCTTAAGACCCATACAACAAATTGGGGCACCTCTCCATTATAAGGAAACATAACCTCATAAACAAATAGACTTTGACATTTCCTTATCAAACCTCAAGTATACATTAATCATGCATGTCTAATACTGAAAAGTGTTATAGGCACAGACACAAAGACATCGTATATTAACATGCATGCTAAACAAACTCTAGCAATGCGTATTATCAAAGAAGTAATATACTTGAAGTAAGTACCAGAACCATACCAACGAGCTCTAACTCAACTGGTACTGCTCAATTCTCCTAACGGAGAGGTCGGTTGTTTAAGTCCCATTAGAGACACCCTGAACTTTACAGCTTTTAATAGAAAGGTCGGGTGTTCAAGTCTCTTCATAGGCAACGTTGTTGTTCAAGCCTTACCCAAAGGCCCCATTTAGCTGCTCGCTTATCTTAACGGATAGGTCGAATATTCAAGCCCTACCAGAGGCACCCGAGAGGTCGGGTGTTCAAAGCCTCACTAGAGGCACCATTTAGATGATCAAAGCCTCACTAGAGGCACCATTTGTTCTAGCCACACCAAAGGCATCATATATATATAATTATAGTCTTTCAAGACATTAAAATAATAAAAAGTAAGGATTGAGGTAAAGTCTATATCCTCTCCAACCATTAAAAAAAAAAGTACCACAACCATTCTATCACACACACTAAATTAATAGATGTCCTAATTAAACACATACGACAACACTTTCCTAAAGCAAAGTATAGAACATTTCTGTAGGTGTTCACTACGAAAAAATTTAGTATTGCCATGGACACATTTCCTTGGCAATTTATACTAATTCCTTGGTAAACATATTTTACCGTGGAAAAAGTTTCCTTGACAAACTTCTGAAATTTCCTTGGAATTTGCTCCCTTGGTAACGTTGCTGAGGAATCATAATTCCTTGCTAAATTGCCTAGGAAATTGCCAAGGAATTTTTCCTTGGTAATTCGGATCTATTATTCGAAAAATGAACATGTTTTCCTTTGGGAATATTTTTCCAACGAATTCTACTTTATTTCCTTGGTATAAATAAAAAATCATTATATATTTTTTTAATTTCCTTGGAAATATTTATTTTACCAATGAATATTTCCTTACTAAAATTCCTTGGTATCTATTTACTATATATAATATATTTATATTTTCAGGATTTCCAAAGAACTTTCCTTGGTAATATTCCTTGCTAAATTAGACTATTAAATAATATTCCTTGACAAAATTCCTAGGTAAAATGATGGCATTTCTATTAATAATTACAAATATTATTCAAAATCTTAATGGCATTTCTATTAATGGCATTTCTATTAATAATTACAAATATTATTTTTACCTGAATAGATATTCAAAATCTTAATGAACATCAAAAACAATATCTAAAACATATATTCATTTGAAACAATATGGAACAACTACTTGTTCATTCAAAACGATATCTAAATATCCACATTTGTTCATAATATCTCAACGATCAAAAGAACTCGATACAAATATCTTGAACCTCAGTTTTGTGAACAATTTCGACCCAAATTTTGAATCAAAACCCCAATGCACTAGGTGAAACTAAGATCAAGTAATGTGAATATTGTCACCCGTTGAATGAGAGTCGAGGAGAGCTTGGTTCTCATTTTACATGGATGAGACTACTCAGGTGTGGCGCCTGTGATGTTGTACAATTACAATTCTTTGATGATGGGGAGGAACCACTAACATTGGATGTGATTGCGAATGGAGTTGTCAAAAGCGTAGAGACGATCAATGACAATGGAGGTAATCCAGGATTTGATGTACTTGCTGTTGAGATATTAATGCTTTTTGTACCAAGAGAATCCAGAGCGCGTTGCAAAGCTTTCAATGTTTTGGCGATGAAACCTGCAAGAAATAACCCGTGAATTCTCGATTGCATTCGCACTAATACGAACAAAGATCATATCTCTCACACACACAAATATAAATTAGAGAAATCACATGTATCAAACACTTGACAAAGAAAATATAGGTGCATCTACAAGTAAGAAATCTCAAGTTCTGACAACTTCCTCTGCATATTCTGTATGAAATCATTCTCCCCCTATGATTATCATAACATTCAATGAAAATTTAGGAGCCAATAACTCTGTTCTTCCACCTATTCCAACAACCACCCAACAGGCTAGCACTATTAACGGCCGGCTCCACTCTTGATTCCTTACACATATAGAGATAAGTAGCAGATGATAACGACATGCTTAGCAAATATGGCAGGTTGTCCCAGAAAATCATGGTCTACAAGGAAAAAGGAAATAAGTAGCAGATGATGAAGTGTGGAATCAAGATGATTCAGCTCGATTAAGGTACTTCCTGACCTTGGAATTTTATGAAAATTTACAGAGCGTTATCTAACATGTACAAGTACAATATATCCAAAAATCATAACATTCCCTTGGACGGATTCGCTACAATTGTTTTTTAGAAAATCACCTAAAATAGGGACTGCACATGATTTAAAACTTATGGGACCAGCCTCAACCATTCTATTTCTAGTAATAGCAGAAGTAACTACAATATATGCAATATTCCAAATTATATTGTAGGGTACAGCCCTAGTCATAGAAGTTAATTAGAAGGTTATGACCGATGAGGCGTGGGTCAAAATTTATAATGGACTTCAGATTGACCTATAGATTGAATGCTAAAGAAACTCTAATCTACCACAACTCTTCATTTTATTCTTAGAGTAGCACTTCTTGAGACATGCATAGGTAATTTTTAAGGAATTCTTAACTCTGGGCTTTAAGTAGTTTCTTGAACTTAGGAAAGACTGCACACATGACAAACCATTCAACTTGGCAAACTGTCACTACCTAAACTACACAACTCATCTGAAGTCCTCCCATAATTTTTCCTAGCATAGTACGTAAGTACTAAAGTTTATTTTAGTAAAGTAATTAACCGATGAAAACGGGTCTGTCCAAAAATGGACGACAAAGCAAGGGGAAGCAACCGTAAGAAACAAGGCTTTTATGATGATGGAGACTTTATCAATCTATGAAAACTAATGAATCGAAAACTTGTGCAAATCTATGGTCACGTATACTATGGCATACTCTTTATTGGAGAAACCTGGGTAAACCAAAGATTTTGTTAAGTCGGGTTGTGCTTGTAATGAACTAACGATAAGTCCATCCATACCTTAAGTTTCAAGGTTTCTTCGTAAACCGCCAATGGAAACTATTAAGAGGCATGTCAACTAATGTCGTTATCCCGCCTACTAACAAAGTGAAAATAGGAAATTGGTTGATTAGTGAGTCACAAACTAACAAGCATAAGGTGCTTCTACAAACTAAATTTGTCGGGCATGGTTGATGTCTTGCAATAAACAACAATAGCTGAAAATGCAATGGCTAATCCCAAACCTTTTACCGCTTTGGCAAAACCAAAGAATCGATGATAAAAACTAGTCATATGATGAAATCAACATACATGCAAAGCCGCTTGTTCCCGAACGAAATCCTTCCCATTCTCGCTCTTCCAGATCATCAAGATGCGCATGCCTCGCAATGAAGCATAAAAGTGCTTTAACTCTATCTGAGACCTACTAACATCGATGATCTCTCGCTATCTTCATTAGTCTTTATAAGTCTATCCAAGTTCATATATTTAGAATATACGAGGAATAATTTTTAAAAAAGGAAGAATAAAAGCATGAAACAAGGTAATACTTAAATCATCTTACACATCAATCAACCTGTGCATGACAATGGTTTCACCATAGTCAATGACTTGGCCACTTGTGCCACTTCCTTGCAACCGATCTTCTTGGATCAACGA
>CM028378.1:10568507-10645044 GCA_013146195.2 Codonopsis lanceolata | reverse complement strand
AACAACGCCATAATTTTGGGTAGGAAAAGGGGCTGATGTATTTCCTACCACATTGGCAGTTGATCTGGTGTGGGCTGTTTGTCTTCCCTTTAGAATAAAGAGCTAGGAGGCGTATTGACAATTGGCGGTCATATATCATCATCAATACGGCCCTATCTCTACTATTTCTTTAAAATTGGTGTAGGGAGATACCGCGTCGGGTTCGGAGTAAAATGGGTTGGAGGTTTTTGATGAACATTCGGCATGACTCGTAGGATCGGATCGTCAAAAGTTTGGGCCAACTTTCTTTTCCACACATGGAACTCGGCCTGAGTTTCTTTTTCCCTCTGGGTGCATGATTCAAGGTCCTTCTATTTTCGGGGTGGTGTTGTCTTTGTACCTTTCGGGACAGCTTTAGCTATCACGGTCCCACGTATTTATGGTCACGCTATCAGACAACATTAGCCATTGTTTGGCGGCCCTATTAGAGTGAGGTGAAAATTGGAAGCCATAGCCTCAAAGCTAGCTCCCCTTGGCTGCATGCCGTGGAATAAGATTTTAAGTGGGATATAGGGCATCGGTCCATCAAACTTTTCTATGTCGGGCATTTTGAATTTGAAGGCAATCTTTGCCATGGGTTGTAACGTTAGTGTCCGCGTGAAAATTCCCTTGTTGAGAAGTTTGAGTAGCATAGCCTTTATATTTTCCACGTCGGCCTCTACTTTGGTGGATGGGGGAGTTGGATTTTGGTAAATACTGGCTGGGTTTGGGAAGGTTGGGTTATTTTCTGGTTGCGGTGTGTGGTAAGGGTTTTGGGCTGGTGGATTTTGGGTAGGATAAGGATTCTGGGCTGGTGGAGCTTGGGTAGGATAAGGGTTTTGGGTTGGTGGGTTTTGGGTAGGTGGATTTTGGATAGGTGGCATGGATTTTGGATGGTTTCAGCTGGGCGGCCAGGATCATTATAAGGTAAATAAGTGGTAACTTGGCTGGCGGGTTACAATTTTGTGGGTCCATATTTGGGCTGTTCTGGAGTGGGTTGGTTATGGGAACAGGGAGGTGATGTGGGCTTTGGGGAATTTTGGTGTTTGGAGCAGGATATGAAGGATATGACGGGTAAGGGCTGATGTTTGGGTAGTAGGGACTTGGTGGAGGATTGAGATTTGGGGTAGTGGTGGTATTTGGTGGGTTAGTGTTTGGCTGAGGAGTTGGGTTTGGAGGCACGTGGGATGTGGATGTTTCTTGGGGGATTGTAGGGGAAGAGTTCACCTCACCACTGGGTTTTTGACCTTGTATAAGACTTGCTATTTGGCTTAGCAAGTGTTCATCTCGTGCTGCCAAATTCTGGTCTAGCCACTTGCTGCATTACAGGAGTCGAGACATATCCTGGAGCCCCGAATCTGTACCCATATCGGACTGCTCATCTGTTGCCATACTGCTTGGATCACGTTATCTGTCTTGATTCGCGGGTGTCGATCGATACTAATACCTTCTGGTCTGATTTTTGCACTACTTTCCCGTATCAACCGGCCAGTACTATCTCTGCCTTTCCAAATTTGGGCCAGGTTTCTGAGGAAAATGGTTTATGGAGGTATCAGGAGGCTGGCTGAAGGCTTTCTGGGTTTGGAGTACAACGTGCCTTTATTAGTATATTTTATTTTAATTGTTTGCCCTACAATTGACCGGATAAGCACCTGCTTTATTTTGACGGTCTCAGGACTTTCCCTGGAATAGTGAATTCTTTCTCCAGAGTATAGGACCAACGTATTTCACACGCCTTCGACTCCTAGAATTTGGGTGGTCCCGAGGCGAAGGGCTTATACTCTTTCCGGGATCCACCATTCGAAATGGTCTAGGTCGAGCATCGAGAGAATAATAAATCAGCCACACTTATTATAATTTTTTTTTTTTGTTCTTGTGATTTATTTTTCTTTTTTTTTCATCATTTTTTTTTACTTGCGCATTTTTTTTGTATATTCTTTTTTTTAGATATATATTTTTTGCTTTTCTTTTTATTTTATTTTATTTTCATATATCATTTTTTTTGCAGGGGTTGACTCACAATTCAGAGATGCAAAAACCGGTCGGTCAATGAAGTGTCCTGAGAATCTATATGCATTCTAACGTTGGCTCATGCAGGGGGTAGGCTGGCCATGGTGTAGGAATAGGCCGGTTCGAATATAGCTATATGCATGTGCGTGTGTGTGGTATCTAGAAAGCGGTAAAATCTTTATTTATTCTGATATATGAGCAGAAAAATAAAACATATATGAATTACGTCTTCTTTGTTTGTGTGGATTTTCTCGGCTTTTTAGTTTGAGCGCAAATGCGAGCACACCACATTAAGAAATAGAAAGAAAAGTGGGGAAACTATCTATCCCTATTAATTACAAATTTTGGTCCTATGCCCCCAAAATAAAATGACAGAATGAATATAAATATGCACAAATGTACAGAATAATAAAAAAAAGAAAATGAACTGAAATAAATAAAAATATAGAGCCGGAAAAAAAGGTAAAGCCTCAGCTCTTTTGTTGTGCTGCCCGAGAATTTATTGTAATATATATAATATATATATACATTTTTTTTTTGCTTTTCGAAATATTTTTTTTTGATACATATATATGTATATATATAAGATTTTTTTGATTTTTTTTTACTCTTAAACATGCCCGTAAAGGGTATCGGAACGAAACTGTTGCCAGATGGAAGATCATATCCACAAATATGGCCATGGCCGTATGGGAACACTTTATTCAAATGCGTAAATTAATATGACAAGCATACTGCAGCAAGAAAAAAATAAAAACAAAAAAGTTTTATTTTACGAGTCTAGCCCTCCATTTTATTTAAAATAAAACAACTCCCCAGCAGAGTCGCCACTGTGAGGTTCCCGGGAATGCTCCCGCGCCCCGCGCGCCCTTGGATAGGGGTGCGCGTACGTGCAGATGCGGGACACCACTGCTCTCGTTCCATCCTCCCTTGTTTAGGGGAAGACGAAATCCAAAGTGCGAGAGGAGTGTTGTCTATATTAGCACGTTGGAATGTGCCTCGGTTGCCCTGAGTGGATTTTGTATCCAATATGGGAACTGATGGTTTTCCATATCAAGTTATCCCTTGTTCAGGGATACCAGGATATGGGACTGCATTACCCTTCCATTCCCATTCTCCCATTTTCTTTTCAGGGGAAAACGGAGAAGTGCAAGAAAGGATATTGCGACGCCCCCACTATGGATTTATTGAAAATAGCCTTATGGCCCATTCAAATCACTATGGGAGCTATGGGTTTCCCGCATCAAGTTATCCCTTGTTTAGGGGATACCAGGATATGGGAATGCATCAGTACCCCTCCATTCCCGTATCTCCCTTTTTTAGGGGAGAACAGGAAAGTGCAAAGAGAGAATGTTGCGAGGCCCCACTGGATTTGAAAGTTTTAGAGTCGTCATCTTTATTTTAAGGCAAAAATAAAGAAAAACCAGAAAAAGAAAACTAGAGATTTTAAAAAAGCGGGTTCGGAGGCTAAGTTACGAGTTGGGAAGGTGCTAGGCACCCAACTCGCCCTTTCGGTCTCGAAAATGGTTTTTGGCTGAAGTATGCTTATTGTCACATTCATTTAGCAAATAAATAAGGTATTATAATGACAAGGGAAATTTAAACAAATACATTCGTGACTACATTATTTACGGACTCGCAGCCGTCTCCTTCCAATAATTACAAACATATTTAAGAATATTTGGCCATTATGACGGCTCTTTTACATATTATTTCCTAATCTAATCCGGGCAGCACAACGGCTTATAATGACTACATTGTGCCGGATTTTAAATACAACCTTAAATAATAAATGAACTGAAAAGTAAATAAATAAATAAAAACGCCCTTAAAGGCTGTTACCTTTTAGAGCGGCGGTGTGCTCGCTCTGTCCTTCTCGGGAGAGGGAAACTTTTGTTGTTTGTTGTGTGTTTGTTGTTTTGATTTGGGCGGAGTGACGGCTTATATGTGGTAGTTTTGGTTTGTTTAGTTGGGCAGAATGACGACTTAGTTTTTGTGGTTTTGACCTTTTTGGTTGGGCGGAAAAACGGCTTATTTAGGGTGTTTTTCAGCTCGTTACTCGGGCAGAGTAACGGCTTACTTTGGGATTTTTGGGCCGGGGAAGTGAGGTGGATACCTAACAACTAGGCTAAGGATCACTTATAACTTACGGGTTTTTATTTTGGCAGAGCTTGGACGGGGTTTGGAGACTCTAGGGGCTTCCACTCACCTATCTCGCACCTCTCGTACTAAGAGTATCGGCAGAACGCAGAAGCAGAGTTTCGTTGCGATCTTCGATCTCGAAAAAAATGAGCACTGAAAATGGGAGTCGAGGCCTCCTATTTATAGTCGAGGAGCAGGACACGGCTGGGATTTCTTGATTTGTTCAGCAGCTTCAACGACTTGTACCTTGTGCATCAAAATTTGTACCTTTTCCATATGAGACAAGCTACAGGAGAAAGGCATGGTGCGGCCAAGGAACCCTTGGTGCGGCACCATGCTGCTTTGTATCTTTCAAATTTTTGCACTTCCCCCCCTGCAGTTGAAAGTTTCGTGCATCCTGCTTTTTCCTTTTGCATTTTCAACCCTGTAACTTGACATTTGTTAATGTTTCAACAGTTCTTGATATTTTATGTCATGTCACATATTGGGGGTACGAAATTGGGGTGTCTACACCAAGTACTTTAATTCCATATGTTTAGCACCTTTAGAGTACTTGTCGTTTTTTGAGAAGAAAACAGCTGCGGAGTTATCACAATAAATTTTCAGCGGCTTAGCTATACTGTCGACAATTCCAAGCCCTGAGATAAAATTCCACAACCATAATCCATGAACCGTGGCCTCAAAGCATGCCACAAATTCAGCTTCCATAGTGGACGTAGCAATGACAGACCACTTTCCACTCCTCCATGAGACTGCTCCTTTCGGCTAAAAGGAACAAATAGCCAAATGTTGACTTTTTGGAGTCAACACATCCGGCATAATCAGAATCTGAATAACCGATTACATTGAGGTGATCAGACCTCCTGTAAGTGAGCATGTGATCTTTTGTGCCTTGTAAGTACCGAAGAACTTTCTTTGTGGCCTTCTAGTGGTCTATTCCGGGATTACTTTGATATCGACCCAGCATTCCAACAGCAAAGCTGATATCAGGTTGAGTACAAGTCTGTGCATACATTAAGCTCCCAACCACTGAAGCATATGGAATAGAGTTCATTTCCTTCCGTTCCAAATCATTTCTGGGACATTGCATTAGACTGAACTTGACCCCTTTCTGTATTGGAACTATCCCACTGAACAATTCTCCATTTTGAATCTCTCTAGAACTTTATCAATATAGGCCTTTTGAGACAATCCTAACAATCCATGTGACCTGTCACGGAATATTTCTATTCCTATCACATAGGATGCCTCACCTAAATCTTTCATTTCAAAGTTCTTAGAGAGAAACTCTTTTACGTTATGTAACATTCCAATATCATTTGCAGCAAGCAAAATGTCATCGACATACAAGACCAATAATATGAACTTGCTCCCACTAACCTTCATGTAGATACACCGATCAACGGTGTTCTCCGTGAAGCCATAAGATGTAATAGTATTATTGAATTTCAGATACCATTGGGGGGAGGCCTGTTTCAGTCCATATATTGACTTCTTTAATTTACACACTAAATTTTCTTTTCCTGTGGTCACAAAACCTTTTGGTTGGTCCATATAAACTTCCTCTTCCAATTCACCATTTAGAAAAACGGTTTTAACATCCAATTGGTAAAGCTCTAAATCATAATGAGCTACCAAAGCCAAAACAATTCTTAAAGAGTCCTTCTTTGATACTGGGGAGAAGGTCTCTTTATAGTCAATGCCATCTTTCTGTGTATAACCCTTAGCTACAAGTCTGGCCTTATACCTTTCGATGTTACGCTTCGAGTCATGTTTGGTCTTAAAGACCCATTTACAACCGACTCTTTTAGAACCTTCGGGTAACTCTACTAAGTCTCAAACCTCATTGTCATACATCGATTTAATTTCTTCTTTCATGGCATTGATCCACTTTTCAGAATTGTTACTATTCACCGCTTGACTAAACGAGATTGGATCTTTATTAATGCTCAAGTCACATTCATGCTCAAGATTATACACCACATAGTCATCATGAATAGCTGATCTTTTCTGCCTTACAAATCGTCTTAATGCTTCTTCCTGTTGTGGTTCATTAATATCTTGCTCGGCTGTGACTGGTTCATCTATAATATTCTTATTTTGTGGGTTTTGAACATTAACATGTTGTTCTGGTATGTTGTTTGACTGTGATACAACAATTGGAACAACAACTTCAGCAGGAATATCGGGTAATGACATTTCTACTCGAATTTCCTGAATGTCAATTTCACGTGGTTTCCCACTCCCACTGATTGAGCCATTTTCTATGAACCGAGCATTTCTTGACTCAACAATCCTCGTACTATGGTTAGGACAATAGAACCTATACCCCTTAGACTTTTCAGGATAGCTAATAAAATATCCACTGACTGTCCTAGCATCAAGTTTCTTTTCATGTGGATTATATACTCTTACTTCCGCTGGGCAACCCCAAACATGAAGATGCCTCAAACTGGGTTTCCTACCTGTCCATAACTCATAAGGTGTTTTAGGGACAGCTTTACTAGGAACCCTATTGAGGAGATACACAACGGTCTTTAATGCATGCATCCACATTGACAGGGGTAAGGAACAATCATTTAACATACTCCTAACCATATCCATTAATGTACGATTTCGTCTCTCAGCAACACCATTCTGCTGAGGAGTCCCGAGCATCGTATACTGTGCACAAATGCGACGACTTTCAAGGAACTTTGCAAATGGACCTGGACATTGTCCCTTTTCAGTAAATTTTTCGTAATATTCACCACCTCTATCTGATCTCACTATTTTCACTTTCTTATCTAACTGCCTTTCGACTTCATTTATGAACACCTCGAGGATGTTCACTGAATGAGACTTTTCATGTAGTAGATAAACGTAACCATAACGTGAGTAGTCATCAATAAAGGTAATAAAATACTGTTCGCCGCTCCAACTTAGAACGTCAAAAGGACCACAAATATCAGTGTGTATCAGCCCTAAGAGCTGAGTGCTTCTTGTGGCTGATTTCTTTACTGTGGTTTTAGTCTGTTTTCCTTTAATACAGTCCACACATACGTTCCAGTCACTAAAATCCAATTGAGGAAGAATTTCACTTTTCATCAACCTCAATAACCTTTCTTTGGAAATGTGACCTAATCTTTGATGCCACAAGTAAGCTGAACTTTCATTTGGTGTACTACGTTTAATGCCCACATTACTTTCAACATGAAATAAAGATTCAACAAAATCGTTGTTGAGATTTAAACGATAAAGTGAGTCACACAACTTTCCTGACCCACAAAAACAGTTATCTTTGTACAACAAAAAACTGCCCTTACAAATCTCAAAATGATAACCTGTTATATCCAGCTTCCCTACTGAAACAAGATTTATGGCACTTTCAGGTACATAGAGACATCTTTCCAGGTTTAAATGACACCCAGTGTCCAATAGCAACCTATAAGTCCCTATGTCCTCTATTATTGCCTTCATCCTGTTTCCCATAAACACGTACTGTTCATTTCCGTTTATGGGCTGGATCGTACTGAATCCCTGCACAACATGAGACACATGAGTAGTTGCACCAGAATCTAACCACCAGGTATTAATAGGAACTTCTATAAGATTCGATTCGAAACACACAGAAACATAATATGTACCTTTCTTTTCGAACCATTCCTTTCGTTTAAGACAATCGACCTTTACGTGTCCTTCTTTGTTACAGAAGAAACACCTAACTTTGTTTTTCTTGATTTGGTCCTCAGAAACCTTTATTGGGGCCTTATCACTTTTCTTGCCTTTGTCCTTTTTACCTGGTTTGAACTTGCTGCTGCTAGCACCATCATAGACTGTGAAGTGGATGGAGTGATCTTTTATTTTCTTTAATCTCCCTTCCTCATGTACTAACATGGCCTTTAATTCTTTAAAGTTCCATTTATCTTTCATGGTGTTATAGTTCACCTGGAACTGGCCAAATTCAGCAGGAAGGGAATTCATTATAAATTGTACAAGAAAACTATCACTCACATCCATTCCTATAGTCTTCAACTTTGCTGCTAGGTTGGACATTTCTATTACATGATCATGAATTGACTCTGACCAATCAAATTTCTTTGTAATCAATTCACCCATGAGATTGCCTACAATGGATTTATCAGCAAGATCTGACTGGGAATATTCTTTAACCTTCAGCATGAACTCTCTAGCATTTTCAGTCTTTGGCATCGATGGCTTAATACTTTCAGCCATAGTCATTTTCATAAGGTTCAAACTCAGCCTGTTAGACCGCTCCCAAGCCCCATAAATGGATTTGTCATCTTCTGAGCTGGTTTCTGTAATGGCTGTGGCCTTTTCATCTGATACTATAGTCATGTCCAGATCCATGACACCAAGAGTAAACTGGATTTGTTCAGACCAGTCAGCATAGTTTAGCCCGTTGAACTTAACAACTGAACTTCCAGATGCGAAAAGACTTAATGAAGCTGCAAAACATTTATACATGCTCAACCATTATTGCTTTGATTGACTTTAATAAATTCAGAAACTGTCATGAACTTTAAGCATGTATTTAAGTTCACCTTTGGGTAAGCCTTAAACACATAAACAATTTAATCGATGTCATACGATAGAGACTTTAATGGACAATCATAACATACAATAGTCAAATAAGTGTCTATCTTTGGATATACACCCTATTTAACCAATGTACAACGATTAGTCCCTTTAACGTTATAGACTAGTTGCAATGGTCCGTCTTTGGACAATCTTCTAGCAATTAATCTATAAACTCAATTGTTCAATCAACTTTTCTTGTCATTTTAGAGGCATCTCTGTACTAATGAGCAACTGACATAAAATTAATTTAATGTGTTAGACATTCCATTCAGCCAGTCCACTTTGGTGACTAACGAGTTATTAATGTCTTAACAATAAATTATACTTTTATATTTCAAGTCTTTAACAGAACATTAAAATTTTATTTGGAAAATAAAAACATAATATCCAATTTGTTCTGCAAATTTTCAGTAAAGCTTGAAATTTCAACATAACCGGTGTTAAACACCCAATTAATTTTGCGCAAAAACTTTACTGCACAATAACTTTAATTTCGCTCTTAAACAGTACAAGAGCAACAAAAATATTACATGTACAATTACCGTACAAACTTTACAGGTAAAAATATAATAGACACTTTAATCGGAGTAATTATGAGTTCGCAACCTTAAGCTCTGATACCACATGTAAACTTTTATACATGCATGAGTTTCAACCATAAATAATTTTCTAGAAACTCATGATACTTTAATAAAACCCAAAACCTTAGAACACATAATTCTCACGATTTAATGTACAAAAACATGTAATAGAAACTAACATGGATCCATGATGTCAACTTTAATTTACAGCAGTTAAGGAAAGTGGAATTTTCGACCTTGCCTTGTACTTTAATTTCTCCTTGATGGCGAGAAGAATTTCCCTTTAATTTCCCTTTACTTTTCTATTCTTTTATGAAGGCTATCTCTTAATCTTTCTCTCAAAAATATATCTATATCCCTACGGACATACCATTCATATTTATAGAGAGAAATTGGTTTTTTTTTTAGAGATAATTACAAGTCGGTACATTTTCTAAAACATTTTTTCAAATCAATCCATCAATTTTTTTGACATATCTTTTAGGTACATTTTTAGGATAAATGTACATCATTGCCCCCAACGCTCTCTCTCTCTCTCTCTTCTAAGCCGGTACGTTTTCGATCAACAGGGCTTGTATTCGCCGAAATCCAACCCGAATTCACAATACTCCGCCTTGTACTAGCTGTGGCTTCTCCCCTATATCTCTCCCTCTCTACCTCACACGCATAGAGTAGCTATCAAATTGAATTCACGGTGGATACCTCAGTCGCAAAATCGCCGGAATTGAAGACCTCGTCATGGATACTTTCGGGAAAACCCTCCACCTTTAAGATGAGCGTATTACCGTCGAGAAGAGCCTGAGCGCTGTACCAAGCATCATCCACACAGGACCTGAATTCGATACTCCACCGGATCCAGCAAGCCGCCGAATGAGCCAGATTCGTCCGAGTGCTCGGTGACCGAATCAGAGAACTTTTCTCCCGCTTGAAAATGGAGCACACAATGCATCAATTGCAGCCAAGTCGGTGAACATCATCCCTCATTGCCGTCGGTGTACCAGATCTCGTTTTGACAGTAATGATTCTTCCATATTCTCTGGCGATTGTGGTTTATATTTTTCTTCTTCTTTCGCTCGCTACTAGTTGGAACGGAAAATTGGTGGTGGTTGAAGGTGGATTGGAGGTGGTGCTTCAGCGGTGACTAGAAATCCAGGAATTGCGGGTGTTGTCGTGAACGTTAGACAACCCATCTCCATATCTACTCTCTTTCTCTCGCTCTACTCCGTTCTGATCAAAGCGTTAGCGTAGGATAGTTAAGTTTAGCAACAAAATCGCCATCTCCATGTGGTTTATATTTTTCTTGGTCTCAATTTTAGAGATTTCTGGTTGAATCTCTTCGAATAAGATTTCTGTTTTGTGATTGGAAAGATAACCAATCTAGCAGTAGGGAGTGATAATGATAATGGCGTTTGGAAATGTTTTGCTTTATGTGATGAATGCCGATTATGGAGTCGGTTTGCTAAATCGTAATCAGAATATTTTATGTTACTGAACGTTCTAATTTTTCTTTTTTCAATTTTCCTTTTTCAATTTCGATGCATCTTCGTTGATTTTGGCATCAGTTGATTTTGGCATCGTTGATTTTGGCATCGTTGATTTTGATCGTTGATTTATGATGCGTGGCATCAGGTTGATTTATGATGCGTGGCATCAGGTTGATTTATGATGCGTGACATCAGGTTGATTTCTGATGCCTGGCATCAGATTGATTTTGGCATCAGGTTGATTTATGATGCCTGGCATCAGGTTGATTGTTTGGCATCAGAGTTTTCATTAATGACATTTTTGTCATTTGGCAAGCAATTTGTAGTTATATGAAATGTCCAAAAAATTGATGGTCCTAGATGAAAAGATGTTTTCAAAATTGTACCCACTTGAAATTCCCCTTTTTTTAAAAAAACAAGCCCATCTTCCTTAGCGTCCAAGCCACCGCCACAAAGGATGGCTAATTGATAAACATAAAGGAGTGATGTTTACCCTTTAAAGGGAAAATATATACATATGTGTCTATTATTATCTATATATTATGTATAATTTTTAAAGGCACAGGAAGAGGGAGTATCACTTTAAAACTCCCAAGCTTTAACATAATTTTATTCCCACTTAATCATCGAAGTGAGACACTTTACATGTTAAAACTTTATTTACCATTAATTCATATAGGTCACATTACGGGATAAATCTAATAGAGATGACGTAATCAACTTCTTGGTTGTACTAATCTATTACAAACTAGAGAGATCTAGGCTTATGAATTACAGTTGATGGGATTCCAAGAAAAAAGAGAATGGATCTACAAATGAAACAACAAGCACAGAAAACCCACAGCCAAAAAACATGACAGAATTTACTTAATTTGAGACGAAAGTGATGATCAAAATTTTGGACTAAAACATTAATTCAAAATCTCAGTTGTAAATTGAAGAATCCAAAATGTAATCCAAAACGGGAGAGGCTGAACGGCAGCTTACATTGATTGTTTAGGGGGTAGGGCTTATAGGGAGGGCGAGCTTAGCTATGCAATAGAAGGGTGATGGAGAATAGCTAATACCAAAGCCCTTTATATAGAAGAAGAGAAGGGTCTCGAAGGTGATAGCCATGTGAGTGTGACGTCCTGTTAGGTGTATAACCTTGTTGGTTGTCACTTATTTAGGCAAACCTCATTCATTTTCAACAACCTTCAGTTTTCAGTTTTGGATTTTACCTATTTTTACTGTACAATATAAACTATGAACGAGGTCTCTGTGTCAGTGCTGATGGGATATGAAATCATCAATCACAACCTCTCTCACACTTCATCCCCTATGGATCATAATCCTACATTTATCCTTATTTCTATAAGGCCGAGTATAATAACAAAGACACGTGGAGGGCTAAGATCAAAGATTTAGACCGGTGTTTTTTTCAACCGCTAAAGTTTATTTTCAAAATATTATTCCTAAAATTCTCATATATTGTCTTTTTCCAAAGCTTCAACCAGCACTTTGACGCTCGAAAATTACAATTGTTGCGCAACGAATGGGGATCGCGCAACGAAATAGGGATTTATTAAGTACGAAACTGTAATGGACTTGTGTTGGGTTGAAAGATTTTTCAATAGGGATGAAGACTGAGGAGGAGGAGGAGGAAGAAGAAAACTCGAAGATTCAACCTTGATTGAAAGATATTAGAGGACATGAAGATGTAGTTAGTTATGATTTTGCAACGCGATATATCAATTTTTATAGCGCGAAACAAAATTTGATTAGGTAATCAAAATTGATGCAGCGCTATGCATTTGAATAAGTGATCTGTAGTGCGCCTCAAGCTCATTATGGGTATCGTAGTCTTTTTGTCTCCAAAAGTGATTTTTTTGGTTAAAATAAAAAACTACTGTATTGATGAAAAACTTATCAAAGTGGACTGCCCGAATTTACCCTTTTTTTTTGTTTCCCAAAGAAGTCTCTATGCTAAGCCCAAGATTAATCCTGTGAGACGGGTCGGACACAAGGTTGATTAAACTTTCCCTATATATTTTGATCTACGCTTTTCTTAGTATCAAAATGATTATATCATACTCAAGATTTGTAGTTTTATTAAATCTTATTTACGTGATATCGTTCAATAAAATATATGTTTGTTTTAATTATGCAATTCATGACATGAATAGAAGAAAGGGGGTGTTTTTGTCTATGTAAGATTAATCTAGATATATCAACAATTTCATATATGGCAAAAACTTGTGTAGGACGGTCTTACGGATCCTAAATCCGTAAGACGGAACCCCATTTTAAATTTTATGGGTTAATAAGTAAACCTGTCATTAAAAGACAGAAAAATGGGCCAGCTGAGTTGGTACTTGTTGAACATTAAAGGCTTGGCTGAAATGGTTACAGGTTCGACACTCCCTAGCTCTCTCATGTTATGTTTTTATGTTCATTTCTTCTATTTTATATTTTAGTAAATAGAAAAGATTACATTAGAAATTAAAATTTATTATAATTTTTATTAAAATACAAAGTAACACTCTTAATACTAAAAAATTACACTTTTAATACTAAAAAGTGACACTCTTATAATACTAAAAAGTAACACTCTTAATACAAAAAAGTGACACTCTTATAATACTAAAAAATGAGACTCTTAATGCTAAAAAGTGACACTCTTAATTCTAAAAATAAAAAATTATTATAATTCTTATTAAAATACAAAATAACACAAATAATACTAAAATGTGACATATTTAATACTAAAAAGTGACACTCTTAATACTAAATAGTGACACATTTAATACTAAAAAGTGACACTCTTAATACTAAAAAGTGACACTCTTATAATACTAAAAAGTGACACTCTTAATACTAAATAGTGACACATTTAATAATAAAAAGTGACACTCTTAATACTAAAAAGTGACACTCTTATAATGCTAAAAAGTTATCCTCTTAATACTAAAAAGTGACACTCTTATTACTAAAAAGTGGCACTCTTATTATTAAAAAGTGACACTCTTATTACTAAATAGTGACACTCTTAATATTAAAAAGTAACAAATTTAATACTAAAAAGTGACACTCTTAATACTAAAAAGTGACACTCTTAATACTAAATAGTGACACATTTAATACTAAAAAGTGATACATTTAATACTAATAAAAAGTGACACATTTAATACTAAAAAGTGACACTCTTATTACTAAAAAGTGACACTCTTAATACTAAAAAGTGATACTCGTAATACTAAAAAGTGATACATTTAATACTAATAAAAAGTGACACTCTTAATTTTTTGATTCTTCTTCACCATAACTCTTTCATTTTTTAGTATTAAAAGTGTCACTTTTTAGTATTAAATTTGTCAATTTTTAGTATTAAAAATGTCACCTTTTAGTATTAAGAGTATTACTTTATATTTTAATAAGAATTATAATAAATTATCCTTTATGGTGTTACTTTCAACCTTAAAATATATTACTTTTGTCTTTTCAATGTGTCACGTTTGGCTTTAAACGTGTCATTTAGCATTTCGTTAAAGTCCATTAAGATCCGTCAAGTATCTCAAGGCAATTGATGCTAATGGGGCTGACAAAGGATTAAACTGTAAGACGTGGAAAACATAAGAATTACAGTGGCAAACCTTGAAAGTGCAGGGGCACCGGAGCAAAACAACACATTTATGGTAATAAAAACTAATGATTGAGGTAAGGAGTTTTGAACCAAAAACCTAGCGCTAACTACTAAACCTTTAGCTTTTTCGGTGAACCACCTGACCTAATCGACTTTTGTGAATTTTTATAACATATTATTTATTTATTTATTATTATCCGCGAATTTTTAAATGGGGCTCCGTCTTACGGATAAGGATCCGTAAGACCGTCTTACAGGAGACCACCTCTTCATATATTTCCATATATTTGTAAGTGTGACCCCTTAAAACATTGTGTTTTCTCTCATTCTAGGTTATTCAATGATTGAATTATTCTTAGGACACCTATATCACGTCGGTCAATTTTAAAAGTAATGTCCGTAAGAGGTATGTAACATACAAGACAAACAACCAAATATAGCAGACCATTCTATCCTTATCTTGATCTCTATACTTAAAACGAAAAAGATCAAGTAACAACTGAAAAGAAATTATGAATTGCGTGAAGATCACTAAATCAACTTCTCCCTTTTTCTCTTATAGATTAGCCTAAGAATCTTGTCGTCCTTCTTCACGGTGCATGTAAGATTTTATATTGTAGACATATTTTTGCCAAGGTACAATGTATGTATAGCTAGGATTGGTCGGATTCCGCGATAGATTAGACTGAACTTTCCTTTTCAATTAGCAAGATCTAGACAATTGATAGGATTCTAAGAAAACAAGAATGGATGTAAATGAAAGTATGAAACAACAACCAAAAACATGACTAAATTTGCTTGATATGTGAAGAAAGGGATGATCAAAATTTTGGACTAAAAACATTATTTCAATATCTTTGTTGTAAATTGACAGACGATACAGAGAATATATAGTAAGAAGAAACTTTGAACTTTATCTCCCCCAATAAATTTGTCGTTCTACAAACTTTTGAGGATGACGATCCAAGCATTGACACCTCTCAGATTGAAGCTCTAAATTTGGAATCCTCACGTCACGCGATGTGCAACTTCAATTCCAAAACAACGACAAGAAAAATCCCAATTTTCTTTTTTATTCGTTTTCTTTATTTGTTTTATTAGGTTTATTTTATTTTGCTTGTTTTTCAAAGGTAAGGCTCATTTGTCCCCCTTTTTAGGGCCAGACTGATTCTCCCCCTTAAACTTGTTTTTCTTTCTTTTCCTTTCTTTTACTTATCTTCTTTAGTATAAAAGTGTGTTGTCTTTTAGAAATTAATGTATGGACAAAATTAACATTTTATCTAATAAATCATCCACAATTTATTTAAGGACAAACAAGTAAATTTATCTTCTTTACAATAAAAATATGAGTTATCTTTTAGAAATTAACGTATGAACAAAATTAACCTTTCATCTAATAAACCATCAACCATTTACTTAAGGACAAACAAGAAAATTTATCATGATAAAAAAATAATATTCGTACAAAAATAATGTTTAATCACTCCCCATTAAATAAGGTCAAATGAATAATCTATTATTTGTCAATCAATTCCATGAATAATAACAAAAAAAATATCATAATAAATGATAATGTCAAATTAGTAAATTATATCTCTATATATCTATCTATTTCTCTATTTCTACTATAAAATTGTGAGTTATCTCTTAGAAATTAATGTATGGACAAAATTAACCTTTCATCTAATAAATCATCCACCATTTATTTAAAAACAAATAAGTAAATTTCTCATAATAAATAATAATGTTTGTAAAAAAATAAGTAAATTTATCATAATAAATGATAATTTTTGTGAAAAATTAACTATAAACTTAATAAATCACTCACCATTGAATAAAGTCAAATAAGTAAATTTGTGATGAGTTAATCAATTACATGAGTAATTACAAAAAACCCTAAATTTAATAAATCATTCACCATTAAATAAGGTCAAATAGGTAAATGCTATCTATATCTATCTATCTTCTTTACTATAAAAGAGTGAGTTGTCACTTAGAAATTAATGTATGGACACAATTAAACTTTCATCTAATAAATCATCAATCATTTATTTAAGGACAAACAAGTAAATTTATCTTCTTTACTTTAAAAATGTGAGTTGTCTCTTAGAAATTAATGTATGGATAAAATTAACCTTTCATCTAATAAACAATCCACCATTTATTTAAGGACAAACAAGTAAATTTATCATGCTAAAAAAATAATATTTGTACAAAAATAATGTTTAATAAATCACTTCCCATTTGATAAGGTCAAATAAATAATTTATTATTCGCTAATCAATTCCATGAATAATTACCAAAATAACTATAAATTTAATAAATCACTCACCATTGAATAAAGTCAAAAAATAAATAAATAAATTTCAGATTTAACATTAATTTTAAAATCCCCAAGATGCTCCAAGGGTTTATCTTTGACCATATATATATATAAATTCCACCAAATTTAGGTTTCCCTCTACTTTTTCCACCAACGAATTTTGAATTATTTTGGTGTACATCTCTTTTAAATCTTTAAAGTGTTTCTCATCTTTTCAATGTGGGACTAAAGCTATCATTAATTATGCATTTCTTTTTAACATTTGCAGAGAGGTTAGTTTGCTTTTGGTGACATATTCTTCTTCCAATATCGGATTACAATTGTTTGTAATTTTCATATGACCCCCTTGTTTCTATGATGTTACAAACAACCCATATTTTTATGACTTTATGACACTTCAACTAACGGATTTAGGGTTAGGGACTATCGGTGTCTAAAATTTGTATTCTTTTGTGTGTCGCGTGCATTTGCGTTGTACAGTCCCTAAAATTTTGATACTCGGTCGGTGTAATTACTTTTATTTATGTTTAAAAAAATTGACAAATATAAGAAGGTACAACCTCGTCTGGTACAGCGTTTTGAAAACGCAGCTTTTTCTAAATGCAGCGTTTTTAAAACGCAGTATTTTCAAAACGTAATTTTTTTCTTGTAAAGATGTTTGAAAAACTATTTCAAAACGCTATTTTTATAAACAAAATAGTTGTAAACGCAACATATTTTTAAAACGATCCAAATTGGAGCGTTTTAAAACGCCGCACATTTTTAAAACTTTACATTTTAAAACGCTGCATTGAAACACTTTTAAAGAAAAAACGCTACGTTTTTTATCAGTATTTTGGTCAAAACGCTCCACTAAACAAGGTCTAACCAATGTAAAAACCAAAACTGAAAACCACTGGTTGTTGAAAATAAATGAGGTTGGCGTGAACAACCATTAACAACAGACAAAGTTATTCACCTAACAGGACCTCACACTCCCATGGCTATCAGCTTGACGGCCATTTTCTTCTTCTTTATAAAGGGCATTGCTATCAGCTATTCTCCATCGCCCTCCCTATAAACCCAACCCTTCAACAATCAATCTAAGTTGCCGTTCAGCCTCCCCATTTTCGGATTCAATATTCGCCCATGCCTGGTACTCTGATTCCTGCTACTCTTTTTTCCATTCTATTTCATTGTGTTTTTTTAGGGTTTATTGAATGAAATTTCTCAAGTAATTACCACCAGATTGACAAGTGAGATTTTGAATAAATGTTTTTTATTTTAGTCCTAAACTTTGATCATCACTTCCTTCTCACATCAAGCAAATTCGGTCATGTTTTTGGCTGTGGGTTTTCTGTGCATGTTGTTGTTTCATTTGTAGATCCATTCTTGTTTCTTGGAATCCATTCAAATTTGTATGTCATAAACCTAAGGTCAGTGCGATCTATCATGGAACCTATATCCTAGCTATGCATGCATCGTAACTTGGCTAAATATGACTACATTATAAAAATCTTGCATATTGTGAAGAAGGGCAGCAAGATTCTTGGGCTAATAAGTAGTAAGGGAGAATCAAAATTGATTATGTCATCTCCACGCAATTCATTTATATGAACATCAGTATTTTTTTCACTAGTTGCTTGATATTCTTCATTTTTAAGTATAGATCGAGATAAGGATACGATGGGTCGTTAGATTTGGTGGTTCGGTGGCTCGAATGTTATACATAGCTTTTGTATTTGGTACCCACAAAAGTTAATAGTACAATCTTATAAGACCATACCAAGCCTAGGAAACTATTCTCAATCATCCTTGATGCTTTTTACGTCTGTCCCTAGTATAGATCTTGACTCCTTCTACATTAGCTACGGCCTAAAAATAAGGGAATTTTTTTTTGTACTTATTTGACTGCCTTAGGTGAAAATTTTGATGTAAATGTCTTGGGGGGAACATTCAGTGATTTTAATTTCCTTTTTTCTTTTCCTTTGGATCCTTGCAGTACTTACAGTCTCTAGACCTATTGACAAACAGAGGTGGCGCTTAATTGTGAGCAGATGAGGTCGTTATTTATGGCATTTCAAGATGGCAAGGTTAGGGCTAATGGTTCTTATTAGACCATTGTTTGGATTTTCATCTTTCTTGAGAGAGGGAAATAAATATAAAAGATGCTATATTCATGCCTGTGTATCTTATAATTAATAAGATGTTAACTCCACATTTCTATTCTGCCCCAAAATTCAATCATTCCAACTTCCCACATTTGCCCATCCTTGTGTAGTCAGCTTTTGCTAATATATAATAATATAACCTATCTCTGGTCATTCCAACTACATTGCCTATGGTCAATTTCACGGATATACCTATTCGTATGATTAAACAGCCCAATTCTATCCTATATTTGTCATGTTCAATGTTGCTAACAGACACAAATGAAACTGCTTCCTGATACGAAAGTTGTGTAGTAGGAAGCTCATACAAAATTTTACTTCCATTTTCGCTTTTCCTTAGTTCTTTATTAGCTTATAGATTTTTTTTAATGACACTTTTACGAACCTTTCAGGCCTGCATAAATTTAGTGCTATCTGCAGATTACAATGATGAAGTTGTAGAAGAGTCTTTAGATCTGCGCATGATTTACGCGATATTAATCAGAAAAGAATTCATCAATGAGCTTTGGCAAACAGCGCAAAGTGAGTTAATGAAGCAGCAAGATCCTTCAGAAATCGTGGATACTCTTTGGGTTATATCACCATTTGAGGAATGGACTGATATACTACTCAGCCGATTTGAGGAAGCCATTGTAGAAATAGGCCTTAATGGTAAGAGATCCCTTGCTTCCTCTACTATCCAACCCGTTTTCTCATTCTTTAAAATTCCTGTTCTCTCAGATAATAATATGGGTGCTCTCAGATATTATGATGCAAATAATATCTGAGTTTTGGATAATAGTTCATGGTTCCAGACCATCGAGTTTTGGATAATAGTTCATGGTTCCAGACCATCGTTCCTAGTCGACAGCATTCAGAATGGTGGACCACTGGCAATTCCACAGTTGGCTCGGAGTCAGTTAAAGTGAGCTTAAAATCTTGGATAGCGCAAAACCCCAAGGCTCTAGGCAATAAGGTTGCTGAAAAGTGGGGCAATAACCTCCTTTACTTGTTCAATGTAACACCTTGTCCCAGTTTTAATTTGTTATTTCAAATTTATTGTTTTACTTCGCAGGATTACTATAATACTATTGGTGTTATCATCAACTGTTTTTTTGTATTTAAGGGTAAATTTACTTCTGAAGTTCTAATTGTATTTAAAAGTAAAATATGTCTTCTATATTTTTTAGGCTTAGAGTATATCTTTTTAATAGTTTTTTGTTTGAACTAAAGGAGCTTCGCTACTGTCAGTGTGGATTCATCAAAAATACAGTCAATTTATTCTTTTAATATTGCTTGTTGTTTGTAAATTTAAGATTATCTTGTCCAAGTCACAATCTATTGTACGTGTTACTGTCTAAGCGAGTGGTAGCAAATATTGAGGTTGTAAGAGTTGTGAAGAAGCAATATGTTTTACTCCTTCCGTCTCAAAAAGAAAGAGTCTCGCTTTTCTGTTTGGTATATGTCCCCAAAGCAGTCTTTCTTTTTAAGCAAGGAAAATTCAAAGTGGGTACAAACAACTAAAGCTACAATTTCTAGTACGTGTGATTTTTCAATCAGGACTACTTTTTTGGAAGGCATCGAATATACGATCCCCAATCAAGTTTACTCTTAGTAAGTTACCTCAATGGAGACATATTTATGATCAAATGAAAGGTCCGACGAAGAGTCAAAGGCTTAACAATAATGTTTATCTAATTGTACTTGTATGTGACATTTTTCCTCTTCCTTTTTTTTGTTCCAGTAAAGTTCCATTTTGGCCAAGTTTAGTATGTTTGGATATACAGCTAATACGAACCTTACTTGGATTTCTTGTAGGCCTGGCATTTCTTATGGAAGAAAAAAAGTGAAAGGCCGACTATGGATGGAATGTGGGGAACAGGATGGGTTGGGTAGGATGAACTTGACCTTTTCATGGTAAGAATAAGAATGAATTATTCGAAGGGATTCTTGAATGACAAATGCAGATATTTACATGGAGTAGAATGCTGGCTATATTTTCTTGTGTAGAAGTCAGTTTCGAGTTTAATGCTCGTACGGATGAAAATAGAAGAGGGAAAGTAATCGAGTTCTTGGAGAGATCAATCCATCCTTTCCAAGATTAGAAAATGATTTTCTGTATCCCTCAAGTATGAATTTAGAACTTGGTAGTCTTGATGGCTTTGTCAGTTACAAAGAAACTTGAAGAGCTGCGCCTGCGCGGAGATGAAGATTGATTGGTGTTTCTTAATCCTCATTTGCTTCCTCAGCATGTCACAAAGAGACCTTCATCTTAACAAATCTTTACTTTCAGATGGATTGAAACCATTAGTGAAAGTTGCCAGCCATATCAAGTTGTATCACATTGTAGGTGATCTTTGTACATTGTTGTAAATTATACATAGTTATGATTAATTTAAAAGCTTGGATGCCGAGTCAAGCAGAATGCTGTTTATATTAAGTCCACTTGAACGACTTTGTCTCCTCTTCTAAGTTATTGACGCAGCGAAACAAACAAAGAATTCTTTCCACGAGAAATCTCTTCCAAAACAAGCCTATGACGGCTAATGTTCTTAAGCACAAAACTCAAGAAGAATGAGAAAGTTCGTTAATTATTCAAAAGATACCTAGAAATGGCTGCAAGAGGGTATTTATACCCTGGAACAAAACAAACCCTTCAAGGGTTACTAAAATGTGAAATTACAAAAATACCCCGAATAGTAATACCCAAAAACATTAAAGGCCCGAATGACGGCTTAAAGCCTTAAACAGTGTTTTTCGGGATTCAAACCAGATTTTCACAGGATAAAGCCGGTGTATCTTATAGGTCTCGTCGAAAGCTTCGATTTGATATATTATGGGCCCCGTAATTCATCCGTACGTAAAAGTTATGGCCCAAATAGTAAAACCGACAAAAGAAGTCATTTCTACTAAAGCCTAGTTTCAGAAATGACACTTAGCCCCCTTAAACTTCGAACTCTTCCTGAAACTCTTGAAAAGGTATTATTCTATTATCTGTTCTACATCACAAACAATTTCCAATAGTCCCCCTCCCCATCAAAACCAGTACTACATGCTATAATTGAACTCCGACCAACATCTTTAATTTACTCAATGTACAGAAGAGTTTCGCAAAAGAGACCACCAATAATGATCACCTGCTGGCTGCATGGTTCCATATATTCAATCCAAGTCGATTTCAGGAGCAGTGCACACAAGTAATGTCTCAACTGGTATTGCTCACTTCACCTGACGGAGAGGTCGGGTGGTCAAACCTTTTCGAAGGCAACGTAGACCCCATTTAGCTGCTCTAAAGTTTAACCCAAAAGCTCCATTTAGCTGCTCGCTTCTCTCAAGTTGTATCCAAAGACTCCATTTAGCTGCTCGTTTATCTTAACACAGAGATCAAGTTACTAATGATGCGTGTTTAGTCATTAATCATTACTAATTCTACTAAATAAAGTTTTTATGATCAACTCTAAGATCTTTCTAACATTATTATTTATATTTGTGTAAGCTAAAAACATGGATTTTTAATTTTATTCAACCATTGATTCAGCAAAAATGCATCAATATTAATTTTATTAAGTATTTTAATTAGGGGCGAATAAAATCTGAATCCAAAAATTTAAGATATGGATCGAGCTTTTGTATATCCGAAAGATAATCAGATCTGATCCAAGTCCGATTATTTCTTAACAGATCTGATTATGGATTTGATTGATCCGATCCATTGACAGTTATCTCCAAATACTTCCATTGGAAGTCCGACATTTTATGTACCTCTATATTTTCAATGTTTCATCTTTCACCATAGATCATCCAAACCGAATTTGTTAGTTGTGACCAAGTGTGTGAGTGTGCAATGCTTCCGGACATCAAATATGTCAACAGCAAGTCTGCAACTAATATTCAAAACTTCAAACTTGTATTAACGAATTTTGGAATTACCCAAAAAGAACATGAAGATACTAGCCGATGCACATATATATATGTTATATTGGCAAAAAAGAACCTACTAGCCAGGCTGCTGCTTCCACCGCAACTGAGCAGGATACTGTGTTGGGAATTGGGATCATGTCCCATAGTGTGTCAGCAAGTGCATTATTCAACCAGACTTCTGGCTTGTAGCTTCATCATGTACCATATGGAATCAAAGTGTGAAAAGAAAAATGCATATGAACTATACACCCAAAGGATGATTTCCATACTGATACCATCTAAGAAACTGGGACAAAAATTCTGTAATTTCATGGGGTGCATCGATCTTTAAACCATCTCTTGTTGTCATTCCTTGAAGGTATCAACAACCCTTCATCTCGGATTTCAGCCTATTTAGTGAAAGAGTGGAAAACAAAAGAGAAGAAAAGAAGCCGAGAGATAGAAAGAAGTACAGGATACATGAATGAGAGAAAGACCAATCCACCAACTTGGTGATGTATATTCTATATATTTATAACATATTACGGTGAATAGCAAAAGGAAAGGTTTGACCAATTTGCTTGTTGAAATTATGTACATGAATAAAGCTTTCTTAAATTTCAAATAATCACATGGGTTAATTGGCTAACTGGTAAATAGCCTCCCGTAAACCAAGCGGAACATGCTAGAGCTACAGTTTGGAGGCAAGTAGTTTCAAGCGAGGTTGGGCAAGAGCCTTGGTAAAGATGTATGTCAACTGGTCATTAGTAGAAACATAGGATAACCAAAGAAATCCGTGTTGTTGTAATTCCCAAACAAAATGATAATCGATCTCTATATATATGGCATGTACGGGCATGGAAAACGGGATTCTTGGACATGTGGATGGCAGAGATATTATCACAGTATAGACGAGGAGTATGTAGGAAAATACCCAATTCTCGGTAAAGAAAGGAGAACCAACGAAGTTCCGAAGCCGTGATGGCGAGGGCGTGATATTCGGCCTCACTACTAGATCGAGCAATGGTGGATTGCTTCTTGGAAGTCCATGCGGCAATGTTGGAGCCAACAAACACACAAGCTCGGGTAATTAAGCGACGATCATTGGGATCACCTACCCAGTCGGCATCAGAATAGGCAGATAACGATGTATCCGACGATACTTAATAAGTCAGACCGAGAAAGATTGTACCTTTAACAAAGCGGAGTAAGCGCTTGATAGCTTGCAGGTGAGAAGTACGAGGCTGGTGCATGTACTGGCATACCTGATTCACCGCAAAAGAGATATCGGGATGGGTAAGAGTGAGGTATTGAAGACCGCCGACCATGCTGTGATATAGAGTGGAATCTTGAAGCGGATCACCCGAAGAACTGGTTAAGTGAGACGGGCATCATTGGTGTAGATACTGGCTTGTAATTTTCCATTTGAAATTTTTTGAGTAAATCAGCCGCATAACGGGATTGGCTCAAAGTCAAGACAGTGTTAGAGCGAGATGCCTTAATTCCAAGAAAGAAACTGAGATTGTCCATATGCCGACTTTCGAAAGTATCACATATGGCATCCAAAACTTGGGAGACTTCCTGCGAATTGGATCCAGTGACAATAAAATCGTTGACATATACAAGAATAGCGAATGCCGAATAAATAGTGAACTATCAACTTTGCTATTAAAGAAACCTAGCGACAACATAAAATCGTGCAACAATTGGAACGAAGCTCGCGGAGATTGTTTCAAACCATAAAGAGCACGATCAAGCTTACAGACATGATCAGGGAATTTAGGATCATGGAAACCGGGGGGTTGAGCCATGAAGACCTCTTCATTGAGCATGCCATTTAAAAAGGTGTTGCGAACATCCAACTGTTGAATAGGCCAAGCACGAGCATGGGCAAGGGCAAGAAAAATTCGAATAGTTTGGGGCTTGACAACTAGACTAAACGCCTCGTCATAGTCGAGACCTTTTTGTGTTGAGCAACCTTGAGCAACAAGCCGAGCTTTGTGTCGTTCTATAGTGACATCAGCCTTCCTTTTAATTTTAAACACCCATTTGCTACCGATGATGTTCATGGATGGTGTGCGAGGAACGAGAGACCAAGTGTCGTTTTTATGAAGAGCACGAAGTTCCTCGTCCATAGCATGCTGCCATTGAGGGAGAAGCGCTGCCTGTTTGAAACTCCGGAGGTTCAAAATTCTGAGAATCAATGGTAGCGGCGGAGAGAGCCTTAGGGAGAGAATGATCATGGACGAACTCGTTGATGCTTCAAAACTTGAGTGGTGGCGTTGGAGAAGGCATGTTTTGGTGATATGAGGGTAAAGAGAGTGAATGTGGTGATTAGTGGGCAATATAAGCATGATTAAGTCTGTTGGGACAAGTGGGTGCTAAGTGGTCAGTACGAAGACATAGTTGGCATGGGGCAGAAGGGTTAGTCACAAGATAAGGATTGGTGTGAGAGTAGGGGGTTTGAGAAGGGGTAAAGTTGAAGGAGTACACGGCTGGGGTAAGAGGGCGTGAGGGGTAATTAGGTGTTGGAAGAACACCACGGCCGTTGTTACTTCCGCGACCACGATTTTTCCACCAATTCTTACCACGACCCCGACCACGGTTGTACTGAAGAGAATAGGAATTCACATCGGTATACGGATGAGTGGGTGGTGGTGTGAGTGCCTCGGATTTTTACGACCGATCCCCCGCTATGTGAAAAGCAGATGGTTTCAAAACCCTTAAGCGCGTAGAATACGCTTGGCCTCAATTTTGGACTCAAAATGTGATTAACAGAGTCGCCATCTTTATTTTAAGGAAAAACAAAGAAAAACCAAATGTAATCAGATTTGCAAAGGGTTCGGAGGTCAAGTTACGAGGTGGGAAGAGGTTAGGCATCCAACTCACCCTTTCGGTTTCAAAATAGATTTTTGGCTAAAATATGTTTTTTTATATTTATTTAACAGATGAAATAAAACATTTAAATATAAACATCTGTATCTATAATATAACAAACTTGCAACAACCTCCTTCTTGGAGTTAGAAATACATTTATAAAATTTTGCCATAATAATGACTCTTTTTAGTGCTATTTCCTATAGAAATTCGGGCAACATAACTGCTTATTTTTATTACATCGGGCCGATCTAAATAGCACTTTTATAAATAAAATTTTTAAATAGCCTACCTCTTGAAGCGTGAGGGTTTTATCCCGTACCAACTAGCTTCTAGTAGATTTTAGGATGCGCTCGCTATGTCATTCAGGGAGAGGAAGTCTTTTTTTTGCTGCTTTGCTGTTGCGGGGATTCGGGCAGAGTAACTGCTTCTGAAAGTTGCTTTTCGATCTCCGGATCCAGGCGGAGCAACTGCTTGTTTTTTTTGCTGATGTTTGCTTACTGACAGCGGAAATCGTGCAGAGCAACTGCTTGCTTTTTGCTGATTTGGCGTCTGGATTTGGGCAGGGCAACTGTTCTTTTTGAGATTTTTGGACCGATGGAATTGGACGGAATCCTAGCAGGGTAACTAGGTTTCACTTTGGCCACTTGGTTTTAGTGCTTGGGGGAGATTTGGCGGTGCTTCAGGGCTAGAGGAATAAATCTCACAGCATTCTCTCTGGAGAGCGATCACTCACTGCACGGTAAAAGTATGTGAATTCTGAGTGCCGGATGCCTTTATTTATAGGCGAGAATCCTGGCTTTCTTTGTTGTTAAGTTTCATTCACTGAGCTTCATCGGCTTGTACCGCGCGTTGAGAAAAGTGCACCGAAGACAAAAAGCTACAGTGTAGGAGGCACTATTAGGCACCACCCGCAATGGAAGTGGGGGCGGCTCCCAAAGATGGAATGGGCGGCGCCAAGGGCTCCTGGGCAACTCTCAGAGGCTTTTTTCGATTTGATTTTTGGCACTTTGGCCCCCTGCAATTTACTGTTTACACATCCTTTCATTTTTTTTGCATTTTTTGCAATCTAAACCCTGTAACTCGACATTTGTTAGCTTTTAAATAGGTCTTGATATTTCATGTCATGTTACATAGCAGGGGTACGAAATTAAGGAGTATACAGAGCCCCTCAATGATGGAGTTTACGGGTAAACCGAAACTAACCAAGTAAACGAACATCGTTGATAAGAAATAGACTCCCAATTTTCGTGGAAATTATAATGGGGAGAGATGAAATATGCGGCAGTTTATAGATGCAACAGTTAAGGGTGTAGTTCAAATCTCACATACCCTAGACATATTTAGTCAGTTATAGCAGATTATCGTAGTTTTTAAGCAGATATGCAAATTACATTCTCTGATGGTCGCACCAAACGAAATAGGCTGCATACGCAGGAATCAGACCAAACGTAGTTCCGCCTCATGCAAATAAACAACAATCACTTGGTGGGATAGATGGTGTGTGTTTCTCCTAGCATAGACAAAACTGGTGGGATCTTTAAAAACGCGTTTTCCCCAGCATAGGGAAAACGATGCAACTTTTCAAAACGCGCTTTCCCCAACATAGGGAAAGCGACGCAACTTTTTAAAGTGCGCTTTCCCCAGCATAGGGAAAGCGATGCCACTTTTAAAAATGTGTTTTCCCCAGCATAGGGAAATCGATGAAACCTTTTAAAACAGACTTTCCCCAATATAGGGAAAGCGATACAACGTTTTAAAAATGGGTTGTCCCCAGTATACAGAAAACGATGCCACTTTTTAAAACACACTTTCCCCAACATAGGAAAAACGATGCCACTTTTTAAAACGCGCTTTCCCCAGCATTGGAAAAGCAATGCAACCTTTTAAAATGTGCTTTCCCCAGCATAGGGAAAACGATGCCACTTTTTAAAACACGCTTTCCCCAGCATAGGGAAAGCGATGCCACTTTTCAAAATGTGTTTTCCCCAGTATAGGGAAAGCGATGCCACTTTTCAAAACGCACTTTCCCTGGTATAGGGAAAGCAATGCCCCTTTTCAAAATGCTTTTTCCCCATCATAAGGAAAGCGATGCAACCTTTTTAAAATGGGCTTTCCCCAGCATAGGGAAAATGATGCCACTTTTTAAAACACGCTTTCCCAGCATAGGGAAAGTGATGCAGGGATGAAGATAAGGTCAGTAATATGTGGTAAAAGTTTCGAGATCAGATATATGTGAGGTTCCCAGGATGTGCTCCCGCGCCCCGCGCGCCCTTGGGTAGGGGTGCGCGTACGTGCGGATGCAGTGACACCACTGCTCTCGTTCCACCCTCCTTTGTTTAGGGGAAGAAGAAATCAAAAGTGCGAGAGGAGTGCTGTCTATGTTAGCACGTTGGAATGTGTCTCGGTTGCCTTTAGTGGATTTTGTATCCAATATGGGAACTTATGGTTTCCCGCATCAAGTTATCCCTTTTTAGGGGATACCAGGATATGGGAATGCATTACCCTTTCATTCCCATTTTCCCTTTTTTAGGGGAAAACGGAAAAGTGCAAAAAAGGATATTGCGACACCCCCACTATGTATTTTATTAAAAATAGCCTTATGGCCCGTTCAGATCGCTATGGGAGCTTTGGGTTTCCAGCATCAAGTTATCCCTTTTTTAGGGGATATCAGGATATGGGAATACATCACCCTTCCATTCCCATTCTCCCTTTTTTAGGGGAGAACGGAAAAGTGCAAAGAAGTAGTGTTGCGAGGCCCCACTGAATCTGAAAGTTTTAGAGTCGCCATCTTTATTTTAAGGCAAATAAAGCAAAACCAAAGAAAAGAAAAATAAACCAGAGAAAAAGAAAACGGGTTCGGAGGCTAAGTGACGAGTTGGGAAGGTGCTAGGCACCCAACTCGCCCTTTCGTCTCAAAAGTGGTTTTTGGCTGAAGTATGCTTATTGCTATATTTATTTAGCAAATAAATAAAGTATTAAAAGACAGGAAATTAAAACAAATACATTCATGGCTACATTATTTACGGACTCGCAACCACTTCCTTACAATAATCACAGACATATTTAAGAATATTTGGCCATGCTCTTTTACATACTATTTCATATTCTAATCCGGGCAGCACAACGGCTTATATTGGCTACATTGTGCCGGATTTAAATAACAACTTTAAAAATAATAAAAAGACGGAAAAGTAAATAAATAAAATAAATAACGCCCTTAAAGGCTTTACCTTTTAGAGCGGTGGTGTGCTCGCTCTGTCCTTCAGGGAGAGGGAGTCTTTTTTGTTGTTTGTTGTGTTGTTGTTTTGATTTGGGCAGAGTGATTGCTTATTTCTGAGACTTTGGGCTTGTCAACTCGGGCAGAGTGACAACTTATTTTGGTAGGTTTTGGCATTTTTGGTTGGGCGGAACCACGGCTTAGTTTTTTGACTTTTCAGCTCGTTACTCGGGCAGAGTAACGGCTTACTTTGGGATTTTTGGGCCGGGGAAGTGAGGTGGATACCTAACAACTAGGCTAGGGATCACTTATAACCTATGGATATTTATTTTGGCGGAGTTTAGACGGGGTTGGAGACTTTAGGGGCTTCCACTCACCTATCTCGCACCTCTCGTACTAATATTATCGAAGGAACGGAGAGGCAGAACTTCGTTGCGATTTTTATCGCGAGACTGAACAACTGAAATGAGGAGCCGGGGTCTTCTATTTATAGTTGAGAAGCAGGGACTCGGCTGGCATTCTCCAATTTGTTCAAGCTACTTCAATGAGTTGTACTATGAGCTTCAAGACTTGTACAATTTGTTCTCTAAGACAAGCAACATGAAACTTCATGGTGCGGCCAAGGGAGTCCTTGGTGCGGCACCACTAGGATGATGTGGTGGCACCAAGGCCCTTGGTGCGGCACCATTGGTACTATTGAACTTTGTTTTTTCGCACTTTCACCCCCCGCAGTTCACTGTTTCGCGCATCCTACTTTGCCTTTCGCATTTTTAACTCCTGTAACTTGACATTTGTTAAGTTTTGACAGTTCTTGATATCTTATGTCAGAGTCACATACCAGGGGTACGAAATTGGGGTGTCTACAATATAGTGGCGCGAAACAATGTTGCTGAATCACTTACTCTATCATTTTGCAATTTAGTTTACCTGTAAACTCTGGTTGATAGTACCTGTATGCGATTGACCCTCTTTTAAGCAAGACTAAATTATCCTTTATAAACACATTGTACTTCTTAGCTGGCGAGTGAAATGACTGTGGTTGTTTTTGTTAGGGTTTACTCGAAACTTTGGCCACAATCATAGGTGGTGTGACATATATAAGTTTGTTTGGTCTTTGGTATTTGGTGGGGTTTCTCATTGATGAAATTTAAGGGAGAGCTTCCGTTTCTTTCTTTTGGCTTGATAACAAAATATCATGGTTTTTGGCAAAGAAAGTAAGGAGGGGTTTCAAAAACTGGGCCCATAGGACGAGATGACACGACGGTCAAGCATCAAGATCTGATAAAACATAGAGAAACTGGTGCGACGCCAAAGCGAAACAAATAGTCTAACCTTGTAATTGAGGTTCCCAACCTTTGGCATTCTGGACAGAAATTGGTAGACAACTAGTCTAGCATCAAAAGAAAGGTAGGGGCAAAAGTGTATCCAAAGCCATCTACCCGGCTTGTAGGAATCATGAGGGACCCTATAGTAGTGTATCAATTCTGCAATAGGTTGTCTCTTGATAACCTTGGATTTCACATGATGATTAGGCATAATAAGTGATCTTATCATCCATTCCTAAGAAGTGCTTGCCCAATAAGGTCAAGGCAGAACATTCTCGGTCGATATGTGTTTCAAAAATGTCTTTTCTTTCTACCAAGTCCAAGAATAATTTTTCTTATCTTGCTTGTAGCGAGACTCAGATTTTTCAAGATTTCCTAACCATAGCATCTTCCGTTATGACCGACAATTTAAGGCTCAAAGAATAGGAGATAGGAGACTGTATGGACAAGACTCATGAGTTCGATGGGAAAAGCCCCAGGGTGACTTAATCAACAAATTTTTCAAAATGAGGTAGAAAGCCCCTAGTAAACTCAAATGATACGTTCTTTTGGATATGAATGGAGAATAACCCCAGAAGTGGATGGAGGGAAAGCCCCTTGTCTTTTTTCTTTTCTTTTTTTTTAAGAGGAAAACAAAGGCATAGGATATGAGGACAACTTTACGAAACAAGAAAAAGAGCCAAAATTCAGAGTACACTTTATTACCGAGTATCCCAAGATTGATGGTTTATGAACCCTGCTTTGTAATTATCTTTTGATATTTTTGTGTTTTAGCAAGAAGTTTATCGTTGACTCAGATCACGTTAGGACCGATTGAAGCAGAGCTGTTGATTGCAATAGGTTCAGGGTGTACTGTTTATGTTTTTGGGGGAAGGATTGGTTTTGAGGTTTGAGGTCTCTTCATAAAATTGGTTCCTGTTTTAAAAAGCCATCAATAATTTGATCGTTGGTTGTCTTTTCAGGTTGTGGGTTCTAGATATATAATTGGCTTTTTTGTTTTGACTACGGTAGGCTTTTGGCTTTAGGCTTTGGGTATAGCTTGGGCTATTGGGTATAGTAGGCCCTTTCTAATCCACACTTGAAGAAGTATATACATGTTGTTTTCCCAAATAAGCCTAGATTAGCTTGGGTGAGAGGGAAAGATGGACGCATGATGGACTTGCTCCTAGAGAGATATTGATCGATGTATTTTATACGTCGATTTTATATACTTCTATGACTTAAATTATGCTATTTCACGAGGCTTTTGGCTACTGATATATGTTTTCGGTGAATTTTGTAAGTTTCATGGTTTTTAGTGAAAATATGCAAAACTCCAGGGTTTTAGGTGCAAATTCCAAGAAGGGCCAAAGATGAAAATTGAAGAAGAAACGAGGATGTCCAAATCTGGAGACCTTGCGGTCGCAAGGTACCCAGACCTTGCCCCCGCAAGGTAGGTAGAACATTAAAGAAGCAAGAAATCAAAGGCCAGAGGTACTGGAGACCTTGCGGACGCAAGGTACTCAACACCTTGCGACCGCAAGGTGGTCAGAACGTGACTTTTTCGTATTTTCACAAAGAGATTCGATTGCAATACAACTCCCGGGTATAAATTGAAGTCGGATGCCAAGAGCCACAGATAGAAAAATGGCTGGAGACAGTCTTAGATGGATTTTAGATAGTTTTTAGGTTGTATAACATAGTTAGATTGTGTAAATACGAGTATTGAAGATCAAATCATGTTTCCGTTCATCTCCATGTGCTGTTCATTGTCTAGGATGAACTAAATCATCCATAATCTAGGAGGTGGGAGGTAACTTGTATCGAATTTATGTTTTGATTCATATATATGTTCATTCAATTCTTGTTGATTGTGGTGTTTATCAATCCCTCTATTATTTTGCTTTGAACAAATGAATGTAATCGCAAATAATAAAGGCCTAGAGGTGCGGATAACTGGATGACCAATGTGCATATGTCGTACACTGGCTCACCATCACAATAAATTGGACCTATCGATGCACGGGAGTGATAAGTTAGGGCCAGGTTCATACATGATCTAGGTGACAGATAGATCATAATCTAAGTGACAACTAGATAGAAAGTTCTTGTGCTTAGGATATAGAATGGATGAATGTTGCGGGGATGGAGGCTGAACCAATAGTTCAACAGACTATATCTATCTTTAGTGAACAAACCCAAGAAATTAATTGATACTAATTATGAATTGAACATAAAAGAGATACAAGTGAAACCCAAAATCCTAGATTGCCACCCACCATACGATCTTCATAACTATAATTACTGATAATTAGTTAAACACCTAAATATCAATAATAGTTTAGAATAAAAGAATTATAAAAACCCCGTTAGATTAATAATTTGCTATCAATAAAGTGCACTGTTCGTGATCTCTTGTCTCTGTGGGTTCGACCATTGCTTCCAATATTATTCTATAATAGTCTTGTCCACTTGCAAGGAAAAAGATTAAATAAAACATCGATCATATTTTTAGCGCCGTTGCCGGGGACAAGTTAGTTCACGTAGTTAGTTTGTTGGTAGCGTAGTTTTTAATTTAATTTAGTTGTTAATTTAATTTTCAGTTTTTATAAAAATAATATACAAAAAAAGATTTTATTTTGTTTCTAATAGTTAGTTGTTTTTAAATTGCTTTAAGGTTATTTTTATGCACGGTCGTAGATCTTTGAATCCTAAATTGGTAGAACTAAATCAAGATATAAATAATATTAGAAGAAATCAAAAGTCGTGTTTAAAGTAGAAATCAGAGGTTATAGAGTATACTTAATTACTAAAAACTCTTGAAAAAACATACACTTAACAGAAAACCCATAAACCTTATCAACGAATTCATCAAAGAGAGAGGTGGGCTTGAATGAAGAGAAATAGTTATGAGTTTTATTGAAATACTCTTCAATTTTGCGGAATAAAATTAGGCATACGGCCGGCATGCATATGGTTTAAAACAAAGTATCAAAATTGAGATGATGTTGAAGAAGCTATGACTTAAGATGATTTTGATCTCATAGAAACTATCATGGCGGTCATGTTGGTTTATTTAAAGAATTAGGAGAGAGTAAGTATAGGTAAAGTCATGTAAGAGGATGAAAGGGGGATGAGAAATTGATTGATTTCGGTGGTAGATGGGTTTCACCAGAGAAAGTGGGTACGTGGATCCAATTTCATTCATGAAATTGGAGATGGAAACGTGTAACTATGGGTAAGAGTTTTTTTTCTTCATGTTTTTCGTTTACTTTGTTTTCATTATTAAGATAAGAAAAGTGACAATGAAATGGAAAAATGCATATCTATCATTTGGGTTAAGAGAGAGAAATTTGAGAGAAAATTTGGAGGGAGTGGACAAAACCAAGATCAGGTTATTGGTTAATTTTTGTTGTGGGAAGAGAAGAACAAAAAAAATTATTGGTCTTTTCTCTAGATTTTCTTTCTGTAGGAAAAAATGGAATGATGGACCCCACTTCATTTCAACATTTTAACTTTAAGCACCACAAAGTTTACACCGAATTCCTAATATTTTCCTAATATTCTATAAAATTAGTTGTAAGACTAGCAATGTTGTAATTATATTTTTTCTTATATTTAAATTTAAAGTTAAAAAAATGCATTACTCTTAAAAATTAAATTTAGAAGTTATTTAATTTATTTTGTTTTCCTTCATTTTCTTGCACCAACCTCATCTCTCATAAACCCACCACCACTACCACCTCAAATAACATCATTAATCCAAAAATCAATTTTTTAATTTTATTTTATTTCTTTGTTTAATTTTGTACTCCTTCGTTCAAATTAACATATACGCAAAACTCATCATTTATAGACTCACCACCACCTGAACCTTAATTTTCACTATTTACAAACCTAAATTCAATTTTTTGAATTTTCAAATTTGATGATTGAAACTCAAACCCTTATGAAGATTAATTTGAAAAATTGATGATTTGAAAATCTAACAATATCGTATTCCACCTAAACTACCACTGCCATGATTACAATCGCCCCCATGACCACCACCAACATCCCTGCAATTTTCACCACCGGTATCACCACCACCAAGAAACATGTTCACCTTGCCTTGCTAAAACGGAAAAATAAAATATATTTAACTTCCATTAAATCGTATTGCTATTTTCAAACACATCTCCTATAAATTCTAGCGTTCTTCTCTAACAAAATGCAAAGATTTGTCAACGAATTTCTCTATTTTTTTTTAATCTTCTTGACATTATATCACCTTGCCTTAACGTATTTTCTTAGATTATTTACAAATAATTACTAAACATACTACATAAGTGTCTAATATCTTGATACTCACCAACAAATGTATTATTATAGTTACATTTTTTCATATAGCTCTAATAATGTCTTTCCCAACCTATGATGTCTCACTTTCATACACAATTTTTTTATATTTGTCCGACTTTGTCTTTCACTGTTCATGGGTGTTAAAAACAGTAATGGAAAATCATACATATTAGGATTATTGTGATGATTTGAAAATCTAACAATGTTGTATTTCATCTAAACCACCATTGTCATCCCTACAATCATCGTCATCACTGCCCCTAACACCACCATCACCAAGAAACGCACTCACCTCGCTTTGCTTAATGGAGACATAAAATCTCTTTAGTTTTCGTTTAGTCGAACTTCTTTCTTTAAACATCTCTTATTTCTTAGTTCCAATCCATTTTTTTGTTCAATTTACTAAGTAAGGAGAAAATCTAATTTTAGGATGTGACTACTTAAAATAATGTTGGTTGGTGACAACCTATTTCAATAAAGTGAGAGTTGTGGCAGAAGAAAGAAAATCGATAGCTAGAGGAGAGAATAGAGAGATTCTCACATATGCATGTAACTACCTCGAGTCCGATGAAGAGGAACAATCAAGTTAAGACCAAAACATGTTAGAGGTTTGGAACCCAGTGATTAAAATTAGTAAAATATTTCGAATCTAGTTATTTGTGATTACTAATATTGGTTTTGTTTGTAATATCTATAAGTTAGGAACCAATGATAGTTTTAAAAGTTGTTGTATTAATTTGAAATTTCAAAGAAGTAAACAATAGATTTTAGCATTATTTTCTAATAAAACGAATAGATTCATCAATTGGTTCTTCATTTTCTTCATCTTCTTGACATTATGATACATTTCTTAACTCATTTCTCTTAGCTAATTCATGGGTAATAACTAAACATGCTGCAGATTTACTTAATAATTTGATACTCACCAACAAATCTATTATTATCGTTACAATTTTCTATATACATCTAATAATGTCTTTCCCAAATATATATATTTAAGAAATAAAGAAATAAAACTATATTATTTTTTAGTTTCAAATATTTTTTTAGTTTCGAATAAAGTTTTAGTCTCTTGAGTAAATGTATTTTTGTCATTTTAGAATATATTGGACAATATTTGCAACGATAATGGCAGGAGGAAGAAAATGATAACAAAATCAAAATACAAGACGAAATAAATAGAACTCAATAATGTAGGATATAACTTTAAAATAGGTACAGGTCGAGGTATCAAATTATTATTTAATTATTCATGGAATTAATTAGCACATGACAAATTTAATTGTTTAACCTTAATTAATAGTGAGTTATTTATTATAGTTAGGGCTATTTTTATCCAAACATTACTTTTTGTCATGGTAAATTTACTTATTTTGTCCTTAATTAAATGGTGGGTAGTTTATTTGGTGAAAGGTTATTTTTGTCTATTAATTATATTGTAAGAAACAAGCTTGACTTTTATAGTAAGAGAGATAGATTAGCCTAAGAATCTTGTCGTCCTTCTTCACGGTGCATGCAAGATTTTATATTGTAGACATATTTTTGCCAAGGTACAATGAATGTATAGCTAGGATCGGTCGGATTCCGTGATAGATTAGACTGAACTTTCCTTTTCAATTAGCAAGATCTAGCTAGGGTTTATGACATACAATTGATAGGATTCCAAGAAAACAAGAATGGATGTAAATGAAAGTATGAAACAACAGCCAAAAACATGATCGGATTTTCTTGATATGTGAAGAAAGGGATGATCAAAATTTTGGACTAAAAACATAATTTCAATATCTTTGTTGTAAATTGACAGACGATACAGAGAATATACAGCAATAAGAAACTTTGAACTTTATATCTCCCAATAAATTTGTCGTTCTGCAAACTTTTGAGGATGACGATCCGAGCATTGACAACTCTCAGATTGAAGCTCTAAATTTGGAAACCTCACATCACAGTTTTCAGATGTGCAATCCTGCTTTAATTCCAGTCACAGTCAGAACAACCCGTCCCCACAAGAAAACTCCCAATTTTCTTTTTTATTAGTTTTTTTATTTGTTTTATTAGGTTTTTTTTATTTTGCTTGTTTTTCAATGGTAATTAAGGCTCATTTGTCCCCCTTTTTAGGGTCAGACTGATTCTCCCCCTTAAACTTGTTTTTCTTTCTTTTCCTTTCTTTTACTTATCTTCTTTACTATAAAAGTGTGTGTTGTGTCATAGAAATTAATGTATGGACAAAATTAACCTTTCATCTAATAAATCATCCACCATTTATTTAAGGACAAACAAGTAAATTTATCTTCTTTACAATAAAAATATGAGTTGTCTCTTAGAAATTAATGTATGGACAAAATTAACCTTTCATCTAATAAACCATCAACCATTTATTTAAGGACAAACAAGTAAATTTATCATGATAAAAAATAATATATTTGTACAAAAATAATGTTTAATAAATCACTCCCCATTAAATAAAGTCAAATAAATAATCTATTATTTGCTAATCAATTCCATGAATAATAACAAAAAAATTATCTTAATAAATGATAATATCAAATTAGTAAATTATATCTCTATCTATCTATCTATCTATTTCTAATAAAAAATTGTGAGTTGTCTCTTAGAAATTAATGTATGGACAAAATTAACCTTTCATCTAATAAATCATCCACTATTTATTTAAGGACAAACAAGTAAATTTATCATAATAAATGATAATGTTTGTAAAAAATAACTATAAACTTAATAAATCACTCATCATTGAATAAGGTCAAATAGGTAAATTTGTTATGAGCTAATCAATTAAATGAATAATTACAAAAAAACCTAAATTTAATAAATCACTCATCATTGAATAATGTCAAATAGGTAAATGCTCTCTCTATCTATCTATCTTCTTTACTATAAAAGTGTGAGTTGTCTTTTAGAAATTAATTTATGGACAAAATTAACCTTTCATCTAATAAATCATCCCACATTTATTTAAGGAAAACCAAGTAAATTTATCTTCTTTACTATAAAAATGTGAGTTGTCTCTTAGAAATTAATGTATCGACAAAATTAACCTTTCATCTAATAAACCATCCACAATTTATTTAAGGACAAACAATTAAATTTATCACTATAAAAATTAATATTTGTACAAAAATAATGTTTAATAAATCACTCCCAATTGAATAATTTCAAATAAATAATTTATTATTCGCTAATCAATTCCATTATTAATTACCAAAATAACCATAAATTTAATTAATAAATCACTCACCATTGAATAAGGTCAAAAAAATAAATAACCTAATTTAGGGTTAGGGACTATCGGTGTCTAAAATTTGTATTCTTTGGTGTGTCGCGTGCATTTGCGTTGTACAGTCCCTAATGGACTTTCTTAATCTTCAGGGACTAATGGTCTAATTTTCCCTTAAATAAAAATTTATTCTTATTTTTGGGATATTTTCTTAACTTTAAAGTTAATTATGTGAAATTTTTAATTATTTTTCTGATTATTGAAACAATTATTCATTAATTTTTATTACAAACATATCTTAAATATCAAATGGTTAACTAAATGATAGAATTATAACTAAATCCAATTTTGCACCCAAGGAAAAGGACCAAAAATAATCCCCATGTCACATAGAATGTGTCATTTTTCATTAATATTATAAACTCTCATGGACGTGAGGGGAAAAGTGGGATGAATAGAAAAAATGTGTATGAAAGTGAGACACGTAATTTATAGGTGATGGTGCAACGTGAAATTTAAGTAAATATTTCCGGGAGAGAATCGTATTTTTGTCCCATAAAAATTAGGCCAAAAAACCAATATCCCATCAAAGTTTCTATCAAATCTCACTTTAGTTTTTTATGATTAATTTAATTCATAGGAGAAATCTACACACACACATATGTATGTATGTATATATTTACATATATATAAATATATAAATATTTATTATTTCTGGCGAAAAATATACATTAAAATTTCATAAAGGACAATCTTCATAAATATATATAGTTTTTTCGTATATAAAAATAAGGCTTAAATCACAAATTGGTCACCCTACTTTCCAGATTTTTGCAATATGATCACTCTACAATTTTTTTTTATTCCATCATTGTATTTCACCACGTATAACAAATTGGTCACTTTGCCTCCTTTCCGTTTGTTATCTTGGATGGAAATGATGAAAAAGACATCAATGCCCTTTATTTTGTTTGCCTGCAGATATTGAAACCAAGTAAGTCAAGTTAGTCGGGTTATTCTCCCCCATTTCACAAATATAGGCGAAAGTAAAGGAAGGGAACAAAGGAACGAATGGATTAATTAAAGTTGATCATCCAAAAGAGAATGAAGGGAACAAATCAATCGATTGCAAGACATTACTGGGTTTGAAGCTCAAAGGATTGAAGGTAAGCATAAACAAACCATTGACTTTTATACACATTTTAATAGCATGTCAAAAAGTTAGGGTTTCTTGCAAAAATCCCTAATTTATGTTACAGAGTATGGTTTGTATTGTGTAACATAATGAAATTGGTTAGTATTCTTCGATTTAGATGCAATGTGCAGAAATTAGGGGTTTTCTTCATGTTTTGTAAAATTTGTTAGGTTTATGTTATGTAAAATTAAGGCTTTTGTTTGTCATTGGAAATATTTGGGTTTTGTTACTTGAACGTGTATGTATGCATGAATTTATCTTATATATGTGCTTTTTAAAATAAATTTTGTAAATGACATGGTCCCAAAAAAAGGTTTTGTTAAAGGTTTTGTCCCCCACTAGTATATTAATATTCTTGTTGGCCATTGGCCCCCTTCCCAAGTGTTCTGTTTTTAAAATGTAGGTCGTCCCCCCTTCCCCACTGATAAATGTGCATATTGTTTATATTTCTGGATACTTTGGGCTTATTTTCCTAGTCAATATTGCATTTATCATTGCTAATTTAATTGTTTTGACTCATTTACCTTTATTTGTCTTATTTAGGCAGTTTTGTAAATTTTGTGCATTAAAATCAAGCTTTAATGATGAAGTAAAGGCAAATTGAATTCCAACATTTTTCGTGGGCAGCGGTTACTTTTCATGGGGTGGAAAACTAATGTCAAGTATTAAATTGAAGATTTCCAGCAGCAATCGCACCATAGGTGCGAAATCTTTCGCAACCTTCAATCGGAGCTCAAGAGTTACTTCCAATATTTTCCATTTTGGACCCTTTTATGCATCTAGACTAAATGTCATCTAAAGGGGGATGGAGAGCTTTAATTTAGCCTCTCATCTATCTCTCCTTTATTTCTCATTTATTGTCTTTTTATTTTGGTGAACAAGGGGAAAGGAAAGGCTTAGTTTTTCCCTATAAATAGCTCCTTCCTCCCCTCCTTAGAGAGATAGAATTTTACTTCCATACTCTCCTCTCAAATAGTTAGATAGACATTTTAAGTAGTTTTATATTTGAAGACTAGAGTTTGTGAATTCGTTTGAAAATATTTTATTATTTCAAGTTCTTCTTCTTCCCTTCTCTTTGTTTTTATTTTAAGATTATTCTTAACATATTTATTTTAGTCACTTTAATTATGTGTGAGTAGTTTTCTAATTTTAGGATTAGGTGTAGCCCGTAATGGATTTATAAATAAAGTTTTTATCTTTCCGTTTACTTGAATGTCACCCATTTTGATTCAATTTTAGTTTTATTAATAATTGTATAAAATTGTAGTAGCGAGGGACCGAAAGGTGAAACTACTACATTTATACAATAATCTTTGTTACTGAAGTGAAGGACCGAAAGGTGAAGCGTAAGTAACGGAACTATAATATTGAACTAGAAATTCATGAGAACAAGAGTTGATTAAATTTCTAGAGGCTTATAGAATTGTAGGACATAATGGGTTTAGTTTAATTCATTGAGCGAGACATCGGATTTGAATTAATCTAGGCATGGTTGAGAGTAGTTTGAAAGAATGCAATTAACTATTTTTATACAATTCGCCTTCAAAATTTGACATTCATCACGAACGGAAAGATTGTTACGATATTTATAAATTCATTGTTGTGGTGAACCGAAATCCTAGAAGCTTTTTAATTATTGTTTTAAATCCAAAATCTAATCTTGCATTTTAATTTAGTTAATTTAGTCTTGTTAATTTAATTTACTCATCGCATCAAAAAAATCTTGAAATCAATTAGTCTAGATAATTTTAATTGTAAGTTCTTCGGTACTTGATTCAAAGTCCCTGTGGGATCGACATCCTAAATACTACACGAATAGCCGTGCGCTTGCGGTAGAATTTAGTGATAAATTGAAAATCACTCAACACCCACCACTTTTTTGTTTAATATGGAAGTAGTATATGGCTAGCTGCAGTATGTTTTGTCTCATTATGATGGTCCCTTTGCCCTTTTTTTGTTAAACTTGCAGAAAATATGAAAGTTGCTGTAAAATGTCATTATGAGGATGAATTCCTCCATGAAAAGCCAATTAAATATGATGGGAAGTTGCATTACTGGGAGGAATTAGATGTAGAAGATTTGTGTTTTTATGGGTTAAAAAGCAAAGTAGTAAATGAGTTAGGGTACCCTCATGCAGTTCCATGTGTTATTGTGTACCAATTATGCATTCAAAAGACACAGGTCTTAGGGCATTGTATACCCATGGAGATTGGGATAAATTGATGAAGGTAGGTGAAGAGTTAGGACAAATAGAGATCTTTGTCTTGCATGAGGTTGGGGAACCAGAACTTGACATCATTGGTGATGCTGACTATATAGGTTCTTCATGTAGTGGGGATGACGATTCATCATAATGTAGTTTGGAAGATGAGGACCTACATGACCTCAATGATGATGAGCTACTTATTGCTAGGAGGAACTTGATTGCCTTTAAGGGCAAAGGTAGTGTGAAGTCCAAGGCTGTTGGAATTAAAAGAAAATTTTTTTCATATAATTTTGAGGAGGCTAAAATAGGAGGTGAGACCAATGATGAATTACTTAATGTTGATCAGGATGCTCATGAGATGGTGTTTGATGAGAGGGATGCATACTTTCCTCCTGATTCTGATAGTGGCATTGAAGACGATGATAATGGGCTGAGAATTAAGAGACAAAAATTCCCTAGGTATAACCCTAAATGTAACATGAAGAATAGGGAGTTCAGCTTGAATGAAACTTTCACTAATGTCCAAGAGTTTAGGGATGCAATTAGGGATTATGGTTGTCTGAATGGGTATGACATAAAGTTTCTGGTAAATGATAGGAAAAGGGTCCATGTTCAGTGTGTGAATTCAAATGTTTGTACTTGGGAAATATGGGCAAGCACTATTCGCGTTGAAACAACATTTCAGATCAAAACTATGTGTATAGTCCATCAATGTGGAAAGAATTTCAAGAGTAGATGTTGTTCAGTTGGTTGGCTAGCAAAAATGTATCAACAACAAATTTTGAGTAACCTTAAATGGAAGTTAAAATATTTTAAGAAAGATGTGCTGGACAATCATCAATTGACTGTTAGTTTATGTATGTTCTTAAGAGCTAAGGCTAGAGTTCTTGGTGAAGAGATGGGATCACTTGATGGCCACTATGCTAAACTTTGGAATTACAGAAAAGAGTTAAGAAGAAGAAATGAGGGTAATACTGTGGAAATAGAAAAATGGGTTCATCCAACCACTGATAAAGAATATTTTTCAAAGATTTAGATATGTTTTGGTGCATTGAAGAAGGGGTTCTTAAATGGGTGTAGGCCTATTCTGGGGCTTGATGGATGTTTCTTGAAAGGGATTTGTAAAGGGGAATTACTAGTTGCAATAGGAAGGGATGCCAACAATCAGATGTTTCTTGTGGCATGGGCTGTGGTGCAGGTTGAGAACAAAAACTCTTGGAAGTGGTTCATTCAGATGTTAAAAGATGATTTGGATTTAGGAAGTGGTGATGGATGGGCTATGATAACTGATCAACAGAAGGGCCTCATGGAGGCAGTACATGAGCTTTTGCCTTTTGTTGAGCACAGAAATTGTGCAAGGCACATTTATAGCAACTGGAAGAAGGATTTCAAGGGTGGTGAATTGAGAAAGGCTTTTTGGGCTGTGGTGTATGCAAGTAATGAGAATCAAATGCAAAAAGAATTGGAGAAAATGAAAGAGCTTGATGAGGCAGCATATTATAGGTTCATGAAGAGAGACCTAGGGCAATTCTCCAGGGCTTTCTTCAAGACTGAAATGAAGGTTGAAAATGTAGATAATAACATGGCAGAGGCTTTCAATGGCACAATTGTGGAGTTTAGAGTTAAGCCAATCATTTACATGTTAGAAGAGATAAGGTTGTACATGATGGCTAGGTTGGAGAAAAGGAGAGATTGGATGATGAAGCATTATGATGATTACTGTCCTACTATCAAGAAAATCTTGGAGAAAAACAAAGAGGAAGTGAAGTTTTGGACTTCAATTTACAATGGGGATGGGGAGTTTGAGGTGGGATATAGAAAAGAAAGTTATGTGGTTAACATGGACAAGTGGACTTGTAGTTGTAGAAAATGGCAACTAAGTGGTATTCCTTGTACCCATGCTATAGCTACCATCTTACAAAAAGGTGACAGACCAGAAAAATATTTAAATGACTGCTACCTTAAGACAAGCTTTTTGAAAGATTATGCATACTCTCTGAAGCCAATCAGTGGTGAAGATCAATGGCCAAAGTCTAGCAAAAAGCCTTTGTTAATTGCTCTAAATAGGAAAATGTCTGGTAGACCTAGAAGATGCAGAATTAAAGCTGCACATGAAGAAAAGAAGGGTAAACCAACTCAGCCAAATGCAGATCATACACAGAAATAGGGCTTGTCAAGGAAAGGGAGGGTAATGAGATGTACATTCTGTTTTGGGATTGGGCACAATCAGAGAACATGCCCCCAAAAAGAAGTTAGCAACTGCTTCTGGGACTTCTGAGGTAAATTCTGTTTAATATTAGTTTGTTTGTTAGGTATTCTTTAGTTTCAAACTGAATCTAATGTATTTGAAATTGTGGTTACAGGGAGGGGAATAAGTTACACCTTCTGCAACTAATGCAAGTGCATATACTGCAGCTCAATCAACTATGGTACATTTCATGCATCTTATAACTTCCCTTTCCTAGTTTGTTGCTAATATATTAACATCTTCAAGACTGAAATTGTGGTTACAGGTAGGGGAACAAGCTACACCTACTGCAACTAATACAAATGCACATGCTACAGCTAAATCCACTTTGGTATATTTCATTCATCCTATAACTTCTCTTCCCTAGTTTGTTACTTAACATTTTTTTTAAATTGTGGTTACAGGGAGGGGAACAAGCTACACCTACTGCAACTAATACAAGTGCACATTTCAATCCACCAACTGCAACTCAATCAACTAAGGTATATAAAATTCATAATTTGTATTTTTCTAGTTTACTGTTATTGTCTCACTATATGCCATTACAACTCAGATGGATGTGGAATTCAATGCCCCTGCTCCAACTCAATCCAGCCAGAAAAGCTTTAGAAGTTTACCAAAGGGTTCAACAATGAAAAGAGGTGGCAAAGTTGTTAGAGTCAGGAGTGAAACTAAAGTTGTGAGTCAACAAGTTACAACTGCAGGAATGAGTGAACAACAGAACAATGAAGTTGTGAGTCAAAAAGTGCCAACTGCAGCTGTAATCAAGAGAGTAAAAGTAGAGAAGGGGGGACAAATCAGAAGGTCAGAAAGGAGTAAGCTTGCAATATGAAAGAAGAAGAGCAAGGAGTTAAATGGAATCACAATAGTGATTGATTAGACATGTTGCTTAGCTAGTAATGTCTAGTTTTTTGCTACTTGACAATGATGAGAATTAACATAGGGGGTTAGTTTCGATACATTTGTGCAGTTTTTGCTTATGAGATGGTGTATGATGGCATGTAAAACAAGAGGTTAGTTTTGGTACATTTGTCCAATTTTTGCTAATGATTGGTGTACATGTAAAGCATGGGGGGTTTTTTTGGGTACATTTCTGCAGTTAATTGGCCTGTAAAACAAGTTGAAGTTTTTGGTATATGATGGCATGTAAAACATTGAAGTAAATTTGACAATTGTTTGACATATTTATTGGTAGACTGTCACTTTATTTATTGGTGTATGATGGCATGGAGTTTTTGGTGTATGATGACATGTAATGTCACTTTATTTATTGGTAGATTGTGTAATCATGTTTGACATTTTTATACACTAAGAGCCAACTAAGAATGACAACAAATAGACAACTCATAGCATTGTCCTAACATAAACTACCACATCAAATAAACAAATCAAGCCAAGTATTGTCATTTGCTTTTTTAGTGAAAACACAAGAAATGTAAATAACCTTACATAACTTCCATTAACATAATTATTGATACTACATACCAAGAAGTGAAACGTTATCCCAACATACACTATCACATAACCAATAGATTATGGAATTCAACCTAAGGCAACATCAATTGGGGAGTCATTTTAATATTTTTATACACTGAGATCCCACTGACAATTACAACAAATAGACATATCATTTTCTCCTTCCAACTATTGCCAACCAACTTTGACTTGAAGATAGCATTGTCTTCCTTCAATCTCCAAACCTCTTCTTTTAAATTTGAAATTGTCTTTTTTTCCTTGCAAGCTTGCTTGACATTGTCTTCATCTCAGCCTCTTTGTTCTTAAATTCATTGAGCAGCTCTCTTGCTCTTTGAGTCATTGGAGGGTCATAGCATGCAAAAAAATAACATTTTCTATCATCATCCTGTTAAGAACCAAACAATAAACCAAACACTTAAGAAACAGAGTATATAAACAAAGAAATTACACTCTTTTTTTTTCATAGGAATCAAACAATAAACTCAGCCCTAAATTGAAACAGAGTATATCAACAAAGAAAAAAACAGTATATTGAAGTTTTAATATGTACCTAAGAAACAAAGTCATTGAAATAAGATTGATTGAATTTCAACTAAAACCCTAATTACACTATAACTGAAATTAACCAATTAACCAATTAATTATACCAATTTCCTATTTTTCGAACCAAAGCAAAACAGACATCCATATAAGCAAATCACATACCTTCCAGTTTGGGCATCCAAAAAACCTCATACCAGGATGTTCTTCGGTCCATGATGTCCACATACGAGCCATATTACTGCAATCACAATACCTTTCTTGAATCAAATCATTTGAACATACTTGAATTGGAAATCGAGCTCCTTTACCTTTACTTGAACTTGAATTCGAGCTCCCTTGCCTCATGGCTCTGTCGCTTTGCTGGAGAGATGAACAAATTAGGACATGAATTCGAAGGTGAGAAGGTATGGAGTTGCTTCGATCTCCCATGCCCTAATACCTTTCTTTTCTTCGATCTGCATTGTTCTTTTCGATCTGCAATGGAGTTATGTGTATTAAAGGTAAGACTGAAGTTGAGACACGTGAGTAACATGTGATGTACTTAAAGGGTATGTTCGGATTAATGTAAAATTTTAAAGCTTTCCATCCAAATTTTTGGATGGAGTGATTAACATGTAATACTTGGTGAAGTACAATGATGAAATAGGAAAAAAAAATTGTAGAGTGATCATATTGCAAAAAGCTGGAAAGTAGAGTAGGGTGACCAATTTGTGATTTAAGCCTAAAAATAATAATTAAAAGTAAACAAAAAAAAATGAAAGCAAAACATTTCGTAAAAATTATTAAGAACACGTGCAAGACACGTCTACCTAACTAGTTTATATAAAAGAGTAACTAAAATATGTCACATACATCAACATGAGCGGTAGGGTTGATGGCTAACGACTGGTACAAACAGACAACTGATATAACATCACTTCAGGGACATGAAATCATCTATCACAACCTCTCTCACACTTCATCCCCTATGGATCTTAATCCTACATGTATCCTAATTTTATAAGGGCGAGTATAATAACAAGATTTAGACTTGCTGACACACAGTCAGTATACATGACCAATCAATATAGAGTCCAGATCTCCTGTACCACTTGTGTGTATCACTGATGTACAACTTTTCATCTCAACTATTGCATCCCAACCATTGCGTCTTAACCAATGGTTGAGATGAAAAATGGTACACCAGTGATACACACAAGTGGTACAGGAGATCTGTATTCATCAATATATGATCACAATCTAATTCCTTTAATTTAGCATATCTAAGAACAAACAACTCTTTTCTTTTCTTTTCTTTTTTGAAATTGTTGGCCAATACATTTTCCCTAACTTTTTTTTTTGCTAGTCCCCCGTATTTTTTTCATCCACTAAAGTTCATTTTCAAAATATTGTTACTAAAATTCTCATATTGTCTTCTTCCAAAGCTCCAACCAGCACTTTGACGCTCGAAAATTACAATTGTTGCGCAACGCGCGATACATCAATTTTTACAGCGCGATAGAAAATTAGATTAGGTAATCAAAATTGATGCAACGCTATGTATTTAAATGAGTGATCTGTAGTGCGCACAAACTTATTATGTGTATCGTAGTCTTTTTGTCTCAAAAATGACTTTTTCTAGTTAAAAAAAAAAAAAAACTACTGTATCGATGGAAAACTTATCAAAGTAGTCTGACCTGAATTTACCCTTTTTTTTGTTTCCCAAAGGAGTCTCTATGCTAAGCCCACGATTAATCCTATGAGACGGGTCGGACACGAGGGCGATTAAACTTTCCCAATAAGTTTTGATCTACGCTTTTGATGGTAGGACAAAGCATCCTTAAATAGTAAATCACTATTTAATTTTAAACTACATTTAATTTTTTGAATGCATTTTTTTTATTGTACATGAATGTTTTCGATGGTTATTAAATTACCCTTCAACATATTCTTTTAATTTTTTTCCCAGTGAAGATTGTGTTTATTTTTTTCTTACTCTTTTTGAAAAATCATAACTAATTACATATAATCAAAATGAATATATTACATTGTCTATAAGAGGTTAAGAAGCATTTTCTAAGTATTCAAAATTATTACTAAAATAGAAAGTAAGATCAAATACAAATTTCAATATCATAATCAAGATTTCTAGTTTTATTAAATCTTATTTACGTGATATCGTACAATAAAATATATATTTGTTTTAACTTATGCAATTCATGACATGAATAGAAGAAGGGGGGTGTTTTTGTCTATGTAAGATTAATCTAGATATATGTAGTAGATACATAATTATTATAATGAATATAGACTTTCCCATTTACTCTTTGTTGATATTCATATTAAAAAAGGTGGATATATACTTATTTTGAGATGGAATGACTATTAGATTAAAAGTTTCATAAAGGCACTTGTTAGATTAAAAGTTTCTTATCACATCCCTCTCCTTATTTGCTATAGTCAGAACTAGCATACGTGCTCGTGTCATAAGCATGGTGTCGATATGAGATCAGTTCAATAAATTGTCATGATAAACAAAACACATAATTAACGGGGTAATTCAAACAAAACCCACAACTGAATGTTTTATATGTAATTGTAGATGTGTAATTCAAATATAACTCATAACTGATGGGTAATTCAAACAAAACCCACAATTGAAGGTTTCATATGTAATTATAGAGGGATAGTTCAAACAAAACTCATAACTGAGGGGTTCATTTATAACTCACATAGTTATGAATCAATCTGGACCATCTGTTGTGTTTAATACAATCGATCAGAGCCGTCAGTTAAACCCTGAACTTTTTTATAATATAGATATATTTTAGGCACTAAATGTTAAATGAATGAAATAAATCAAAGTCTTTAAAAGAAAGTATTTCATGAAGTGTGATTAAAAAAAAAAAAAAAAACCATCCACGTACCTTGTTAGGCACTGTCAACAACATTATGGCCAAAATTTTGGACTAAAAACATTAATTCAATATCTATATTGTATGCTGACAGAGTACGTAAAATATGTCACATACATCATCATTTGCAAATAGTGCCGAATTAAGATCATGCCTTAAGCCCCAAAATATCATGTTTTCTCTCATCCTAGGTTATCAAATAATTGAATATATGAGGCATATATTGCATCAGTCCTAATACTGGATCAATGAATTTATTATCTTATGAAATTGTTGCAGAGACGAGCGGTAATATGAATTTCACTTTTACTTAACCAACTACAACTGTATTAACTCAATTTATTTCAAGATAAAATAAAATAATTAAATTAATAGTTTCTTAAATTTATCAAAATTGTTAGTAATTTAAAAATACTTAACAACTAAATACTTTCTATCTTAAATTTAAAATAAATAAAAATTGAAATAGTAGGAAATTGAATATTATTTTTATAATTCCTAAAAATAATTAGCTTTCTTAATTATGATATTATGTTATTATTTAAAATTTTGATCAATGTTTAAATATTTTTAATTGAAAACAATTTTATTTATCAAATGTTTAAGATACGAAAGAATCAAGAGACTTGAACACATGATCTTTAGATGTAACATAATATTACATTAATCATTTATCTGTTTCTAGTCATAAAACTTACTAAAAATTGACAAAGAGAAATAATATTGTAAATATCGATTAACCTGGTTAAAATATAAAATTCTTGTATTATATTCTTTAATATACAAACACATAGATGAGTTTAATACATACAAAATGAAAATAAGATTAGGCTTAACAACATCGATAAAAAAAAATAAGACCGATATAAGAAAAAAAATAAAAAAGGAACATTAGAAACATCTTTTGTTTTTTCTCTTTATAAGATATGTGGAAGATTTCATTATGATAAAAAAATATATATACAAACTAAATATATTAAAAAATTAAACTAATAGTATAAAATCAAATGTGATCAAATTTATCATAAACTAACCGTAAAACTTTAAGTATTTAACAGAAAGCTCCCACGTGACAGCAGCATCTTCTGTTTTAGTAATACGTTGATACTTATTTTGACAAACTTGATACTTTGATACTTATTTTGAAGAATTACCAGTTGTGCCTTCGTTTAAATTCAATTGTGATTCAAACCTTGATACTTTGATACTTATTTTGACAAACGGGATACTTTAATACTTATTTTGTAGAAGTACCAGTTACACCTTCGTTTAAATTCAATTGCAATTCAAACCTGATACTTTGATACTTATTTTGAAAATAACTCTCTAGTTGCAAATCTCATTATCTCTACCCCGTAAAAAGATAGATTATATTTTCTTTGGTTGAGGATTGAATGACTTATGGTTTCAAGCACAGTCAATTTTTGAAATAGTACATTGTAACTTCATTTAATGCCTATTTACTTACTACCTTTAGATATCCAGGACTTCGATCTAATTTTAGGCATGGATCAGTTGTCAGCATTTCATGCTAAGGTTGACTGTACAAATTTCATTAATTAGCTCTGCTCAGTAAAAAGAGAGTTTACATTTTCTTTGGTTAATGATTGAATGACTTATGGTTGCAAGCGCAAACCCTTTCACTTCTGTTCAATGGCACCGTGCACATAGAACTAGTTTAGAAAGAAAGGTAACTAGAATAGCTAGGATGAAATTTCCTGTAAAAGGAAGTATAGAAAGATCAAACCTAGAGCCAAAATAAAGAAAAAAATATGGTATGGGTTGTGTCAAACAAAAGAAAAATAGAAAGGAAAAATTTTAAGATTTGCCTGTCATAACGGCATGCAAGGAGCATGTAGCTGGCTAAAAAGGGTTCCTCCTCCTTGGAATGGAAATTCTCCACTATCTTTTGCGTGAGGCGATGAGGGTTCCGCTCGATTTCTGGATTCCGTCGACGAAGACATGGACGACTAGAATATCGCATCTTTTTTCCAGTATTGCCCCCGAGCGTATATATTCCTTAATTGCTCTGAGTTCCTTGAAATTCATGCTAAATATAATTAGGTTTCAAAAAAGTAAATCAACTTTGCTCTTAATCGGATTAAAGGTATGTTACCAGGATATCATTCATTTTTTATGTGCTTAAAAAATATAATTAGTTATGTGCATGGCCAAGTAGAAATGGTAATACATGTCCTAACTAATGTATGGGCATGTGTGCAGCATACCCCTGCCAACCCAATACTCCAGCACCATGATGAAAATAGAATTAGGTGATTACACATGGATGGAGTTTGTAAGAAAATTTATGTACCATCTTTTTAATTTTTCCTTCTATAATGAGAAAAATTGATATGCAGTTGTAGGTACGTAACTATAAAAGATTTCTTTTCTGGGAAAGTGTGTGTGCTTCTTTTGAATATATTTCTTGATTATACTCATGTTTAATTAAATTTCAAATGGAATTTCCTTATAGAGGGAAACAGAATTTTCAAATATTTGAATCCCATGGTTGCCTACCAAAAAGGACTCACGATATGGGCGAAATGGGTCAATCTAAATCTAAATCCTCAGAGAACTTGAGTTAATTTCCATAGCATGGGATCACAAAGGTAGAACATGTTACATTTCTTTATTGATATACGATAAATAAATAACAATAATTGATATCTTGGTTTGAAATTTTGTATATATGTCATCGGTATTTGTGTATACGTGTTTGCGAGTCACACCCATGTACGATCTCAAGTGCAAGTGCTACAAAGAGTATTGAGAATGATGAGTTTTTCTGGTATAAATTACGGCAACATCGGCATTTCGAAAAGACGGGCATTCCGATCCTTTGTTTACACTAAAGCCACGAGACAAAAAAAAACTACACTTGCGGGACTATACACGTGACTATAGCCATTACCCATTGGCACGGAGTGCATGATGTTGTCATATGTGTTTAATTAGGACATCTATTAATTTAGTGTGTGTGATAGTATGGTTGTGGTACTTTTTTTAAAAAAAGTTGGAGGGGATATAGATCTTACCTCAATTCTTACTTTTTATTATTTTAATATTTTGAAAGGCTATAATTATAGATATATGAGGTCTTTGGTGTGGCTAGAACAAATGATGCCTCTGGTGAGGCTTAGAACATCCGACCTCTCGGTTAAGAGTAGTGATGTATCAGGGTGCCTCTGGTAGGGCTTGACTATTTGACCTCTCCGTTAAGATAAGTGAACAGGCTTTTGGGTAAGGCTTGAACAAAAATGTTGCCTATGAAAAGACTTGAAAACCTGACATTTCTATTGAAAATTGTAAAGTTCAGGGTATCTCTAGTGAGATTTGAACACCCAACCCCTTCGTTAGAAGAAATGAGTAGTATCAGTTGAGTTAGAGCTCGTTGGTATGGTTATGGTACTTACTTCAAGTATATTGCTTTTTTGATAATACGCATTGCGAGAGTTTGTTTGGCATGCATGTTAATATACGATGTCTTTGTGTCTGTGCCTATAACACTTGTCAGTATTAGACATGATTAATGTATACTCGAGGTTTAATGACGAAATGTCAAAGTCTATTTGTTTATGAGGTTATGTTTCCTTAGAATGGAGAGGTGCCCCAATTTTCTTCTTCTTCTTCTTATTATTTGACCTTATTCAATGGAGAGTGATTTATTAAACATTATTTTTGCACAAATATTATTTTTTATCATGATAAATTTGCTTGTTTATCCTTAAATAAATGGTGGATGCATGATTTATTAGATGAAAAGTTAATTTTGTCCATACATTAATTTTAAGAGACAACTCACATTTTTATAGTAAAGAAGATAAATTTCTTTGTTTGTCCTTAAATAAATAGTGGATGATTTATTAGATGAAATGTTAATTTTATCCATACATTAATTTCTAAGAGATCACTCACACTTTTATAGTAAAAAACGATAGATATATAGAGATAACATTTACCTATTTGACCTTATTCAATGGTGAATGATTTATTAAATTGAGGATTCTTTTTGTAATTATTCATGCAATTTATCATCTCATAACAAATTTATTTATTTGACCTTAATCAATGGTGAGTGATTTATTAAATTTAAAGTTATTTTTTACGAACATTATCATTTATTATGATAAATTTACTTGTTTGTCCTTAAATAAATGGTTGATAATTTATTAGATGAAAGGTTAATTTTGTCCATACATTAATTTCAATGAGACAACTCACAATTTTATAGTAGAAATAGATAGCTGGATAGAGATAGAATTTACTAATTTGACATTATCATTTATTATGATAATTTTTTGTTATTATTCATGGAATTGATTAGCAAATAATAGATTATTTATTTGACCTAATTCAATTGGGAGTGATTTATTAAACACTATTTTTGTACAAATATTATTTTTTATCATGATAAATTTACTTGTTTATCCATAAATAAATGGTGGATGATTTATTAGATGAAATGTTAATTTTGTCCATACATTAATTTCTAAGAGACAACTCACATTTTTATAATATAGAAGATAAATTTACTTGTTTGTCCTTAAATAAATGGTGGATGATTTATTAGATGAAAGGTGAATTTTGTCCATACATTAATTTCTAAGAGACCACTCAAACTTTAATAGTAAAGAAGATGAAATGTTAATTTTGTTAATACATTAATTTCTAAAACAACTCACACTTTTATAGTAAAGAAGATGAAAGGTTAAATTTGTCCATACATTAATTATTAAAAGACAATTCACACTTTTATAGTAAAAAGAAGATAGATAGATAGATATATCATTTACCTATTTGACCTTATTCAGTGGTGAGTGATTTATTAAATTTATGGTTTTTTTTGTAATTATTCATGTAATTGATTAGCCCATAACAAATTTACTTATTTGACCTTATTCAATGGTGAGTGATTTATTAAATTTAGGGTTATTTTTTTACAAACATTATCATTTATTATGATAAATTTACTTGTTTGTCCTTAAATAAATGGTGGATGATTTATTAAATGAAAGATTAATTTTAACCATACATTAATTTCTAAGAGACAACTCACAATTTTATAATAGAAATAAATGGAGAGATAGAGATAGAGTTTACTAATTTGACATTATCATTTATTATGATATTTTTTTTGTTATTATTCATTGAATAGATTAGTAAATAATAGATTATTTATTTGACCTTATTCAATGGGGAGTGATTTATTAAACATTATTTTTGTACAAATATATATTTTTTATCATGATAAATTTACTTGTTTGTCCTTGAACTGCCTGACCCAATAGGCTTAGACATAGGTCACGTGCCTGACACGTTGTCTTTAGTCATGAGCGAAACACGTGCATTCCACAATCCAAGTCAAAGTTATGAAGCGGGTAGCGGCCAGACTTTGATCATCATGATCTAAGGGGGGGGGGAGCATCTACTTCTCAGAAGTCTGGGGGCTGAGCAGATAGCGAGCTAAAAGACAAGCGCTTAGCGGGCAAGGGTACAACGAGCAGACTTTCCATGCTTGGATATGCAATATCGGTCATCCTGGGCGTGGGCAGTTACTTCCGAGAAACTCACTCCCACATTAATTAGGATGTGGCCGTTAAGTTGGACGTGGTAGTTAATGTGCCCACCAAACATGCTTCAACATTGAATACAGAGTTATTCAACTCCCCATGAATGCTATAAAATCCCATCGAATCAAAGGAGAGAGATATGTGATTTTTGACCAAGGCAAAACTCTGTCAAATTGTTTATTCAACCGAGTGACTAATTCTCACGCGGGAGAACATTTGCCGGGTAAGCCCCTGCCTAGTTCACTGTTTGTATTTGATTTTCAGGGTTGGGCCTTGAAGATTATAGATAGATTGAAAGTCAGATATTCACTTTGAGAAGCCAAGTGTGTCCTTGGATAATTTTGGACTTATCAATCCTTAAATAAAAGGTGGATGGTTTATTAGATGAAAGATTAATTTTGTCCATATATTAATTTCTAAGAGACAACTCACATTTTTATAGTAAAGAAGATAAATTTACTTGTTTGTCCTTCAATAAGTGGTGGATGATTTATTAGATAAAATGTTAATTTTGTCCATACATTAATTTCTAAGAGACAACTCACACTTTTATAGTAAAGAATATTTTGATAGTAATAGAAGTGATAATAATAATGATGATGATGATGATAAGAATAGTTGTAAACACAACATATTTTTAAAACGCTCCAAATTTTAGCGTCTTAAAACGCTGTACATTTTTAAAACTTTGCATTTTAAAATGTTGCATTGAAATACTTTTAAAGAAAAAACGCTAGGTTTTTTACCAGTGTTTTGGTCAAAACGCTCCACTAAACAGGACTAAATGAAGTTAAAATCCAAAACTGAAAACCACTGGTTGTTGAAAATAAATGAGGTTGGCGTGAACAACCATTAACATGTGACAAAGTTCTTCACCTAACAGGACCTCACACTCCCATGGCTATCAGCTTGAAAGCCATTTTCTTCTTCTATATAAAGGGCTTTGCTATCAGCTAGTCTCCATCGCCCTCCCTATAAACCCAACCCTTCAACAATCAATCTAAGTTGCCGTTCAGCTTCCCCATTTTTGGATTCAATATTCGTCCATGCCTGGTACTCCGATTCCTGCTACTCTTTTTTCCATTCTATTTCATTGTGTTATTTTTACTGTTTATTGAATGAAATTTCTGAAGTAATTACCACCAGATTGACAAGTGAGATTTTGAATAAATGTTTTTTATTTTAGTCCTAAACTTTGATCATCACTTCCTTCTCAAATCAAGCAAATTCAGTCATGTTTTTGGCTGTGGGTTTTCTGTGCATGTTGTTGTTTCATTTGTAGATCCATTCTTGTTTCTTGGAATCCATTCAAATTGTATGTCGTAAACCTAAGGTCAGTGTGATCTATCATGGAACCTATCCTAGCTATGCATACATCACAACTTGGCTAAATATGACTACATTATAAAAATCTTACATGTTGTGAGGAAGGGCAGCAAGATTCTTGGGCTAATAAGTAATAAGGGAGAATCGAAATTGATTACGTATTCTCCACGCAATTCATTTATATGAACATCAGTATTTTTTTCACTAGTTGCTTGATATTCTTCATTTTTAAGTATAGATCGAGATAAGGATACGATGGGTCGTTAGATTTGGTGGTTCGGTGGCTCCTATGTTATACATAGCTTTTGTATTTGGTACCCAACAAAGTTAATAGTACAATCTTATAAGACCATACCAAGCCTAGGAAACTATTCTCAATCATCCTTGATGCTTTTCACGTCTGTCCCTAGTATATATCTTGACTCCTTCTACGTTAGCTACGGCCTAAAAATAAGGGAATTTTTTTTTTGTACTTATTTGACTGCCTTATGTGAAGATTTTGATGTAAATGTCTTGGAGGGAACATTCAGTGATTTTAATTTCCGTTTTTCTTTTCCTTTGGATCCTTGCAGTACTTACAGTCTCTATTGACAAACAGTGGTGACGCATAATTGGGAGCAGATGAGGTCCTTATTTATGGCATTTCAGGATGTCAAGGTTAGTGCTAATGGTTCTTATTAGACCATTGTTTGGATTTTCATCTTTCTTGAGAGAGGGAAATAAATATAAAAGATGCTATATTCATGCTTGTGTATCTTATAATTAATAAGATGTTAACTCCACAATTCTATTCTGCCGAAAAATTCAATCATTCCAACTTCCCACATTTGCCCATCCTTGTGTAGTCAGCTTTTGCATATATAACCTATCTCTGGTCATGCCAACTACATTGCCTATGGTCAATTTCACGGATATACCTATTCGTATGATTAAACAGCCCAATTCTATCCTATATTTGTCATGTTCAATGTTGCTAACAGACACAAATGAAACTGCTTCCTGATACGAAAGTTGTGTAGTAGGAAGCTCATGCAAAATTTTACTTCCATTTTCACTTTTCCTTAGTTCTTTACTAGCTTATAGATTTTTTTTAATGACAATTTTCCCAACCTTTCAGGCCTGCATAAATTTAGTGCTATCTGTGGATTACAATGACGAAGTTGTAGCAGAGTCTTTAGATAAGGTATCAATCTGCGCATGATTTACACGATATTAATCAGAAAAGAATTCATCAATGAGCTTTGGCAAACGGCGCAAAGTGAGTTAATGAAGCAGCAATATCCTTCAGAAATCGTGGATACTCTTTCGGTTATATCACCATTTGAGGAATGGACTGATATACTACTCAGCCGATTTGAGGAAGCCATTGTAGAAATAGGTCTTAATTGTAAGAGCTCCCTTGCTTCCTCTACTATCCAACCCTTTTTCTCATTCTTTAAAATTCCTGTTCTTTCAGATAATAATATGGGTGCTCTCAGATATTATGATGCAAATAATATCTGAGTTTTGGATAATAGTTCATGGTTCCAGACCATCGTTCCTAGTCAACAGCATTCAGAATGGTGGCCGGACCACTGGCAATTCCACAGTTGGCTCGGAGTCAGTTAAGGTGAGCTTAAAATCTTGGATAGCGCAAAACCCCAAGGTTCTAGGCAATAAGGTTGTTGAAAATCGGGGCAATAACTTCCTTTATTTCTTCAAGGTAACACCTTGTCCCAGTTTTAATTAGGTATTTCAAATTTTGTAATTCAATATCTTACCTGAATTGACAAATTTATTGTTTAACTTCGCAGGATTACTATAATACTATTGGTGTTATCATCAACTGTTTTTTTGTATTTAAGGGTAAATTTACTTCTGAAGTTCTAATTGTATTTAAAGGTAAAATATGTCTTCTATCATTTTTAGGCTTAGAGTATATCTTTTAATAGTTTTTTGTTTGAACTAAGGAGCTTCGCTACTGTCAGTGTGGATTCATCAAAAATACAGACAATTTATTCTTTTAATATTGCTTGTTGTTTGTAAATTTTAGATTATCTTGTCCAAGTCACAATCTATTGTACGTGTTACAGTCTAAGCGAGTGGTAGGAGAAAGATGGGAGTGCCATTAATCTAGGAGTCACGCCAAGTTCTTTGTTAAGCGTTTTAGCATAAATATTGAGGTTGTAGTAGTTGTGAAGAAGCAATATGTTTTACTGTCTCAAAAAAAAAAGAGTCTCACTTTTCTGTTTGGTATATGTCCCCAAAGCAGTCTTTCTTTTCAAGCAAGGTAAATTTAAAGTAGGTACAAACAACTAAAGCTACAATTTCCAGTACGTGAGATTTTTCAATCAGGACTACTTTTTTGGAAGGCATCGAATATACGATTGCGACCCAATCAAGTTTACTCTTAGTAAGTTACCTAAATGGAGACATATTTATGATCAAATGAAAGGTCCGACATAGAGTCAAAGGCTTAACAATAAAGTTTATCTAATTGTACTTGTATGTGACATTTTTCCTCTTCAACATTTTTGTTCCAGTAAAGTTCCATTTTGGCCATGTTTAGTATGTTTGGATATACAGCTAAAACGAACCTTACTTGGATTTCTTGTAGGCCTGGCATTTCTTATGGAAGAAAAAAGTGAAGGGCGACTATGGATGGAATGTGGGGAACAGGATGGGTTGGGTAGGATGAACTCGACCTTTTCATGGTAAGAATGAATTATTCAAAGGGATTCTTGAATGACAAATGCAGATATTTACATGGAGTAGAATGCTGGCTATATTTTCTTGTGTAGAAGTCAGTTTCGAGTTTAATGCTCGTACGGATGAAAATAGAAGAGGGAAAGTAATCAAGTTCTTGGAGAGATCCATCCATCCTTTCCAAGATTAGAAAATGCTTTTCTGTATCCCTCAAGTATGAATTTAGAACTTGGTAGTCTTGATGGCTTTGTCAGTTACAAAGAAACTTGAAGAGCTGCGCCTGCGCGGAGATGAAGATTGATTGGTGGTTCTTAATCCTCATTTGTCTCCTCAGCATGTCACTACGAGACCTTCATCTTAACAAATCTTTACTTTCAGATGGATTGTAGGTGATCTTGTACATTGTTGTAAATTATACATAGTTATGATTAATTTAAAAGCTTGGATGCCGGGTCAAGCAGAATGCTGTTTATATTAAGTCCACTTGCACGACTTTGTCTCCTCTTCTAAGTTATTGACGCAGCGAAACAAACTAAGAAATCTTTCCACGAGAAATTTCTTCCAAAACAAGCCTATGACAGCTAATGTTCTTAAGCACAGAACTCAAGAAGAATTAGAAAGTTCATTAATTGTTCAAAAGATACCAAGAAACGGCTGCAAGAGGGTATTTATACCCTGGAACAAAACGAACCCTTCAAGGGTTGATCAAATGCGAAATTACAAAAATACCCCTAAAGCCCGAAAACTTCCAAAAGGCCGGAATGGTGACTTAAACAGTGTTCTTCGGGATTCAAAACAGCTTGTCATAGGCTAAAGCTGGTGTATCATGTAGGTCTCATCGAGAGCCTCAATTTGATATATTATGGGCCCCGTAATTCATTCGTACACAAAAGTTATGGCCCAAACAGTAAAACCGACGAAAGATGTGATTTCTACTAGAGCCCAATTTCAGAAATGACACTTAGCCCACTTAAACTTCAAACTCTTCCCGAAACTCTTGACCAGGTATGATTCTGTTATTTGTTCTACATCACAAACAATTTCCAATAGTCCCCCTCCCTATCAAAACCAGTACTACATGCTATAATTGAACTCCGACCAACATCTTTAATTTACCAAATGTACAGAAAAGTTTCGCAAAAGACCACCAATAATGATCACCTGCTGGCTGCATGCTTCCATAAATTCAATCAAAGTCGATTTCAGGAGCAGTGCACACAAGTAATGTTGGAAACCCAACCAAGTGCGGTCATGTGTCTCTAGTTCAACTGGTATTGCTCACTTCTCCTAACGGAGAGGTCGGGTGTTCAAGTCTCACTAGAGACACCCTGGAATTTATAACTTTCATTAGAAAGGTCAGGTGTTCAAACCTTTTCAGAGGCAATGCTGTTGTTCAAGCCTTGCCCGCTTATCTTAACAGAGAGGTCGAGTGTCCAAGCCCTACCAAAGGCACCCTGGTACATCACTACTCTCAACCGAAAGGTCGGGTGTTTAAAGCCTCACCAGAGACACCATTTGTTCTAGCCACACCAAAGACATCATATATCTATAATTGTAGTCTTTCAAGGCATTAAAATAATTAAAAATTGGAAAGGTAATCCAATAATTTGTGGAACGTTAGGCCACAAAATAACCCAAATCATCCCTATAAAATTTGGATTTCTCGGTTTTGGTCTTTGAATTAATTTTTTCAAATTTTTACACTCCCTGAAATCGATGATAATTTTTCTTCCGCTACCATTGTCGACGATAATTATACACTCCCTGCACCCAAAGAAATAAAGGTCGTTGATCTCATCGGGTCAAAGGAAATCATCAGCTCCGATGATCATATTAGGATCATCAGATTTAAACAAACGGGCAACCACCCTAAAGAAACTACCTTTTGCTCTGCCAGCGAGCCCTAGCATGAAGCACATAGGTCTGATCTTTCTTTTTAGCGTTTTGATTTCCATATCTAGGTGTCTTCTCTGGCGATTTCAAGTAAACCGACCCATATTTACATCATTCGTGCCACCTAAGTCTGTCAATGGATCGGATTTTGATCCGAATCCGATCTGAATCCGATATTATTTTTAGAATATGGATTTAATTTTAAAATCCGATTACGATTTTGATCCGAATTCGAAAATCCGAAAGCTTAGCAAATCGAATATGGATTAAGGTGTTCAGATCCGTTAATAACCCGATCTGATCCGATTAAAAAATATATATTAATATTATACGTATAAAGTTACTAATGATGAGTGTTTAGTCATTAATCATTACTAATTCTACCAAATAAAGTTTTTATGATAAACTCTAAGAACTTACTAACATTATTATTTGCATTTGTATAAGCTAAAAACATGAATTTTTAATTTTATTCAACCATTGATTAAGCAAAAATACATCAATATTAATTTTATTAAGTATTTTAATTAGGGGCGAATAAAATCCGAATCTAATCCAAATCCAAAAATTTAAGATATGGATCGTGCTTTTGAATATCCGAAAGATAATCCGATCTGATCCAAAAAGAACATGAAGATACACGTTTCTAAGAATAGCCGATGCACATATATATGCTATATTGGCAAAAGAGAACCTACTAGCCAGGCCGCTGCTTCTACTGCGACTGAGCAGGATACTGTGTTGGGAATTGGGATCATGTCATCATGTCCCATAGTGTGTCAGCAGGTGCAGTATTCAACCAGACTTCTGGCTTGTAACTTCTTTTTTTTTTTTTTTAAATGCAAGATTTTTATAAAAGGGAAAAAAGGAAAACAAGCTAAAGGGGGACAACCAACCTTACCCTTAAAAAAAGGGGGGACAAAGGAGCCTTACCTTGGAGAAAGAATCAGAAAAAAATCTGACAAAAGAAAATAAACCTAGATAAAACAAAGAAGGAAAGCTAATAATTACGATAACGACTTTTCGTACGACGCTTCGACCTTCTAAGACTTGGGGTGTCAAGATCAAGAGCTTCAAATTGGGCGTGATCGTTATCAGAATCTTCCTCTTCGATAGTTTGCAGAACGACAAATTTATTAGGAGAGACATTGTTCATAGGATGACAGGGCTGAGGAGAAGAATTGGTCTGCATAGAGGCTTGGGTATTTATAGAAGGACTGAAAGGGAGGGAGTTGGGGCTCAGGTTGGAAGAAAGATTTTTATGACTATGAGATGGAGATGTTTGAACTGGGGACCGGGTACTTTTTATGAGGTCAATTTGAACAGCATTCGATGAAGAAGGTTGAACTTGTGAAGGACTACTGTTTGGTTGGCTGCGAGAGGTCTTTGCTAGAGGGAACATCCATGGCCGGCACTTGAACTTGTGGATTAGGAGGCTGGGATGGTCGAGCCATGAGGGGAGCTTGAGCAGCATTATTTGGGATGTTCTCCACCAGACGAAGGCTCTTGATTAATTTGATTGTCCACCACAACAGAAGCTATGTTACCCGAGTCATCCAAATTTTGGCTTTCTCCAGGAGGATCAACCTGACGAGGGTCAATTCTTGGTCCAACTTGAGGAGCGGCTAAAACGTCTTCTGCATTGTTACTTTCTCCTTGAGGAACTTGTTGAGGGACAAATTGCTTGGGAGTAGTTTTAGGTTTCCACATAAAATTGCCGTTTGCCTTTTCAGCCCCAAGATTCACTTTTTCCGGAGTGGGAACATCAGAGTTTGCGGTTTCCTTACCTCTCCCAGACTGGTTGAGATACACTTTGCATGAGTCCCCATCGTGACCTTGTCTATGACAAAATGTGCAATACAATGGAAGACGCTCAACCTCTATGGGCTGCCAAAATCCTGGTGATGAAGTGGAGCCGCTATCAATCCAGATTCGGGAAGGAATGACAGATGTAAGATTGACTTCGATGCAGATCCGCGCTACACTAGGTCTAGAAAGATTTGCCGTTGGAGAGTCAATTAGTAGAGGCTTACCGATCATATTATAAATAGAGAAAAGAGCATTTTTATTGAATAGAAAAATGAGAAGATTTGGGAGGGAGAACCACACTGGCACGATGGGGCTTTCAACTTCAGGGCGAAAATCCGGAGTCCACTTAAACACACGCATAGGAAAAGCACCAACGAACCATTGGTCTTTGATCCAAAGACGCCGGAAATCTGCTTCATGATTCGCTTGGATTAAGACGTGCTTTGAGTCGAGAAGGCCTAGGGTAACTGCAGCCTTGAGATCAAACGTTTGAAATTCTTTACGCATAATCTCCATCGATGGGCGGCCATGGGAGAATTTTCCGACAAGCGTGAACTGGAAGGGTTGAGAAAGAGCCGATATAATAGATGGGGTTAAGCGAAGGGCCGGCTCTCCCTTATATGTTGAGGGTGGAATAATAGGAATAGGGTTTTGAGAAGATGAAGAAGGAGAGGAAGTAAGTATGTCAGCGAAGGACTTCTTAGAAGATGGAGAAACCGGCGCCAAGGGAGGATCCTCGGCTGGTGAAGGAGCTACGGCCGAAGCCGCAGCCATGCAGGCGGCAACTTGGAAAAGAAAACCCTAGAGAGAAAACCCTAGAGAGAGAATGGCGGCTGCTCTGGCTTGTAGCTTCATCATGTACCATCTGGAATCAAAGTGTGAAAAGAAAAATGTATATGAACTATACACCCAAAGGATGATTTCCATACTGATACCATCTAAGAAACTGGGACAAAAATTCTGTAATTTCATGGGGTGCATCGATCTTTAAACCATCTCTTGTTGTCGATCATTCCTTGAAGGTATCGACAACCCTTCAGCTCGGATTTCAGACTGAATACATGATTTCAGCCTGTTTAGAAGCACTACGCATTGTTCATGCCTGAGAGGACCAATTTCTCTCTGGCTTGTAGACTCCCATTTGGATTTCAAATAAGCAAGTGAACGCCAAGGAGGGAGAGGCATCGAGTTTTACTTGAGAGAAAATACTGCAGCTTCACCATTGTTTGAAAGAACTGCTTGAGTTTGGTCATGAAACCCACGTAAACTGGTGGGAGAGAATTTAAGAGTGCATTGTAAGGTTTGACAGCTCTTGCTATTTCAAAGTGGCTTCTGAAGTCAATATCAATGATATACCATTCAGAGGATCCTCCATCATGATGGTTGATTACATCGATGAACTCATGCTCACCTACATTCAAACAATAAAAAAAATTCCATGAATAAGAGTTGGGATCCCTGCTATGATATCACCTAAAATTCTTCCATTCTTTAAGTCAATCCAGTTGGTGATGTCTAAACACTGTTTCCATTGGCATGTTGTTCCCTAGGTTGTATAAGCACGATTGACAAAGTGACAAAAATCAACATCAATTTTTTTCAAATTTTAAACTGCATGATGTAAAAAGGTCTGCATATATGGAACCACGAAATATAGAGATTACATTTTCATGCTCATGGATGGACCAAACATGCTCTTAAAGGTAAAAATGGGTATTTGTTTTATCTGAGTAGAAGCAAATAGTATAGTTCAGGGAAGTTGGGGAACATGCAGACATACACGTACCTCCAGGAACTTTGCCGAAACCCTGCCACTTTGTTGAATTGGATGCGTTATATCCAGAAGACTGTAAAAGGTTCACCAAAGAAAACCTGATGCAGCTCTCACTGTATGTCTCCTGATTTCCAAGCTGAAGGTTTGTCTCATTATGGAAAGAATCTGGAAATGAACCACTTGTAGGAGGTCACTCCTCGTACTGGTTCACCGCCACACTTCTGTAAAATTGCATATAATAAACAAAATCAACCACCGTGATATTTTCAAAATTCAATGAGAAAATTATGAATGCAAGAGTATAATTATAAATGATGAAGAACCCAATCAATAGAATTCACTACCTCTCAGCTACAGAAGTGGAGAAGATGAACCCAGAAATTCATTTAGTATTCTATTGACACTATATTCATTGAATTACTAGCACAGAAACCGACACTTGGGCTTACGTAAACTGGGGACAATTTTTACTATAGGTGTCAAATGGACGGGCATGGGCGGGTCTAATTGGGCGGCGGGTTTAAATGGACGGACAAATAAGTACTCATTTAATAACATGGACATATATTGGCGGGCACTAAATGAGCATGAACACCCATTTACTCATTAACATGTACTTATCAAATAAATACAAAATTTACAAAAAAATAATTATCTTTTACAAAAAATTATCACTAACCATATATATATATATATATATATATATATATATATATATATATATATAATTACAACCACACTAATTGGAAAAGACCAATATTTTTGGTAACATTTTAACTTTTGTTACCATTTCTAATACAACCAAATTTCTAAAAAGAACTCAAAAACTTTACATGATATGTTAATGTTGGCAGAACCACTAATAATATCAAAACAAGAACATATTTTCATTTTTGCCGTATGTTAATTGAAAGAAAATACTCCCTTACTTCCTTAATTTTTACGTCAAATCGATTATTTTTAAATGACTTGCTAAAAATATTCTTTATTAATGAGTAGAGGTGGCAAACGGGCGGGTATAGGCGGGCATGGGCGGTGCCCATATGGGCAATAGGTTCAAATGAGTGGGCAAGTAAGTGCACATTTAATAATATGAGCATATATGAGCGGAAATAAATGGGCATGGGCGCCCATCTACTCATAACACAAAATTATCAAATAAATACAATAATTACAAAAAAATCATTCTTTAACAAAAATAAACTCAAAAAATTACAAAAAAACATTAATTTTACCAAAAAAAAAAAGGAAAATAAATATGAATTTTTTTGTGTGCTTATAAGTGACCACCTCACTACCATTAGACACTAATATAATTTATAGACTTTAAGGCGTGATTATGGTTGATAGGTTTAAAATCTAAATCGATCTAGGAGCTTAGTAACCTAGCCAATGGGTCATGTGTAGAATCTAGACATTCCGACTTGAGATATCACATTATATATATATATATATATATATATATATATATATATATATATATATATATATATATATATATATGAAATTAGTAATTTTCAAAGAATCATCCTCAGCCAATTGCTAGTTTTCATTAAAAGAAAAATCTCAATAGTGGCAGATCTAAGTGAGATTGGTGACGGGAGGAGAGGGGGGATACAACACACGACATAATTCTATAATATATATATCTAAGAGAGATCGGGGGGGGGGTCGGGATCCAAAACACAACATAATTTTGCAATGTCAAACATCATTATTAAGAGATCGAAGAGAGCAAAATCGGAGTTAAATTTGAAGAGCAAGAGAATAAATTTTAATTGGGCGCCCATTTAGCACATCATAATTAATGGTCTTAAATAAGCATACCCATTTGTGTCCACTTAAAATATTGTGTATGCTCATACCCATTATTTGTTGGGCGGTCTGGGCGGGTAAAATTTTTCACCTCTAGTTGGGACAAACAAAATACAAGACTCTAAAAAGTTGCTTCAATAAAGGCTCAATGCCTGAACCAAGTGCCAATCTATGTAACAAGGACTCTTCACCTCACTCGCCATATATATCCGTGTTCGACGTGATCCTCATAGACGTGGGCATGAAATCTTTGTCGGACTCCTTAATGTGCAATATGGATACTGTGGAAACTGATAAAGTTTAGGAGTAATTAATGGCATGACTTTTCCATTGATTGAATCACCTCTAGTTGCTTCAATAAAGGCTCAATGCCTGAACCAAGTGCCAATATGTGTAACAAGGACTCTTCACCTCACTCGCCATATACATCCGTGTTCGACGTGATCCTCATAGACGTGGGCATGAAATCTTTGTCGAACTCCTTAATGTGCAATATAGATACTGTGGAAACTGATAAAGTTTAGGAATAATTAATGGCATGACTTTTCCATTGATTGAATCACCTATTTATAGGGAGATTTACAATTAGGATTACACTTGGAGTAAGATACAAGAAACCTATACAAGGAAGGTAGCATAATAAGGAAAGAACTCTACAAGGTAATTACCACTAATTACTAATTACCAATCAACAAGAATAATGAAAAGATATTATTCTCTAATATGCCCCCGCAAGATGGACGTCCGAGAGGAGAGAGCAATCTTGTGAAGTAATTGATGAAACCGTTGGCGAGCAAAAGGCTTGGTCAAGGCATTGGCCAGTTGATCGACCGAGGAGTTATGACAAACTCGCATAAGCCCATCCTAAACTTGTTGCCGAATGAAATAAAAGTCCAGGGCCACCTGCTTTATGCGAGTATGAAAAACCAGGTTAGAGCAGAGACTCGTGGCGCCCACATTGTCACAGTAAATGACTTGTTGAGTCGAGGTGGTGAGACCGAGTTTGCCAAGGAGAGACACAATCCACCTGACCTCAGACGCAGTGGCAGCCAAGGTCCGATATTCAGCTTCAGTTGAGGAGCGAGCTACAGTTCGCTGTTTCTTGGAGCTCCAAAAGATCGGGTTGCTTCCAAACTAGACAATGTAGGCACTGGTGGATGTGTAGTCATCCTTGTTGCCTAATCAAAGGCATAGGCGGCGATAAAGGAGGATGCCCACATTAATAGTGCCACAGAGATACCGAAGAACTCGCTTGACCGCAATCCAATGCACAGTGGTCGGTCTATGCATGAACTGAGAGAGTTTGTTGACAGCGAAGGCAACATCAGGCCGAGTGAGAGATAGATATTGAAGACTCCCGACAATTGCTAGAAATTCGGTCGGATCTAAGAGGGCAGTGCCCGTGTGAAGAGTCAAGGTAGGCGAGGTAGCAAGGAGCGTAGCTACTGGGCGAGCATCGGTCATGCCTGTGAGAGCAAGGAGATCAGCTATGTACCCACGGTGGGAGAGCAGAAGACCACTTGGGCTCTTAATAACTTCAACCCCAAGAAAGTAGTAAAGATCACCAAGGTCCTTGAGAGAGAAGCGATTAGCGAGCAGAGAGATGAAAGTCTGAACTGCAGCAGCCTGTTCCCAGTGACAATGATGTCATCCACATATACAAGGGGATAGATGATGTTGCCCGCAGTACGAAGGATGAACAGTGATGTGTCGGCCACCGAGTTTTTGAAGCCGGGCAAGAAGAAACTGACGCAGCTCATTATACCATGCTCGGGGAGCCTGCTTGAAACCATAAATATCCTTGTGACGTCGACACACATGATGAGGTTTGTCCTTATCGGTGAACCCAGGTGGTTGAGCCATGAATACCTCCTCGGACAGATTGCCTTTCGGAAAGGCATTGTTCACATCTAGTTGTCGAATATCTCATCCTTGACAAATGGCCTGTGAGAGAACAAGACGAACAGTGGTCGGTTTAACCATCGAGCTGAAAGTCTCGTGATAGTCAATCCTTGGTCGCTGGTGAAATCCCTTGGCTACTAGGCGAGCTTTGTAGCGATCAATGGTTCCATCAACTTGTCTTTTGATGCGGTAGATCCACTTATAGCCAACAATATTGTGAGCATCTGCTGAATGAACAAGTTACCAAGTTCCATTGCAAGCTAGTGCATCAAACTCCTCCGACATAGCCTGATGCCACTTCTCATCTTTCAGAGCCTGAGTGACACATGTTGGTTCACTATCTGCTGCCAGTTGAGCCAAAAGACTCAGTTTGGTGATGGGTTTGTAGATATTGTTCTTAGATCGAGTAACTATGGTTGAGGGTCCAGAAGCAGTAGACACAGGAAGAGGGTCAGCGGACACTTGCGCAGGTACAGGACCAGGTTCAACGGGCACAGGAACAAGGTCAACGGACATGGTGCAAGTGGGTGTAGGGCTATCTGTAACGACTTGACCCGGATTCTAACACGAAATCCCACGGTCGTGCCGCTGGAACAACATAAGAAAAGGACAAGCACTTGTTAAACAGTAGTGCAAGTCGAACAGTCGAGCAAACACGCTCTAAACATGAACATAAAGCCGTACTAAAATACAGTATTTCAAAAATCGAATCAGCGGAAGCAATATAAGAAAAGAAGTCCCAAGCTATGAAGCTCGAAACCAACGACAATGAAACCAAGAGAGTCATTATCTCTCAAAGGAGGAAAAACAAAACTCGCATGCCGCAACATTGCAGACGCTAATTAAACCATCGGCACTCCAGGCCGGCGTTTCAACAAAGAACCAACCTGATATAACAAATACCCAATGGCTAAAGCATACCGGGGTCAACCAACAACTATACAAATTAGAATACGGATATTCCCCAAAGCTACTGCGTGCCCGGGAGACAACTGAAATAAATACGAAAACCACGGACTAGGAACGACACAATACGTCGGCCCAAGAAAGAACCAATACAAAAACTCAAGTATTCTACCCGACCGTAAAGTCTAAATAACTTTACAAAAAGTCGATCTCACAAGAATAACAAAGTACAGGACATCAATGATACTGCTATAAAGGAACAGGACTCCACAAGCTGCTACTCGGGAAAGTCGGCTGCTACAAACACGAACCACACGATCTAATCTCTATCTATCGACCAGCTGCGCACTGCTACAATCACGATCTACTCGACCTCAGTACAGCTATCAGTTACTGCAACTAGAAACAAGTACGAGATGAGTCATAATGACCCAGTACGCTACTACAATATATATGCAACATATAATTATGTAACATAAACATAACCGTGGTGTCATTTTATAAATGACAGAAAAAACCCGTGAAGAGGCGTCGTATCGTTTCGATACTCCACAAGATATTCATTTCTTCTTACTTACTAAACCGTCCAAATGAACCAGGGTGTAATTCCCTGTTCAAACACAAATCAAATGAATTAGAAGGTAGTTCCCACAAAACATCATATGCAAGTATACATATCATTATATATACAAATCAAGCTATTCACATTATTACCACATGTAAGGGTGCATTTATATATATATATATACACCTATATCAGTATGTATATCTCTATATATACATATCAAATCTCTCATATAATCATCATGCATAAGTGTGCATATCTATATGTATATACACATCAAGTTTTTCATATATATATATATATATATATATATATATATATATATATATATCTCATATATAAGTATGTATATCTCTATATATACATATCAATTCTCTCATATATTAGTCATGTATAAGGGTGCATATGTATATACACATTTCAAGTCTTCCATATAACATCAACCAACACAAACATGGTCACTAAGATCTCATGTTCACTAACACTTTGTTATCACATAAGTGCTCATAGTAAGCCACATAAAGGATAGAGAAGATACCAAATCACTTTCGTCGTATTGCTCATGCAATCACAACTGTTAATCACATTGTGCCAGTGATACCCGTGTTCAGGTATCAAAGTACCGAGCTTTCTTCTCGGGTCTGAGCTCTCTACTCAGGAAAATAGCACTAGCCAATGTGCTCAATTGGTTACGAAAAATGGGGCTACTTCCCCCACTTTAGCTAGCAGTGGAGGGGTGTGTGAAAACCGAATCCGGTACGGTGATACATTGCAACCACGAATCCCATAATTCGTGAAGACAATGCATCGTCCCACCATCATCTTGAAAACTCAAGTAATGCCAGCTGGACTTATATGCAATGCACAAGTAGATGTTTACTTGCTAATTCTCAAGTAGATATAATGATCTACTTAACTCATACGATTATGCACATTGTTACAATAATCACAAACTCACAATCGGAGCTCATTTGAGTCTCTAAATCATAAGTGTCAAGTTGTTCACTCTATTCGATTCAAGTCCCAAAAGCTAGTAATCTAGTCAAATGGAATATTGTTGATTCCTAATTCTAGATTTGGTTGAGTCATCCTCTGATTCTAGTGTACAGTGGCTAAAAGGTCTTCGTACCGATTAGTGTGGCAACTGTCTTAGAATCAATTTGTTTAGAACTGTTTAAGTGTTAGTCTAGGCGCGGTTTCGCAAAGCTTCTACAGCAGCCTTGAAGGAACAGCAAACTTTGAAGTCTGCTCAAAGACCGGAAAATCAAATTTGGCCAAATCACAAAATATGACACGTGTGCACCTCTTTAGATATTTTCGAAAATATCTAGTCATTATGTCTTCATCAGATTTCACTTTCAAGAAGTCAACTCTGCATGCTGACAACCGCCTGCATCAAGCTTCGAAACCACAAGACCGAAGACATTACCCGCTTTGGCTAAGAAGACTTTCCAAGCGGCGAGCCCGCAATCAAACTTTACTCAAATTGGGAATGTCTCTCTCGCACACCGCATCTCTCGATGACTGTGGCTGTTACATCTTCGAAAGCGCCGAATTGCATTCAATGCAAAAGAACGTTGGACACAGTTCACTCTGTCTCAGTCCAACGGTCCAAAGATCTCTTCCTAGTATTTATTCAAGTCTTGAAGATCTGAAGAACAACTCTTGCGCATTAAACTCTCAAGCTTCATCTTCAACATTCAAGCATTCAAGAGATCAAAAGGACAAGGACTAACACTTCACCAAACTCTCTGAAGCTGCAGATCTGTCATCTTAAATTTGTTTTAGCTTCATTTAGTTTATCTTTAAACTGTTCTTTAATTCTGCACGTGAAGAGAACAATTAATCATTGATTGTCTCTCTCACCTTTATACACTTGGTTAAAAACATATTTGGACACGATCCATTAGAGATCTTACTCATAAAACCTAGTGGATAAACAAGTGCACTTTTAAAATCCAAAGCTAACAACTTTGGTAGTGGATGTAGTACTATTCACGCATTTAACCACTTCAAATTCATGTGTGTCGCTCGAACTGTTCTTATTACTCTTATTAGCTGCTTGTGCTTAATTGTTCCAGATTCTGCACTACCTAAACAGCACTCTTGATAGTTCAGAATCTACTTTGTTTCCGCTGCCAAAACACTTCTATTTAAACTTCTCAAGAAATCATTAAGAAGTGCCCCCCCCCCTTCTAGCCTAGATTGAGCTTATTTTGGGACCAACAATTGGTATCAGAGCTTGATTCTCTGAAAAATCATTTTTCCAAGCTTAACCTCTTGAGAATAGATCCTATGGCTCACTATATGCTGCCTACTTCAAATACCAGCCACGTCCCAATATTGGACGAAGGCCACTTCGAAGTATGGAAAGATAAAGTTATGAGATATATGAACTCTATTGACAATCGGTTGTGGCAATGTGTTCTAACAGGTCCTTATATTCCAATGAAACCCAACCTACTTACCGAAGTAGCCAGTGGTCCTCCTGAGATACCCAAAGCCATGAACGAATGGACAGACGAAGAAAGGAGGCTCGTTGAACTCGACAGCAAGGCTATTCATATTATATCCAGCTCTGTCGACACAAGCACATATCAACAAATCATCAGATGCAAAACTGCGAAGGAAATGTGGGAAGCCTTGGTGGAATATCTTGAAGGAGATCTACCCACCAGAGACAACAGGAAGTACAACTACATTCAACAATTCGATTCATTCAGAAAAGATCCTAAGGAGACTCTACGGCAAGCCTACGACAGATTTTGTGAGGTAGTAAACAGCTGTTACTCTTTAGGAAAGGAATATAGTGTTAAAGAAGTAAATATGAGATTTTTAGCTTCCTTAGGAAGTTTGTGGCATGTGAAAACCACTGCAATAAAAGAGTCCAAAGACTTGAACTCCATGCACCTCAGAAGTTTGTATGCGAAGTTTAATCTATGAGCAAGAATTACTTCAAGCTCAAGAACAGGACAAACATTTTAAACTTCCTTCTTTTTCTGCTATCTCTCAGGAAATTCCTGCCCAAGAAAATAAACCATCTACTTCTTCAAATGAGAATGAAATTCTTTCTGACGAGCAATTTGCCATGTTCGTTAAGAAGTTTTAAAAGTTCTCAAAATTTAACAAAAAGAAAGAAGCAAACCAGCAGACTTTCAGAAAGTCTGCTGAAAACTCACACAATAATGAGTTGGTTTGTTACAATTGCAGGAAGCCTGGTCACTTTGCTTCTAAATGTCCTAAGCCTAAATATGAAACCTACAAAAGAAGACCATCTAAATCATTTTCTAAACATAGAGATCTTCTGGCTGAGGACTTAAAAGAAAACCATGTATCCACTTGGTTTGAAACTGATTCTGACGAGGATGATAGTGATGACTCACCTGAGCAGGCACACATCTGCCTCGTTGCTCTAGAGTCACCTCCCACCTATGACTCGGATAGTGAAGTTAAATACTCTCCTTTTCAAGCTAACATAGATCAATCTCCTGAAGAGCCTTCAAAAGAAGAAATCCTCAAGGATGCTCAAGACATGCTAGAGGAATTCAATGAATTTAAAAAGGCCTATGTTAAGCTAGCTAAAAGTCATGAGAAGCTGGGAACTGAGAAATCCATGCTGTAAGCCGAGTTAAAAACTCTCCATGGAGTCCAGCTGGAGTATCAAGTTAAAAGAAGAGAACAAGTTTCTCAATGAAAAGGTTGCTTGCCTTATTGATCATGCCAAAGAGTTATCTGCTGAGAAAGAAGAGTTGCAAAAAACCATTAACTCATGGAATAACTCAAAGGCAGTCTTTGATCAAATTCTTGGAGATCAGAAGCCCTCAGCACAGATAAATCGGGCTAGGATTCTCTAATAACATTTAGTGCAACCTCTCGAACAAGAAAATGAACATTTTGAGTGAATAGTAATATTCCCTGCACAATATCGAAACCTAACAAGGGTAAAGAAGGAATTGGCTACACTGCTACTCCTTATAAATACCCTAAGGTTCAAATTATCAAAAACAGTGAAGCTTTGAAAGCAAAACAATCATCTGTGAGATAAATGCGCTAAAGGTGGTGCGGACTTACTGACCCTCCACCAAAGACTTGTAAAAGCAAAGGCTGTTCGTGGCCTACGAAAAGTCTGCTCAAACCTATCAGATTCATCAACAGCACTACAGATGGTGCTGTTGCTACACAGAATGTTGATACCAAGCTTAAAGGCAAAATGCATGAGGTATCAAAGTCTACTACCAAACATTCTTTACGCTAAAGCAAAGATCTGAACTCAAGAAGCCTCATACGATGCTCCTAAGCCTGTTGTTAACAAGTCTGCTAAATCAAAAGCTGCTGTTATGAAAAATGTTCAAAAACCCTCCAACATCGAGCATGATCATGTAGACTTCTGTAATTTCCATCACTGTACATTTTGCAAGTGTTTTGGCCACTTGGTCCATGAATGTCTGCTGAAATCCATCATGAAGCCTGCTGGATCCCCTATTCCAAAAATCAGGCAAGTATGGGTTCCAAAAATACGCTAACCATTTGGACCCATAAGAAAAATAAAAGGGGAGCATGATTTTCTTACCTTTACATCTCAGGTGTGCTTCATGGCTAGCTCAAATTCAGAGAAGAAAGATGTATGGTATCTAGACAGCGGCTCCTCAAGACACATGACCGGAGAATCCTGCCTTCTCTCTAACTTTTCTGAAGCGGAAGGCCCTCCAGTCATCTTCAGAGACAATGTTAAAGGAAGAACAATTGGCTATGGATCCATCATTCGAGGAAATCTTTCTATTGGAAAAGTCTCTCTAGTAGAAGGCTTGAAACATAATCTCCTGAGTATTTCTCAATTATGTGACAAAGGGCTTATCTGTCAATTCTCCTCAAACAGATGTGATATCAAGGATCCAGTCTCTTGCTCAACCTTGGTTACTGGACACAGACAAGGAAATGTCTATGTGATAGATTTGAATGCTTATGGCAAAGCCGCCAATCTATGTCTTGTGGCAAACTCTGCTCAAGACAAAGGCTGGCTGTGGCATAAAAGACTCAGTCACTTGAACTTCAAGTATCTGGCCAAGCTATCCAAAGAAGGTCTAGTTAAAGGATTACCAAAGGTCTCTGCTGATCATGATCGTGCATGTAAAGCCTGTCAACTGGGAAAGCTTTCAAAAACATCCTTCAAAAGCAAACCAGGACTCTCAACGACGAGACCTCTTCAACTACTTCACATGGATCTCTTCGGACCAGTCACTACCATTAGCTATGGTGGTCATAGATACACACTAGTAGTAGTGGATGATTATACAAGATACACTTGGACAGAGTTGATGTCTTCCAAAAGACCACACTTATGATCTTCTTACAGCTTTATTCAGAAGACTACAAACGCAAAAACTCGATGAAATCAGTGACGTTCGATCAGACAATGGTACTGAGTTCACCAACAATGGAATAGCAAAGTACTGTGATGATCACGGCATTGGTCACAATTTCTCTGCAGTAAGGACACCGCAGCAGTAATGGTGTTGCGTAAAGGAAAAACGTAACACTTATCGAAGCTGCTAAAACTATGCTTTGAAGCAAAGTTGCCCAAACACATACGCGAAGCCGTCAACACCGCTTCACTCAGAACAGATCGTTGATCAACAAATTTCACAGTAAAACACCCTATGAACTTTGGAGAGGTAAAACCCCAAACATTGGATTTTTTAAAATCTTCGGCTGCAAATGTTTCGTAGTCTACAACGGTAATGACTACAGAGGCAAATTTGATCATAAAGCCGATGAAGGTGTATTTCTGGGTTATGTTTTATACTCCAAAGCTTACAGGGTTTTCAACAAAAGATCATTAAAAATAGTTGAATATGTTCATGTCTCATTTGATGAATTTGATTTATTAGAGCCACACGTGGCTCCCAATGTTGCTGATGACTTTGTTAATATTGAGACAGGTACCTCCCAACCATCAACCTCTCATATACCTAATCCGTCAACAGCAACTCCATCAAATATTCCTGACCATCATTTATTATCAAACGGGTTACCAGAAGACTTCAACCCTGCTCAAGAAGACTCAAACCCAGAACCCTTTATTTCTGAACCTGAAAATCCTATTCCTCAACTCGCCTATGAACCAAATTCTGAACAAAACACTCATCAAGACACATCTGATCTTCCTTCTAGCCCTCCTTCTGAACCTTGTCATGAAGAAACAGCAGCAAATCATCACATTCCTGCTATCACAAGAACATGTAAAGACCATCCAATCTCTCAAATCATTGGTGACATTCATGTTGGAGTACGAACCAAAAGATCCTCTAAGAATGAATGTATGTTCTGTGCTGCATTCATTTCAGAAGAAGAGCCAAAGAAGATCGAAGAAGCTCTTCAAGATCTAAGTTGGCTGGAAGCCATGCAAGAAGAACTTCAGCAATTTGAACGATGCCAAGTATGGAAGCTAGTCCCAAAGCCTGCTGATCATACTGTCATTGGCACAAAATGGGTGTTCAGAAACAAGAAGGATGAGGATGGGAACATAGTTAGAAACAAAGCTAGACTTGTTGCACAAGGATATCGTCAAGAAGAAGGAATTGACTATGATGAAACGTTTGCTCCAGTAGCAAGATTGGAAGCTATCAGAATCTTCTTAGCCTATGCTACATACAAGGACTTTGTGTTGTATCAAATGGATGTCAAGAGCGCATTTCTAAATGGTGATCTTCAAGAAACGGTCTACGTTGCTCAACCTCCAGGCTTTGTGGAGAAAGGAAAAGAAACTCATGTCTACAAGCTTAAGAAGGCTCTCTATGGTCTTAAGCAAGCTCCTCGGGCCTGGTATGAAACTCTATCCAAATTCTTGGTGGAACAAGGATTCGTGCAAGGAAAGATAGACACCACTCTCTTCATTCTCAAGCCCACAAAGGACATTCTCTCTTGGTACAAATTTCGTTGATGATATTATCTTCGGATCTACCAATGAGAAGGCTGTGCAAGCGTTTGAAACTTCATGGTGGCAAATTCAAATGAGTATGATGGGAGAACTCACATTCTTCTTGGGTCTTCAAATTCAACAATCCAACAAAGGAATATTCATCAGTCAATCCAAGTATGCTAAAGATCTTGTCAAAAAGTTTGGATTGGAAACAGCAAACACCTTTGATACACCAATGGCTGCTAAATGTAAACTTACAAAAGACTTACAAGGAAAGAAAGTTGATATCACCCACTATATGGGGATAATCGGATCTACTTTACCTCACCCCAGCTAGAGACGACATAGTGTATCTTTGTTGGGGTATGTGCTAGATTTCAAGCCGACTCGTGAGTCACATCTTCTTGCGACCAAAGAATCATTAAGTATGTATAGATACCACCAACTTAGGTATCACGGTATCGAGAATCTTCTTTCAACTTGGTTGGTTACTCGGATCCGACTATCTTTGGTTGCCAAATTGATAGAAAAAGCACCGGTGGAACTTGTCAATTTCTAGGAGGCAGACTTGTCTCTGGGCTAGCAAGAAACAAGCATCGTTTCCAACTCCACCAAAGCGAGTACATAGGCTGGCGGTAGTTCTTCTTGTCAACTACTATGGATCAAACAACGGTTGGTAGACTACGACATCAAAGTAGCAGGCTTGCCCAATCATGTGTGATAACACCTCGGCAATCTCTATCATACAATCCGTGATGCACTCAAGACAAAGCATATCGATGTTCGATATCACTTTCTAAGGAGACAATGTAGAAAAGAAACATTTAGCATGAAGTATATTTCAAGCGACCATCAGCTGGCGGACATCTTCACCCAAGCTCTAAAAGCGAGACATGTTTGCTTGCTTATCTAAGGAGAGCTTGGTATGCTTGACTAGCTTAAATTTAATTTTAATTTAAAATTAATTTTTCATTTTAAGAAATTTCAAAATTAATTTTAAGCGGAGACTTGAAAATTTCTTTTAAGCGGACTTGAAAATTT
>CM028378.1:10496159-10568407 GCA_013146195.2 Codonopsis lanceolata | reverse complement strand
AAGGTCAAGCATCTTTGATGAAGTACATGCTTGAAGAAATTGAAAATCAAGAAATATATCGAAAATTCAGAAGCAAATAAAAGAGAAGAAGGGAAGTTCCCTAGTCAAACCGAAAGCAAGCTAAGTCAATCACCGTCCCGTGCGTAAGGATAGGTGATAGGTAAGTGATTCTGATCCTCCTTCTAATATGCATGCTTCAAGAAAATTTCAAAAAGTAATAGAAAAAGAAATTGAGAAAGATAGTGTTAGTGATAAAGTGATTGATGATTTAAGTAATCAAGAGGTAGAAAAAGAAGTAGAAGTAGAGTTAGAAGTTCCAAATAAGGAACAAGAAAGAGAAAAGAAATTCAAAATAAAGACAATACGCTTGAAGTAGATAAAGATTTAGATCAAGAAGAAGAGGAACCTTATGTGGCTCCACCACTTATGTTCCTCCAATTCGCTTTCCAAGAAGACTTATGAAAAACCGAATGGACAAACAATTCACGGAAATTTATAATATGTTATCCAAAGTAAATGTAAATTTACCTTTGCTTAATGTTATTAAAAATATTCCAAGATATGCAAAGTTTTTTCAAAGATCTTCACTCTAAGAAACACAAGTTTGAAACAACAAAGATTGTTGTTTCGAAAAACGCTGTTTACAACCCGAATTACCACCTAAGTTGAAAGACCCAGCAAGCTTTAATATTCAAGTTTCCTTGGGAGACTCTAAAAAGATGAAAGCAATGCTAGATTTAGGAGCAAGTATTAACTTGATGCCTTTCTGGTCTATAAACAATTAGGTCTAGGAGAACTAAAACCCACTAATATGCAATTACAATTAGTCGCTCGCTTAAATATCCCTGGGTATAGTGGAAGATATCCTAGTTCAGTTGATAAATTAATCATACCAAGAGACTTTGTGGTTCTTGAGATGGAAAGGAAGATATGCACTAATAATGAAGTCCCAATATTGTTAGGCGACCATTTATGGCAACCGCTAATACAATGATAAATGTGAAAAATGGTAAACTCACAATGTCACCCTAGGTGAAACAGTGGAAATTTATGTGTTTGATGCTATGAATAGACCTAGTGATATGAGTGCTTGTTTTTCAATTGATGAGATTGAGAAATTATCAACCGAAACTTTGAAGAAGAGCAAGATTATGAGAGAGATAGATTTATTGTCTATGATGATAGCCCTATTCCTCCCATAAAAATTGACATTGAGGAAATTGAAAGAGAAATAGAGGAAGAAGAAAGATTAGAGAAAAGCTAGAAGCTAGTAAAAGAAAAGATGAAAAAGAAATAAAGGTAGAATCGAAATTAATTCGATGAGTCAAAGAAAAGAGTTGAAGAAAGTTATGAAATTAAAGAAGATTAAGTAGAGATTCTAAAATCTCTCTTTGAGGAAATTGAGATTGAAGATGTTAAGGAAGAAAAACAAGAAGAGAATAATGAGGCTAAAATAAAAGAAACAATTAAAGCGTAAAATTCTCGAATTTATGCCTTCCATTAATTCTCCCAAAGTCGAAGAATTAAAGCCATTACCATCCCACTTAAAATATGCATTTTAGGGAAGGTAACACTTTGCCTCGTTATTATAGCATTTAACTTATCGTAAAAACAAGAAGAAAGTTTGTTAAAAGTTTTATGGACACATAGAAGCTCTAGGATGGTCTTTAGGCGACTTAAAAGGAATTAGTCCTCTATGTGTATGCATAAAATTCATTTAGAGGAAGGTAGTAAACCTTCTAGAGAAAGAGAGAAGACTTAACCCACACATGGAAGAAGGCGTTAGGAAAGAAGTTCTTAAGCTTTTAGATGCGGGTATAATTTACCCTATATCGGATAGTAAATGGGTTAGTCTGTCCAAGTAGTTCCTAAAAAGTCGAAATTACTTGTTGTCAAAAATGATAAAGATGAATTAGTCCCTACAAGGACTATAGCGGTTATAGAATGTGTATCGATTTGCGTAAATTAAATGCGGCAACAAGGAAAGACCACTTTCCTTTGCCATTTATTGACCAAATTCTTGAAAGATTAGCGAGGCCATGAATACTATTGTTTTCTTGATGGTTTTTTGGGTATAATCGGATCCTGTTGCACTGAAGACCAAGAGAAAACAACATTTACATGTCCCTTTGGTACTTTTGCCTTTAGGAGAATGCCTTTTGGGTTGTGTAATGCACCGGCTACTTTTCAAAGATGCATGATTTCTATATTTTCGGACTTAGTTGAAAGATGCGTAGAAGTTTTCATGGATGATTTTTCGGTTTTCGGAAATTCTTTTGATCCTTGTTTAGAAAACCTTACATCGTCTGAAAGATCTTTGCGAAACTAATTTAACTTTAAGTTGGGAGAAAAGTCACTTCATGGTAAAACATGGAATTGTCTTAGGGCATGTTGTTTCAAATAAAGGAATTGAAGTTGACAAAGCTAAAATTGAAGTTATTTCACAACTACCCCTCCCACTTCGGTTAAAGGAGTTCGAAGTTTTTAGGTCATCTTTGGTTTTTATCGTAGATTTATAAAAGACTTTTCCAAAATCGTAAACCTCTATGTAATTTGTTAGCAAAAGATCGAGTTTATTTTTGATAAAGAATGTTTGGAAGCTTTTAATTTATTAAAAGAAAAGTTGACTCTTGCCCCAATCTTATCCGGCCACGATTGGTCACTTCCTTTCGAAATCATGTGTGATGCATCGATTTTGCAATTGGAGCCGTGTTAGGACAAAGGGTAGATAGAAAGCCTCATGTGATCCATTATGCTAGTAGAACTCTAAATGATGCTCAATTGAATTATACCACTCTTGAAAAGGAATTTTTAGCGATAGTATATGCTTTAGAAAAATTTAGATCATATTTGCTAGGATCAAAGGTGATAATCTTTTCGATCATTACGCATTGAAATATCTCTTAAGTAAGAAGGATGCTAAACCAAGATTAATTAGATGGATGTTATTGTTACAAGAATTTGACATAACTATCAAGGATAAAGAGAGGAACCGAGAATGTTGTGGCCGACCACTTGTCTAGGTTAGAATTTTCACCCTTCTTTGGAGCGTCAATTTCTTGATGATCTGTCCCCATTAATGATAATTTTCTGATGAACAACTCCTAGCCATTAAAGATTCGACCCTTGGTATCTTGACTTTGTCAACTACTATGTGTCGATATAATTAATCGGATTTTGATCATTACGAAAAGAAGAAATTTTTAGGCGGAAACGCGAAAAATTATTTTTGGGAAGCTCCTCACTTATACAAGATTTGCTCGATTCTTTAATAAGAAGATGTATACGAGAAAAAAGACCAACAAGGTATCATGGAATTTTGCCATGGATATTCTTGTGGTGGTCATTTTAGTGGTAATAAAACCGCTCGAAAAATTTTGCAATCGGTTTGTATTGGCCTCTTGTTTTTAGAGATTGTGAAGCTGTTTTACAAAACATGCGACAAATGTCAAAGAAGCAGGTGGTATAGGAAAGAGAAAGCGAGATGCCCTTACATGTTTATTTAGTAGTTGAAATCTTTGATGTTTGGGGTATTGATTTTATGGGTCCCTTTCACGTGTCCAATAATTGTGAATATATTTTGGTAGCGATTGATTATGTCTCTAAATGGATAGAAGCATTCAGCAACTAAAACTAATGATGGAAAAACAGTAGTCAAATTTGTTGAAGATTTATTTGCTAGATATGGAGTCCCTAAGGCCATAATAAGTGACCAGGGAACTCATTTTACCAATAAGTTGTTAAACAGTGTTCTTAGAAAGCATGGTGTAACTCACAAGTTAGCTACACCTTATCATCCACAGACTTCTGGACAAGTAGAAGTAAGCAATAGGCGATAAAAGCGTGTTAGAAAAGGCTGTTAGGCCTAATCGTAAAGATTGGGAATCTAAACTCAAGGATGCTTTATGGGCATACCGAGGCGCTTTTAAGACACCCATAGGAATGAGTCCATATAGGATGGTATATGGTAAAGCTTGCCATTTACCAGTGGAAATTGAGCACAAAGCCTATTGGGCAATTAAAGAATTGAATTTAGATTTGACATTAGCTGGAGAAGAAAGATTGTTCCAGTTAAATGAATTAGAAGAACATAGACTCAATTCGTACCAGAATGCAAAAACTTATAAAGAAAAGACCAAAAAGTATCATGACATGGGATTAGCCAACAAAATGCTTCATCCAGGTATGAAAGTATTATTGTTTAACTCTAGGTTAAGGTTATTCCCAGGTAAGTTAAAATCCAAATGGTCTGGTCCTTTTAGAATAATGCAATTTATCCTCGTAGGTTTGTTGATATACAAAACCCCAAAAATAATGAAGTGTTTAAAGTGAATGGACACCGACTCAAGCCGTATTTTGAGCCAATGTCGGTTGAGCGAACAATTGAATTAATCCGTTTGGTGACAATGAACCACGAGACTAGGCTTGCGGTTTGGTCGAGCCAAAGGCGTTAAACAAAGGCGCTAAGTGGGAGGCAACCCACTAATTTGAAAGTTATTTGTTAACTAGTTAATTTAGATATGTTTTTCTCTGTTAAATTCTATTCTTGGACATTTAATTTTTAATTAAATATGCCAAAATTTAAGTTTGGGGGAGAAAAACATTTTAGTGTTGTATTTATATGTTGCTAATAATTTTTAGTTTAGAATTTTTGGTTAGATTTTTCATACAGGAATTATCAAAGACATAACGGAATTAACGAAAGGACTAAACTGCAAACTGTTGAAAAGTTGGAAAGAAAACAAAGTGGAGTTTACGTCCCACCTTGCGGACGCAAGGTGTGTAGGACCTGCGGCCGCAAGGTCCCGATAATGCAAATCTCGTGCCGCGTGATCGGACATGGGGAATGAATGAAGGAATCAGCTTTTATTGCCCCACCTTGCGGACGCAAGGTGTGGCGAACTGCGGCAAGGTCCCTTTATTTAAAGCCACGGGTTTCTTCTTCAAAAATCACACGAAACTCTCATCTCTCTCAAGCGGCGGCGTCCATTCTTCCAAGAATTCCGGCGATCTTCAAGAAATTCGGCATAAACTTCAAGATATTCTCTTCTCTCTCTCTCAAACCCTTCATCTCCCTCATTCATCCCACCATTACACTCCATTCCAAGTTGAAGATTTTGAAGAAGGAGGAAGAAAGAACCACCATTGTTCTTTGTTGAAGATCGAAGCTCCACTCATTTGCATTCACTCGGATCAGTACGCAAACTAGTACTCCTAACCCTCTCTTTAATTTTATACGTAAAATATTTGCATGCTAGGGTGCTAGTTAATTTTTAACGTAGATATATTTTTGCATGCTTTAGATTAAAATTTAGTTTTAAAATTTTAAAACACATTTTAATTGTTATATTTTTAGTTTTTAAAATTTTATCAAACAAAATGTTTAAGCGTAGAAATACTAGGTTCTTCATCCTCGGCCCGGTTCGGGAGGAAGAACAAAATTTTGACATCACCGCTTAGTGTCCTCTGAAGCATCGTACACCAACAAACTCTCCAAGTCCTTGGTGCCCAGAAAGGGGATTCAAGGTGAAGATTTTGGTATTCGTCCCGATTCGATGGCTCGTAGGTGGGGGCTTGTTAGATTCTCCAGGCCAAGGACGTAGTCCCATTGTCCAGAATTCTACGCCAATGGCGACATTGGCATGGATGGCGGTGTGCTAGACACCGTTAGTGTTAGGGGCAAAATAGTTGACTTTTTCATCCCAAAGCATTAACACCTATTTCGGCACCTCCAACTTTGCGGTTGGTGCCGATGATTATAACACACACCTCGACCCCAGTATCCTGTCGAGGTGGTGAATCTTTGTCATTGCTCTCCACGGTGTGGAGTGGTCCTATAGCCGTAACCCACCATATGGACCACGCACCATGAGAGAGTCCTTCCTTCAAGACACGGCCAAGCCAGTGTATAAATTTGTTTGTGGCCGTCTCATGCCCTCAAGTCACCAAAACACGGTGAATTGGGAGAGAGGCATTCGACCTACACCATCATGACTAATGGGTCTATTGATGTTGGCCGTTTGATCAACGGCCAAATCAAGACCCTAATTAGAGGTAGGGCGAATGCGGGGTTCGCGTTCCGCATTTGATCACGACTTGTGTAGGGGGCAAGCGTGAGAATGCCCAAACATTTGAGAGGTGAAGGCTGGTCGGTCATTACTAGGGCCATTTTGTTTGAGCATCACCGGCGGCCAGAGTGAGGGTTCCTCAAGAGGAGGAACCCGAAGAGGAACGAGGATCCACTCGTTGGGATCTCAACGAGGTTGGAGGAAGCGTCCTCCAAAGCGATATGGTGAGTCGGCCGAGATGCGTCTTGAGCTGAAATTTTTCGGTTGGGCCAACGATGTTGGACAGAATCTGTCCAACTATTATGGGCTGCCACCAGGCACGATCCCGAGTTTCGTCCTCATTCGTTATCTCCGCCCGAGCTCACCTTGAGTCGAGGCCCAAGTTCCATTCTCGTTCGTTAGGTGGACCAGCTATGTCCTTTTGATATTTGTCCTACCCCATCAATCCTCTCATATGTTCCTCTATTTTGAGGACAAAATAGAACTTAAGTTTGGGGGGATTGAAAATTTTAGGTCTTAGCAGGTCCCGGCCTAACGAGAATGGAGTTGGGCTATGTCGTTAGGGTGAAAGAGAATTTCTTTCTTAGATGACCATTTAACTCTTCACCCTATTTATCCTGTTTTTATTTTTTGATTTTCGGAGGTGTTGCCTTGACCAGAATACACTTAATCTGGATACTCGTGGGTTCCTCTTATGGGGACCCATCATCAATTGTGTCATCGTCATCACCTCCAATTTTCGCAATTTCTTAAAAAATATATATAAAAAAAAAAAAATTTAAATTCAAAATATTCATCCTCGAGTTTAGGTGTGGTAATGCTAGTCGTAGTCCATGAGGAGATTAGTGCAATGAACCGCATAGTTAGTCCGTAGATCCCCATGGAATTTACTTAATTTTGCGAAACTTTTACTTTTCTCCAAATTCTTCATGCACTCACACCAGTCATAACTTTGGATTGATTAGAATAGTTTTATAAAGTTTATAACACCGATTGATCTTCAACAAGATATGCACAAGAATATGATGCATAGCCATTCGAACATGATTGTTGCATTAAATTGTAACTTAGGGTCAATTGCATGATTAGTTAGATCCCTTGGATTTTTCTCATTTATATATCTCAAGCACACTTTCGAACCGTGTTTGCATGTTAGTCTCAATTGTCCCTACCATCTGTCTTAGCGAATGCTTATGTGAAATCCAGTGATGCTAAACACTCAACCCAATTCCCATAGTTGATATGATATTTTGTGTTGTTGTACTTGCTTTAAATATTATGTGAGCATTTGGCATTAAGAAATGATTTAGGCCATCTTTGGATCGTTAGAGCCTAAATATTCCCTGACCTATACTAAATATATCCCTAGTGTCCCCTTTGAGCCTAATGAAAAAGAATGGAGTGTGCTAAGCACACTATTTAAACCCCCATTCGACATCGTTTCTTTACCCACATTAACTTAACCCTAAAAGCCTATACACTTTTAGCCTACCCTTTGAGAGAGTAGGATTGGGTGGGAAATTGATTCTAGGAGGACCACTTCTTTTCAGTTAGGCTATTTTTCAGAAGATTTCTTCTTTCCGTCGTCGAAAAAAAAAAAAAAAAATCATGTGTCGACGAAAAATGAAACGGAAGAAGAAGAGTGTTAACAAAGATTCAAATGGAAGCATAGCTTTCAAGAGAAAATATGTTAGAAAAATTCTGCTGATTAGAATGATGTGATATTTTTAGAAGATTTATTGCCCAAAACAAGTTTGGGGGGGAATAAAGAAGAAAAGTGAAAAGTAACACAAAGCACCCCTCCACTTGTGGTCTTTGCAGGTCCTAGCCTAAATAGGGAAAACTTCCGTTTGCTTGGAAGTATGAGGGATAAAGGGTAGTCTTACTCTCTCACTTTGAATTCCAATACCTTTCCTTCATATCCCCCAACACCTTGGCCTTACATTACAAGCTTAAAAAGTCCTAATGATCTTCTTGCCAATGCTTATGTTGTTTTTATTGTCAAGTGAGTAACATAAAATTGATCACACACTTCATATTCATTATTATTCACCTTAAAGCTCACTGTGTTAGCATAATCTTAGCTATTACAAGTCATTGGGATAGGAGAGCATTGTATACATACATAGAAGTGCATGGGATGGATGTGTAAATCTTTTGAATCCTTGGGACCTTTATAATCGACTGTGGTTTGAATGGTAGATCTCATACTTCTTAATGCATGATTTTCTATTAAACTGTGATTTTCATATGAATGTGGTGTTTAGCTCAATAAAAGCTGTTTTAGTCAAGATATTCTTTAAGGCCGGTGATCACACACACACGGAGAAATTAAAAGTAGTAGCGATTAAGAAAAGACTAGTTGGTTTTATATGACTAAGCCTGCATATATGTGGTGAGCACCAAACTGAGATTACATGCATGCCATACACTTATAACTTGAGGATGAAACCAAAAAGATTTTATGTTTTAATTATGTTTTATTTGTAGTTGTATTTTAGTTTTTATTTATCTGTTTTTGTATTTATCTGCATAGTCGAGTCACTCGAAAGAGTCTCCTTGAGTTTGTGGGTTTATAGAGGAGTGTAAATAGTGTCACCCTCACAAAAAGATTTTAATTTTTGTTATTTAGATGTTTTTGTATTTATAAGTTTATTTGTTTACTCGTGGACGAGCAAAGTTCAAGTTTGGGGGTATTTGATCGATGTATTTTATACGTCGATTTTATATGCTTCTGTGACTTGAATTAGGCTATTTCATGAGTCTTTTGAGTACTAATATATGTTTTTGGTGAGTTTTGTAAGTTTCAGGATTGTTCGTGAAAATACGCGAAACTCCGTGGGTTTTAAGTGCAAATTACAAAGAAAGAAAAATTGAAGAAAATTAAAGTGTCAATCGGACACCTTGCGGACGCAAGGTGCCTCAGACCTTGCGACCGCAAGGTAGGCAGTATCGGTCCCTGAAGCCAGCAATCGAAGAGCCAAGAAGCACACACACTGGAGACCTTGCGGACGCAAGGTATTCAGCACCTTGCGACCGCAAGGTAGGCAGAATGCGCAGAATTCGGGTTTTCACACAGTCATTCGATTCGATCACAACTCCCAAGTATATATAGAAGTCAGATGCCGAGCCTAAAGGAGAGGAGGACGGCTGGAAGCTCTCTTTACATAGATTTTAGGTAGTTTTAGATTGTATAACATAATTAGGTTTTGTAATTTCAAGTATTGAAGATCAAATCATGTCTTCCATCATCTTCATGTGCTGTTCATCGTCTATGATGAACTAAATCATCCCTAATCTAGGAGGTGGGAGGTAACTTGTATCGAATTTATGTCTTGATTTGTTAATATATGTCTATTCAATGCTTGTTGATTGTGTTGTTTATCAACCCCTCTATTATTTCGCTTTGAACAAATGAATGTAATCGCAAATAATAAAGGCTTAGAGGTGCGGATACCTGCATGACCAAGTGCATATGTCGTACACTGGCTCACCAACACAATAAATTGGACCTATCGAAGCACGAGAGTGATAAGTTAGGACCAGGTTCTTACATGATCTAGGTGACAGATAGATCATAAATCTAGGTGACAGCTAGATTACGTTCTGTGCTTAGGATATGGAATGGGTGAATTTTGCGGGGAGGAGGCTGAACCAATTGTTCAACAGACCATATCTATTTTTAGTGAACGAACCCAAGACATTGAATGACATTATTATGAATTGAACATAAAGGAGATATAAGTGAAACCCAGAATCCTAGATTTCCACTCACCATAAGATCTTCTTATCTGTTATTACTGTCTAATTAGTTAACATCTATAACTAGTAATTTAGAGTAGAATTAAACATAAAAAAACCCCTTTAGGTTAATAATTTGCTATCTATAACCGCACTGTTCGTGATCACTTGTCTCTGTGGGTTCGACCCTTGCTTCCGAGTCTATTCTATAATAGTCTTGTACACTTGCAAGGAAATAGATAAAATAAAACATCGATCAGCTGGTAATTGATGACCAATCTTAGCTTTCCTCGAACTTGTTCACTTCTTTTGTTGACATAGAATGCCTCATATGCCTATGGAGAAGATGTATGTTCAATAATTTTTTGGTTAACAAGCTGAATGCATTCTGTGAGAACAAGTTAATAATGGTCGGGATTCATCCCTGAATGGCTTGCTTTGGTGGGATTTTCCTCTTCATTCTATTTGAAGGGCAAGGAGACATAGAACGCAAAATTCAACCATAGGGGAAGAGGGATGTTTTGCCAAGAACTCTGTATGGGATGAAGCATAAGAATCTTGGATGATCTGATGATTGAGGGTCTCTATGGATGGAGCAGATGCCATGTAAAGCCGTGGGACTGGGGTCCATGGATTAAAGAAACTTTTGTAGCAGAGACCATCATGCGTCCATTGTAAGTTGGGTAACTTATGAAGGATATTGAAACCAATTAGGGGGTCTTTTCCATGTGAGCTTGAGCCTAGTAGTCTATGCTTAATGACACACTTGGGAAATAATCTGATGTGAATGGGAATACTGATCCTGTCAATGATGAAGCTTTCACCATTAGCTACAAGGAAATATTGATGATGTGGCTTCCAAAAACTGGCAGGGAGTATTTTTGGTTTTATGATGGAGACTGCGAATCATGTATCAAAGAAGGTGATAACTTGGATAGGCTTAGCATATGTAGAGGTGAGAAGGTGGATTTTGGCCAGGGGCATGGGTTGACTTTTTTATATAGGTAGGATGTGGGGAAGAGGATTTAATATGAAAACCCTTGGCATGGGATCCTCGTCTGATAAGTCAAAATCTGTTTCTCATGAATTATTTGGATAGACAATTGAACAGATTGTAGAATCACCTAGTTCATCATCAATAGAATAGAGGGACTCAAGGTAAGAGAGATCAACCTTCTCAATTTGACTATGTGTTTGGATCAACGCTTGAGATTTCTTTGTATCCGGATAGTCTTTTACGAAGTGTCCCTTTTTGTGACAGATGAAACACCGATCAGAATTGCGGCCACGTTGAGGATTTTTCTTTATAAATCTCCATTTTTTCTTGGATGAGAAGGGACGTTATGAAAAAATCTTCCTTTGTTAGGAGGAACAAAGGATTTGGAGAGATATTTAAAATGGGACTTCCTTTTTGTGTGAGTGCAGTCACAGGACGACTTATCTTTAAACTTGATTTGGAGGTACTTTTCGTCGAAGGCATAACCTAATCTTTTGCTAGTTTTTTCGAATTCTGCAATGAACTTTCTCTGGATTCCAGGGATCTGTATGTTTCGTTGGCAAAAGATTCTGGAAAACCTACTAAAGGTTGACATCATCAACACCATGAAAGCAATAGAAACGCTAGGACATTAGATTATAATGCATTTCAAGATCCTTTGTCTAGAAAGAACAACACTTCATTTTAAGAAATTATTATCTGGCATGGATAGTGTGTTCTATGGGGCTGCCAATTAATATAAAATAAATGATATTCATGAATTCTTTTAGAGACGGGGACTGCTGAATTTGCAGCTGTCGGTATTCTCCAAGACTGAGATACCAATCTCGAAGGCGCCCTTAGATTCGGGCAAGGAACCTTTTAATGACCAACTCGATGGAATAAAACTGCAGCTCTACTTTGCACCAAGTTAACATTTCGATACTTCATTCGCGCCATTTGGAATGCGGAATATCATCGAAGGTGAATTGTTGTTTGGAATCGATTCGGGGAGCAGATCACGTAGTTTTTTGATTCTCATTTGGTGAAGTCTGAGATGTAGATTCCTTTGGATCAACATGTGAAGCGTCATGGACCGTTGGCTCTGGTTCTGTCATGAACAGATGTTCGAACGCTTTTGTGTGATCAAATTCTTCTTCTATTTGTGAAGAGGATGGATCAACCACTGGTCCGACAAAGGGGGACAAAGAAGGGTTATGATGGTGGGAACGGGTTTGTAAGAACTGAGAAAATGGGTTTGTCTTTTTGATTGGAAAAATGTCAGGGGCTATGGTGGAAGCACCTATATGAGGATCTGGATGTTCTGGTTGGAAGGCTTGTGGGGCAGAGTTTTTGGATGTGGTGGCTATATTTTGTAGGGAGGCCATAATGGCTTGTGAGATCTTCTTGGTGGGTTTGCTGGTGGGCAAGGATTTTGAGTCCCAAAGAGTGAGTGAGGGGGATGACTCCTTGTGGGTGGACTGGGGGATTGGCTGAGGGTCAAAAGCAGTTTTCATGAAGGGGGTTGTGGGTAATCTCCAAGGATCATCGGCGAATGTTGCCATTCTTTTCTGTTTATGTTGCCGCTCCAAGTCTATGAGCTGGGCTTTGAGAAACTTCATATATGCATCCTTTATAGTTAGGGAAAAGGAAACTTAGGGAGATGTTGAAGAATGGACAATTTGGAGAAGTTCTTGGTGGAGAACTTGGATCTTAAGATGGATCTCATCTGTCATGCTTTTAAGTGACTTCATCCTTGAGGATAGATTGTCTTGGGTTTGTACAAACATGCTTTGCTAAGAAATTATCTGTTTAAGTGCTTTGTTATGAGCAGCAGCATTTTCTCTTTGCCAATTAAGGGTAGCTTCTACGGCACTGATAGGGGTTGAGCCAATGTTTGTTGAATTCTTGACTTTCAAGGTATGTTTGGTTCTTTGATCTGGAAGTTCAAACAAACCTAGGGGAAGGAACTCTGCTTGGTATTCTTGTGGTTTTGAGGCTGGAGTAAGTATATGACACGACAAAGGAGATTGATGGAGCACTGGACCTTTGTGAATGATGGATATAGCTTTTTGGTAGTAAGGAGGGAGATTAGGAGGTAGGGAAGGCTTGCATGGTTGAGGAGGTGATGTAGGCTTGGGAATTTTATCTAAATAAAGGACGTAATAGTCAAATTTACCAGATGGTTCACCGAGGGTTCCTACAGCAGGGTCACCTTCTTGAAATCTTCTTTGTAACCTTTTTTGAGAAGAATTTTTCTTCTTAGGGATATCTTCATCCATTAAGACTTTGGAAGCATCATCTAGACAATCTGGACAATTGCAAGCATTGTACCAAAAATGTGCAATTGGTTTGATCATATTAATTTCCGTTGGAAAAACATTACAATAAGCATTTGCTTGCTGTGGAGATGAAAACTTTACTTTGACGAGACCATTTACGTGGCGCACGAACTCTGGAGCTGCGGTGCTTTGTACAGGAGCCTGTGGGGCTTGATGAGTTTGTTCATAACTTGGTACCCATTGCTCAAGGAAGAGCTTGAGTAAGTCTGCTCGCGATAGTTGTCTTGGGACATAGGTGCATATTGGTGTTGCACTGGAATCAATGTCTAGGAGAAGGGCATCTCCTGAGTTTTCCTGACCAGACACCATGAGATCCAGCGAATGATTCTGTACCCGATACACCATTTGGCAATGAAACGTTGCTTGAAACATATTTACCTGGGTAGTACCACCAATTTGAATCTGGGCTTTTAAAGCTGTGAGTAAAGAAGGATCGTTGAGAGGCATGTTGAAGTTTTGATAGAACATGATAAAAACAGTTCTGGAATTCAAGGTTGTTTGAATTGTACCAATACATTCATGTTGATACTCAACAAACCTAGTATCTACCAAAGCAATTCTTGAGAAAGCGGGGAGTCCCTTACGACTATGGAAAGTAAGAGCTAGTCTTACAACACCAAAGTGAATATGGGTATATCCTTGGGAGAGACATTGTCTGGGAAGGTTGGCTACAAGGGACAAGGCAACTAAATGTTCAGTAGTAATTGCAGGAAGTTGGTATGAATCAAACTTGGAAGCTTGAACATACTCTTTAACTTGTTGGACCGAGGAAGAACCGATCAATTTTTTGACTTTTCTGGTTAAAGAAGTAGCGGGCTTTGAAAATACATGGTAAGGATTAACTATAGGTAACTAGGATATGAGGATTTTTGAATCATCAGAAACATAGGATATCTCATATAATTGATCTATCTTAGAGGCAGAAGATTGTCGAAGGTTAGATGAAGGGATAAAAGTGAACATGAACTCATGATTAGGAATCTGGAGAAACTAATTTTTCTCTTTCAATAACCTTTCTTTTTCAATGTCCCAACATTTCGATTGCCTTCATGGTGTTGATGATGTCAACCTTAAGCATGTTTTCCTCAACTCCTTTCCAGAATCTCTTGGCAATGAAACTTACAGATCCCTGGAATCCAAAAATATGACGATTGCTCAAACCTCTCTTGGTGGCCTTTACCAGTTGATTTTAAATGCTGTAGAAAAACTCTACAACTAGATAAAGTTCTTTGCAGAATTAGATAAAAATTGGCAAAAGATTAGGTTCTACCTGTGACGAAAAGTACCTCCAAATCAATTGTAAAGACAAGTCGTTCTGTGACTGCACTCACACGAAAAGGAAGTCTCATTCTAAATATCTCTCCAAATCCTTTGATTCCTCCTAACAAAGGAAGAGTTTTTCACAACGTCCCTTCTTGTCAAGGAAAAAATGGAGATTTATAAAGAAAAAGCCACAACGTGGCCGTAATTTTGATTAGTGATTCATCTGTCACAAAAAGGGACACTTCGCAAAAGACTGTCCGGATACAAAGAAATCTCAAGCGTTGATCCAAATGTTCAGTCAAATTGAGTCGGTTGATCTCTCTGACCTTGAGTCCCTCTATTCTCTTGATGATGAACTAGGTGATTCTACAATCTGCTCAATTGCCTATCCAAATAATTCATCAGAAACATATTTCGACTTATTAGAACGATGATCCCAAGCCAATGGTTTTCATGTTGAATCCTCTTCCCCACATCCTATTTGTACCAAAAAGTCAACCCATGCCCCTGGCCAAAATCCACCTTCTCACCTCTACATATGCTAAGCCTATCCAAGTTATCACATTCTTTCATACAGGATCCGCAGTCTCCATCCTAAGTCCAAAAATATTCCCTACCAGTTTTTGGAAGCAACATCATCAATATTTCCTTGTAGCTAATGGTGAAAGCTTCATCATTGACAAGATCAGTATTCCCATTGACATAAGATTATTTCCCAAGTGTGTCTTTAAGCATAGACTACTAGACTCAAGCTCACATGGAAAAGACCTCCTCATTGGTTTTGATATCCTTCATAAGTTACCCAACTTATGATACACACAGGATGGTCTCTGCTACAAAAGCTTCTTCAATCCATGGAGCCCAATCCCATGACTTTGCATGGCTTCTGCTCCATCCATAGAAACCCTCAAGCATCGGATCGTCCAATATTCTTGTGCTTCATCATACAGAGTTCTTGGCAAAACATCCCTCTCCTCTATGGCTGAATTCTGCGTTCTACGTCTCCTTGTCGAGCTTTGGTCCTAGATCTGACAAACATAGATCTTGATCTACATAAATCGTGTATACGTTCGCCTTTATTTTTCCTTTGTTTTGTTCTTTCTTCTCTCTTTCTCTCCAGAGCTAGCTTTGGTCCATAGGATCTTAAAGTCTTGTCAAGCTTTGGTCCTAAATCCAGCAAATATAGATCTTGATCTACAAAAATTATGTCTCAATATGCATGTTGTCGTTTGCTTTTTCTTTGTCTTGTTGTGGTGCTTTAATATCTTGTACCCTTTTTCCTTACTTTCCTATCTGCATCGCAAGTCTAATTCGTGCATTGGGATGCTGAATTTTCTTCAGCTTTATGTGCTTGGTTGTCTGTATCACAGTCTTAATTTGTGCATCTGAATGTTTGATTTTGAAAACGAAATAAACCATTTCTTTTTTCCTCCAAAAAAGATAAATAAATCATCCCTCTCTTTCTCCATCTTCCCAATTTTATGCTTGATTTTGAATTGCGATGTATGCATCGCAATCTTAATTTGGGCATCAGATGCATGATTTTGGAAAAAGAAAACCATCCCTCTCTTTATCCATCTTTCCAGTTTAATCTTTTGTTATTTCTAATACTTGTTTGCCACATTCTTATTTTATCTCTGTATGTTCCTCCATCTTCGCAGCTTTATATTTGGATTCAAAATCAATGCATCTAAATTCTTAATTGATGCATCACAATTTCTAATTGAGACATCATTAGATACAATTTGAGGGAATTTCCAGATTTGGCTCTCTGTTAAACAAGGAAGGCTGAAGGAATACTAGCAAGGTGAAAGGAAAAAAACTCCATATTCTCGGTGAAGAAGAAAAAAGAACAAGAACCAAGAAAAAAAACTGGGAATAGTATATGTATTGGTTTGTAATCCACATTTGTTCTTTGTTATAGTTTATTCTTTGTATTGGTTTGTAATTCACTTAGAATTTGACAATACATATATTTCATTTTTAACTATCTATTTGATTAAGTTGTCCATAATTTATATATCGCAATATATTTGGTGGCGGACTTCAATTTATGCATTGCAATACCCAATTTTAGACATATTTGGTGGCAAACTTCAATTTATCCATTGCGATGCTAAATTTTGTGCAATACGATGCCTAAATTTAGACATAATTGGTAGCAGACTTTAATTTATGCATTGCAATGCCAATTTTGTGCATTGTGATGCCCAATGCGATGCCCAATTTTAGACATATTTGGTAGTATACTCCAATTTATGCATTGTGATTCCCAATTTTATGCATTGTGATGCCTAATTTTAGAAATATTTGGTAGTAGACTTCAATTTAGGCATTACAATGCCCAATTCTAAACATATTTGGTATCACACCTCAATTGTGCATTACGATGTCCAAATTTGGGTAGACTTCAATTGTGCATTGTGATGCCCAATTTTTGCATTGCGATGCCCAAATTTGGATGGGGGCTTTGTGCGAGCCATTTGTTTATTAAAGGTATCTTAGTCATTTCTACCTATTAATAATGAAGTCAATTATTTTTCCTTGATATGTGTGTCGAGTCAAACAAAAAAATATGTTTTTGGACGAAATGTATAGTAATATGCATATAACTCTCATTTAGTAATAGTAATTATTTTTCTTTAATCTATTTGCCGGATTAAATAAGACAATAATTTTAGAAGGAAATGTATAGTAATATGCACATAACTCTCATATAGTAATAGCCCGAGTTGCCTCGCTCTATCTCTCTCTCACCCAACCTGAAAAACACACTATTTTCCTTATTGAGGAATAATCCAATTTTTTTTAAAAAAATATTATCACTCATGAACAATGGTTTTCTCGATATTCTTCATCAGAAAACTCAATAGAATTGAATGTGGGCATATATTTTCTTGCCAGCTTGGGTGTGCTTTGGTTTTGATTTGTCCACTCACATTAGAGTTGGCAATTTTTGTTCATGTCCATTTATCCGTCCAGATCGCCTAATAAATAATGAGTATGGGCATACTCAAAATATTAAGTGGGCACAAATGGGTATGCTCATTTGAGACCATTAATTATGATGGGCGCCCACTTGGCACCCATGCTAAAACTTACTCTCTTACTCTTCAAATTTCATTTCGGTTTTTGCTCTCTCCGATCTCTTAATAATGACGTTTAACATATAACATTATATATATATATATATATATATATATATATATATATATATATATATTGCAAAATTATGTCGTATGTTGGATCCCACCTCTCCCCCCACCCCCGACCGCACTTAGATCCGCCACGGTTGGTTCTCCGTTCTTAAAGTAATCGTTTTCTACTTTACTGTGGCAACCTTCTCAAAGTAATTGTTGTAATTTGATGAATTCGTAGGTTCATATTATCTGAATTTGAGAAATCATATTTTAACGCTCAATTAATTATTTTATCAGTCAACATCAGTCCAACAATCTGGTTAGCATGAAGCATTTAATTTTCGTCAACTTTACAAATGAGAATCTTTAAAAATTACTATATAAGAATATTTTTTTTGAATGAAAACTAACAATTGGCCGAGGAAGATTCTTTGAAAATTACTAATTTCATTTATATATATATAATGTGACGTCTCGAGCCCGAATATCTAGATACTCTGATTGACCCATCGACTAGGTCACTAAGCTCCTAGGTCGACCTAGATTTTAAATCTATCAACCATAATCACGCTTTAAAGTATATATAAACGATATTGGTGTCTAATACATATTTATTTTGGTAAAATTAATGTTTTTGTAATGTTTGAGTCTTTTTATTAAAGAATGATTTTTTTGTAATTATTGTATTTATTTGATAATTTTGTGTTATGAGTAGATGGGCGCCCATACCCATTTATTGTCGGTCCATATATGCCCATAGTATTAAATAGACACTTACTTTACCCACCCATTTGTGTCCATTGCCCAAATGGATACCACTCATATCCGCCCATACCCGCCCGTTTGTCACCTCTAATTTGGGGTATGCCATGAAGTTTGAAAGCACACTGCTTACTTTTTGGTCATTAAACATATCATGCAAACCAAGCTATCAAAAACAACTTCCAATCAAGTATCAACTACATGAGGGTTACGTGCTAATTAGTGGACCATATATGGATCATTTGCAAACTCTCCCATTTAGGTGGGGTTTTCTAAATTAGGTTCTGTTTGGTGCAGTATTTTCAAAACACAATGTTTTTATTATAAACGTGTTTGAGATATCATTTTAAAACGCTTTCCGAAAAATGAGTGGTGTGGTTGTAAAAAATGACTTTTATACCCTATTAAACAACATCCCAAAATTTTGAGAATTGGGTCAAACAAAATCAAAATCACCCAATCCCGAGGCATAAGTGTAACGCCCCGAGCCCGAGAACCCGGTCCACTACGTGTAGCCCACACACCGGCCCACTGAGAATGTAGCACCTTGGGTCATCAGACCCACCACAAGCCGACACAAAAGTCCATGGATGATGTTGATGCCCAGTAGTAACGCATGACTACCTTATAAATCAAAGACAAGTCCCACATCTACCCGATGTGGGATTGGGGTATTACAATCTCCCCCACTCAAATCCTTCACTTCTTCGTCAAGGCCGAATCGTACCCCGGGCGATGCAGGATTCAAGAGGTGGCTCCCACCTTCTGCGGTATAGCACTTTGGTTCCCCGCACAGCACTTTGTTCCCACATTTTTGGTCGGGACCCGCTCTTATACCATTTGTAACACCCTAGGTCGAGAGCCCAGTCCGCTACGTGTAGTCCACACACTGGCCCACTGAGCACGCAGCACCTTCGAATGTGAATCGGGGACAGATCGAGAATTGTAAGACCTGTGGGGGAAAGCATCCGACGTTGGCTTGCCACAAGGAAACATGAGCTTGTTTTAAATGCAACAAGATGGGACACAAAGTCAGAGATTTCCCTGAGCCACTGAGGAATCGGGTTGTTCAGAACACCGGAGATGAGGACAAACCTAAACCAAGGGAGCAGGGTAGAGTTATGCAATGATCGCAAGAGATGCTCGCGCTACTAATGACGTGGTGGCAGGTACCGTCCAACTCTCTTCTCGTAGTTTGTATGCATTGATTGATCCGGGTGCAACCCATTCTGTGATATCTACATCCCTTGCACAACGCATGAAACTGCCGCCACAAAACCTAGATATTGAGTTAGTTATATATATACACCAATGGGGGAGTCTATTCTAGTGACTTCAGTATATAGGTCTTCTTCGTTGAATTTGGAGGGTAGGAAAATGCCTATAGATCTGATTTCCTTAGATATTCAAGATTTTGACATAATTTTAGGAATGGACTGGCTAGCCGCCTTTCATGCTAAAGTGGACTGTTTTGGGAAGAAGGTAAAATTTTGTATTCCAGGAGAACCGGAGTTTCGATTTAAGGGTTCTAAGCCGACAACTCTAACAGACTATATCTCGTCAATGCAAGCTCGTAGACTGTTAAGGAAGGGTTGCCAAGGTTATTTGGTGCACATTACCGATACACATAAGGAAGGGGTTAGTCTTGAGTCACTTCCCGTTGTTAGGGAGTTTACGGAGGTGTTTCCTGAAGAATTTCCAGGACTTCCACCAGAGAGGGAGGTGGAATTCTTAATTAATTTAGCACCTGGGATAGCCCCAATATCTAAAGCACCTTATAGAATGGCTCCAGCGGAACTTAAGGAATTGAAGGAGAAATTACAGGAATTATTGGAGAAAGAGCTCATTAGGCCTAGCGTATCACCATGGGGTGCACCAGTTTTGTTTGTGAAGAAGAAAGACGGGACGATGAGGTTATGCATTGATTATCGTGAGTTGAACCGGGTCACGGTGAGGAACAAATACCCATTACCAAGGATCGACAATCTTTTTGACCAGCTACAAGGTGCATGCTACTTCTCTAAGATCGATCGTCGTTCGGGGTACCACCAACTGAGAGTTAGAAAGGAGGATATTGCTAAGACTGCATTTAGAACACGGTACGGACACTATGAGTTTTTGGTGATGCCATTTGGGTTGATGAACGCTCCGACTGCATTTATGGACTTAATGAACCAAATTTTTCGAAAGTTTCTAGATCGGTGTGTAATTGTCTTCATTGATGATATACTGATCTACTCAAGAACTCGAGAGGAGCACGAACAACACTTGAGAGCAGTACTGCAGATTTTAAAGGATGAGAAATTATATGCGAAGTTTTAGAAATGTGAGTTTTGGTTGGAAACAGTGAGTTGCTTGGGTCATGTAGTGTCAAAAGTTGGAGTCTCAGTAGACCTGGCCAAGATAGAGGAAGTAGTAAACTGGGAGAGACCGACGACCGCTACGGAAGTTCGAAGTTTCTTGGGGCTAGCAGGATATTATCGTCGTTTTGTAAAAGAGTTTTCAAAAATCGCAGGACCTCTAACCCAGTTGACTCAGAAAAACAAGAAGTTTGTTTGGACAGAGGAGTGTGAGGCAAGTTTCAAGGAGTTGAAGAAAAGATTGGTGTCAGCTCCAATTCTTGCTTTACCGTCAGGATCAGAGAAGTTTGTGATCTACAGTGATGCTTCGTTGAAAGGCCTGGGGTGTGTATTGATGCAGGATGGGAAGGTGATTGCCTATGCCTCGAGACAATTAAAGAACTTTGAAAGGAACTACCCAACCCAAGACTTGGAGTTAGCCGCGGTAGTGTTTGCTTTAAAGATTTGGAGACATTATTTGTATGGAGTGACTTGTGAGATTTATACCGACCACAAGAATCTTAAGTAAATTTTCACTCATAAAGAATTGAATATAAGACAGCGGCAATGGTTGGAGCTATTGAAGGACTGTGACTGCACCATTCTCTATCATCCAGGTAAAGCCAATGTTGTGGCTAATGCTTTGGGTCATAAGAGAAAAGGAACCTTGGCAATGATGTTAACAAAGGAGAAGAGCATTCTCAAGGATATCGAGAATTTGGGTTTGGAAGTTCGGATAAGGGGAGGAAAAGGCTATCTTCCACGATTGAGTCTTCAGCCGTCCTTGCTAGAGAGGATCAAAACTGCCCAGAAAGTTGACCCAGAGTTAGTAAAAATTTGTGAAAGGGTAGAGATTGGAGCTCAGGTTGACTTTCGACTTGGAGGGGATGGTATTTTATGCTTTGGAAAAAGGGTATGCATTCCATCAGATCCAAAGATAAAGAGGGAAGCGTTAGAAGAAGCTCACAATTCAAGATTTGCGATACATCCTGGGAGCACAAAGATGTATCGGGATATGCGAGACACTTTCTGGTGGAGTAATATGAAGCGAGAAATTGCAGAGTTTGTATCCAAATGTCTCGTGTGTCAACAAGTGAAGTGCGAACATTAGAGTCTGGGAGGTTTGTTACAGTCAATGCCCATACCCGAGTGGAAATGGGAACATATAACCATATAGTTTGTTGTGGGGTTGCCGAAAACATTAAAAGGAAATAACTCCATTTGTGTTATCGTGGATCGTTTGACAAAGTCAGCACACTTTTTAGCCTTCAGGATAAATGACCCGTTTGAAAAGTTGGCCAAGATGTATGTTGATGAGATTGTCAGGTTACACGGAGTGCCAGTCTCAATTGTGTTTGATCGCGACACTAGGTTTACCTCGAAGTTTTGGGGTAGTTTGTAGAAGGCCTTGGGCACCACTTTGAGTATGAGTACGGCCTTCCATCCACAGACAGACAGCCAATCCGAGCGGACCATCCAAACTTTGGAGAATATGCTTTGTTCTTGTGCTTTAGACTTTCTAGGTAGTTGGGATGATCATTTACCTCTAGTAGAGTTCACCTACAACAATAGTTACCATGCAAGCATTGATATGGCACCATATGAGGCGTTATATGGAAGAAGGTGTCGTACACGTACATATTGGAATTAAGTAGGAGAACGAAAGTTATTGGGACCAGAATTGGTACAGATTACCTCAGAGAAAGTACAACAGATTAAGAAGAGAATGTTAACGGCTCAAAGTAGACAGAAGTCCTACGCCGATAAATGCCGACGTGAACTCGGATTCGAAGTAGGGGATCATGTGTTCCTCAAGGTTTCCCCTACGCGTGGAGTTATGATATTTGGTATTAAAGGTAAGCTTAGCCCAAGATTTATGGGACCGTTTGAAATGCTCGAACAAGTCGGAGAAGTTGCATACCGACTAGCCTTGCCACCAGTACTTTCAGGGGTGCACAACGTGTTCCATGTTTCAATGTTGAGGAAGTATGCTCCAGACCCGAGTCATGTGATCGATTATAAGCAGCTCCGTTTAAGAGAGGATCTTAGTTACGCTGAACAACCTATTAAAATTGTAGATCGAAAGGATCAAGTTCTTCGGAAGCGAATCATTCCATATGTCAAGGTTCAATGGAGCAATAACACCGAGAGGGAAGCTACTTGGGAACTTGAGGAGGAAATGAGGGAGAAGCACCCCGAACTCTTTGCTTGACTTGGTACGTAAGTTTAGGGACTAAACTTCTCTTAAGGGGGTAAGAGTGTAATACCCCATTTATTTAATTAAAAAAATATTAGTTTACTTTTAATTAAAAATATTAATTTGTAATGGTTAAAAATTTAAAGTTTGTTTTGGACCTATTTAGTAATGAATTGAATTGGGTCGGGCTAGGCCCACTTTTGACTAAGACTTTAATTCTAGTCCTTTATTAGCGTTACTTAATTAATTTTAGTCCATTTAATATTAGGTTTTTCAGTTAGGGTTAAGTAAACCCTAACAAGTGGATCATAAAAGAAAGCAATAGGGTTAAAAAAAAAAGAGAAAAAAATAATAATAAAAGTGGGCGGCAATTTAAGGAGCTGACGGCCAGAGAAGGAAGGCTTCCGGCGGCAAGATCATACAATACAATCAGGTTCTTTTCCTTGATAGAATAGTAGTATGACCAAAGTATATTAGCTAACACTATTAGTATTATGCATGTGGGATTTTTTTTGGGACTCGGGCATTGATTAGAGCATGCATGAAAAGGATTGGCATGAGTTAGTTTTCTTCCTTTATATATTGTTTAATTCCTACTAGTTTTGTCTTTGTATAATAATATGAAATAGTTGTTAAGGATATTTTGGATGGTGCCTTCATTGGTTATATTGTATGGGTAGTGAGTATATGTTTCTATGTGTGTGCTAGTGATTATTAAACAAAAAAAAAAGAAAAAAAAAAGGAATGACAATACTGTACGGGTTCCTTTTTGTAAATGTGATGTGAGAGGTTAGTAATAGTTGATTTGGAAGAAAAGGGGGTGATGTTGTATTGGAGAGAGAAAAGGTGAGAAGGAAGCAAAGTCAAAGAGGATGTAAATATATATATATATATATATATATATATATATATATATATATATATATAATAATAATAATAATAATAATAATAATAATTAGTTGTGCATGTGTCGGTTCTGTATCTGTGAGATGGAGGAAAAATTAGAGTTTTTCTTTTGATCATTTATTCAAGCTTCAAATAATAAGCTCCCAAATTCAATATTTTAATTTTAGTGTTGTGTTTAAATTTGGATTTGGACAAGCGAGCTTAGGACGATCGTATGTGTCGCAAGAATATCTTTGATAAGCATATTAAGGTAAGGGATTACGTTTCTTTTAGGTTCTTTGTAAAACTATATAAATATTTTTTCTTATGTTAGGCTTCCGCTAATTCTTGAAAATTCGTTCTTTCAATTGCCATACCCGACCTTGTGTCGGTAGTTGTTTTGACTCCGTCGTTAGCTTTTGTTGAATATCTTCGTTATGATATCGTTATCGCAATTTTTGTGCTTAAACTTGTTCGCATGAAATATTTTTGATCATCGAAAAATCTATGTCGTATTTGTCAACTTATCGACTTATTCCTTTGTATTGAAAATAATAATTTGCAATACAAGTATTGTTTGATAGTGGTACATTTATAATACTATCTATATTTAAAAAAAAAACTAATTATGATCATTAAGTATGAACAACCCGTCACGGGGATTACGTGACAAAAAATTAAATAAATTAATTGCACCACTTGACCCGTGAGTGCGGTAATCTTGATAAACCTTAACATTGTACCCTTCGGGGGATTTGTGTACCCTACGGGTGATTTGCGTACCCTTTGGAGGATTTGGTTCTTGGTCAATAGACCCTTACATGATCTTAATAAATATTTTTGATCTTTGGTTATTACTAGCTGGTATGGGACTGTCAGTAATGACAAACATATTTGATCCATATTATTTTGTTTGAACTCTCCATTTTTAAAAGAATTTATATATTCTTGTCGTTCGATACTTATCTTTTGTTTTTTGCAAGTTATCAAATATCTAAACTCTGTTTTACATGCATCACGATTATTTTTCGAGTCACCCCTCCTTAGAAACCAGAGGGGCGACGTATGATCTTAATGAGCTTTGTTCGCTCATCTTTCACATCACTCTTCTTCAGGTCGGAATTAAGGAATAAGCTTGAGGTAGAGGATACCAGTGAAGGAATCAAGATTTTTAGGGCGTATTTATATGTGTTGGAATTTAATTGAGACATAATTAATTTAGTAGAGTTTTGTTTCATAATTTATTTTGGATGACTGTATTAAATTGGAGACTTTTGTAATTTTAGTTGGATGGTGTTTGATTTAGTCTGAATTTAAGTTTGAATTTGTAGTGACGTGACCAGATGTGGGTCCAAAAAGGTTGGACCCGAGTTTGGGGCGTTACAGATTGGTATCAGAGCGGGTCCCGACCGGAAATGTGGGAACGAAGTGCTGTGCGGGGGACCAAAGTGCTACACCCCAGAAGGTGAGAGCCACATCTTGATCCCCGTACGAGCCACCTCTTGAATCCTGCATCGTCCGGGGTACAATTCGACCTTTACGAGGACGTCAAGGATTTGAGTGGGGGAGATTGTAATACTCAAATCCCACATCGGGTAGATGTGGGACTTGTGTTTGATTTATAAGGTAGTCATGCGCTACTACTGGGCACCAACATCATCAATGGACTTTTGGGTTGGCTTGTGTGGGCATAATGACCCAAGGTGTTGCGTGCTCAGTGGGCCAGTATGTGGGCTACACGTAGCGTACCGGGCTTTCGGGCTCGGGGCGTTACAATAAGTGAATCAAAACAAGACAAATCTAGTAACCATGAATACAATACTACGTTTCATACAAATTCAGTAAAAATCCTACAAAATCAAACCAGCAAATGTAAGATAATTGTTCTAAGTGAACACATTTTAGCTTTAATTCAAATAACTGCAATTATCATTATGAATCAAATCCATATAACATAATTATCTCAAAATGAACTCATTCCTACATAGAAAATTATGTTTCATCCTATTACACATGCAAACTAGTAATAATATAAACTTAAACAAGGTGCATAGGGAATTGACTAGCCATTTGTGATACTCGTTGCCTAAAAGAGCTATCATTTCCCTGGGAGTAAATCCTTTAGAAAGCATGTATAAGGTCTATGAGATCCATAGTGAAGGAAGGGATGTCACCATTTGCAGTGGTTAAGCTCGCAGTGGTAGAATATCTTCTTCCTGATTGGACCGTCCGTGTAGGTCCACCCAGCTAAATCATGGACAAACGGAATTGGTAAAAAAAATCTGATTAGAGAAAGCAAAAAAGAAAAAGGAAAAAGAAGAAAAAGAAAAGGAAGAGCTTACAAAAGTAACTGAATCTCGAGCTGCAACTGCTAAAATATCAGCACAAGGGAAATTTGTCAACAATTGAGATTTAATGGAATCGATCATGTTGAACCCTGTCAGTGAATTTACATTTGCACATGTCATCTTTTCTCCTATGAAACTTGAAGTGTCATCTAGAAGAACAGATGTGCCGCATCCTTGTTTAACCCATACAAACATTCCATGTTATAAAACTCAAACTCATAAGGCTCTCATAATGCACTCATTCCTACAGACAAAATTATGTTTCATCCTATCAACCTCAAACTTATGTTTCATCCTAGTACAACTTCAAAGTTCAAAGAAGTTTAGTTTTTATAAAACTTAAACTCAAGTACTATTGATAAGATTATGGAATTGAAACTTTCTTTCTTACCAACACAACGCGTAACATGAGATTTATGGAGGATTGTGTTGTGTATATGTTGATGTCGTTTCCTGGAAATAGGAAAGGACAATGTATTTTAAATAGAAGAAGAAGATGAAGAGAAATTTAATTATAAATTACTTGACTAACTTTGAAGTCGAGGCTCGTGTTGGACACGATCTCTGCAAGACAAAATTACCCTATACTGTTCTTCACGGTTCTCAGCAAATGTCTCTAAGATGGAACGGCTTTTCAATCTAAGTAGGCAGCACTTCAATACTCGGATTCCAATGAACTAGATCGATTTTTAAGAACTTCCAAGACTTGAACAAATTTTATGAAACAATATGGAGTACTGATTTCTATCAATCTAACAATTCTGGATGCAAGTATGTTTTTGATTGCCAAACCGGGGGGGGGGGGTCTATAGATACTAACTGAAGAGTTGTGGTGGTCATTCACAAAGGATTGCAACTCTGAAATCCAAGGATTGCGAATCAGTTGAATGCTCATTGGGTCACCATTCGGACGAGACCAGGTTCATCGCAACTAGACGTGCCCATTCGTCGCACCTATTAGCACTCTTTCGGTTGTAATCCCTTGCACTGGTTCGAACTAAGGTTGCAACACACCTATCCAGACCGTAATCGCCCCAGCTAGTCCCCAAGATGAGCTGAACCCTCCAAGATTAGTGAGCTTGACAAAATGAAAGGCTTCTAGAAAGGTGGAAAGTGCGCCTCTAAAGTGCGCAATGCGACCTGTATGTGCGCGCTCAGGCTCCTCAAGGAAATGACATCAACATATAATGAAAGGCTCCTCGAACGGCAACCGAAGCTAACCTATATGCGGGACACCACCTGGATGCACCTTGGGGAACACTTGATGCTCCTTCCTAAGGTGGGCCTATTAATAAAGTGTCTTAGACCTCTTTATTTTACCAATGTGGGATATGACTTTCCATACCCACTTTACTCTTCAATTAACAAATTAAGTTGTCTACTTTGAGTATTAATATCTCATTCACTTGAAATTGATTTTGAGATGATAAATATATCAACTTAATTGATATGTTAGTCTAGATTTTTATTTTGCACCTTGGGGAACACTTGATGCTCCTTCCTAAGGTGAGCCTATTAATAAAGTCTTAGACCTCTTTATTTTACCAATGTGGGCCTATTAGTCTAGATTTTTATTTTGCACATGTACATATATTGATATATATGTTGAAAATATTAATTGCTTTGTCAATACAATACAATATATATACATGCTCTATTGATATTACTGTTTGCGTTTGCAACCAACATTTGTAATTTACATTTATACTTATGAAATTAAATGTCTCGCATGTAAATATTATTTTATTCTATCAATTTTATTTTGGGTATTAGGAAAAAAATGTAATAATATGAATAGATAGTTTCCCCGTTTTTCTTTCTATTTATTGTTGGAATGGCCATCTCGCGCGATCGCTCCGTCCCTCATCGGATTCAAACTAATCAACCGAGACAATCCACACAAAACAAGAAAAACATACATTTTTACTGCTTTATATTACTGTAAAAAGTTTCTAGTTTTCCTAGCTAACTCACACACATGCACTCATGTAAGAATATTCCGAATTGCTACCCTACACCCAAAGCCAGCCTACCCCCTCCATCAGCCATGCTAGATTACATATATATCTGCTAGGACATTCCATTGACGGGTCGGTTTTTATACCCCAAAGTTAATGACCAATCTCAGTGGTAAGAAGATATATTCTTAATTTAAACACACTGGGCTTGATCAATAAATTTGACGGTATCTCATTAGAACGATTCAGATGATGGACCCCGGAAAGAGTACATGCCCTTTGCCCATGATTTTCCCGATCTTGGGAACTTGAAAGGCAGGTGGAATATGAAGGTCTTATACTCTGGAGAAAGAATCTACTGTTCTAGGACCTAATAAAGAGAGTCAAAAACAAAGTTATACTTGTCCGACCAACTCTAAGACAAAAAAAATAAATCCATTTAATAAAATTGCACATTGTGCCTTTCAACCCCAAACCTTTAAGTCATACCTTCTTCGACCCCCTTTTTCCCAAAAACCTGGCCTGTACTTGGAAGAGAAGATACAACTCTGGTCATTTGATAAGAGAGTTAGGCCCAAATACAGAAGACAGTACATACAGTATAGATTTGGGTTTGAATACGGAAGACAGTTCAGATTTGGGTTTGAAAACCAAGATCCGTTCAGCACAAACAAATTTGGGTAGAATGATCGCTGAAAATGAACAGACTCCCACAAATACAGGCACAGGGGCTCCCGGTTATGCTCCTACCCCTGCCATGCAGCAATGGATAGAACAAAATTTGAATACACATGCCAATAGCCTAATGGGCCAGATGACAACCCTCATACAAGGCTTGAAACCAAATCCAGAAAATACTCCTTCTTCTATAGGGCCCCAAGAAGCATGAACCTCACTGTTCCCCCATACACCAACTCTCTTCTAGACACCAAACTATTTAACCCTCCATATCATTACACCCTCTTCCAGACACCAACCTATTTAACCCTCCATATCAGTATACCAACCCTCTTCCAAGTACCAACATTCCAAAAATTTGTTACCTTCCTCAGAAAACCAATACCCCACAGCAGTATCCAGGAAACCTCCCTTTTCCCATAACTAACCCACTACATAACAGCCCACATATTGATCCAAGAAGCTACAACCCGCAGGGACAAGTTACTACCTACCTCCCAGCCAATAACGTTGGTCATCAGACTGGGGCTTCAAACATAGCAATTCCGCCTAATGTTTACCCCACATCCCATTTAGCCACTGGAATGAATAATACCACGACGAATCTCCCAAATACACCTCCTCCCACAAAGGTTGAGATAGATATTGAGAATCTCAAAGAAATGATGCTCAAAGTCCTAAGCAAATGAGATTTTTCCTTTCGATCATTAACTCTGCAACCATCGGCCATCCTACCATTAAAATTCAAAATGCCAGACATAGAAAAGTTTGATGGGACCAGTTGCCCTATCTCTCACCTTAAATCCTACTCCACTGCAATGTAATCAAGAGGAGCTAGCTTTGAAGCCATGGCCTCTAAATTTTATTTAACCCTGGTAGGAGTAGCAAAACAATGGTTAATGCTGGCAAATAATAATTCCATGGGCACTTGGGATCAGATTGCATGCCGAGGAATTTCAAAAGAGATACAAAGACAATAGCGGGTAGGAGACTGGCAGGGCATCGCCGACCTGGAACATGATTTCTTCCCGGAGGTATTCAGCGGGGTGAATTGTGATTCTTTGAATCTCTGTCCGGGAGTGGAGTTGTGGTTTCTGTCTCTGCAAGGACGGTTGTTGCCCTCTTGGCTCTAGTCAACTGGCGTGGCCGAGCTGTCTTGAGTCTCGTCTTTTCCCATGGGCTTATCACCCTTGGTATTCTCTGTTGAATAAAACAGGTGCAAGTTGGCCAATAGTTCTGCCTTTAAAGAACTTCGGTTCATTACCAGTATGGTTTTCAATGGACCCGCGTTCATGTTATTCAGATAGCAGAATGTTATCTCTGGGTCGAGCATCTCCTTGAACCTCTTGAGGTAGTTGCTATAGGACTCATGATTGCCTTGCTTGACCTTACCGAGATCGAATCTGTTTTTGGGTGTTGGCCCTACTATGCCGAACTCCTCATGGAATTTTTCCTTGAGCTTTTCCCAACTGTCAATGGATTCACGGGGAACTCTCCTCAACCATGATTGCGCCTTGCCCTGGAGAGCGCCCTCGAAATCTCACATTTTCAAAGCTTCGACATCTGTGACCATCCGAACTGTTGATTCGAATGACCTGAGCTAATCGTTTTCCTGTGCCTTCCCGAAGTATTTTTCAAACTGCGGGAAGGTCACTCCTTGTGCAGGTGGCGCATTCTCGTTTTCCGGGGTGAATGGATTGCCCTCTAGCGTCTTGGTGGATCCATAACCAGGCTTGGCCACGGCTAACTTGACCATTTTCTTGGCCATGTCCTTCTTCATGGCCTCCATCCTGTCGGCCAGGCATTTCTCGGCATCTATAGTGAGCCTGGATGAACGTGATGAGTTTTTAGAGTGGGTTGACCACTGACTGTGTCCCCTCTTGGATTTCGTTGGACGAGTTGATCGAGCAGCAACATAGTATTTTGATGTAAGAGGATAATATGTCGGATCATAGGAGTCTTCAATTTCCTGGTCGGTGCGAGCTCGGTGTCTTAGTCACTATTCCTCTACTTCAGCGTATTCCCAAGCTCTACAACGACTATGCCCCTCTGCCCGAGTGTGATGTTCCTTTCTGCGATGAGGACGGTGGGGAGGATCCTAACGGCAATTTTTGCTCTTCACCTGTTGATCTGCCTCTTGACCGCGAACATCCTGATCTGAGGGTACTTGAATGATAGAAGGAATGCGTTGGCCCTGAGCGGGAAACTGTTGCGAGGCCTGGCCAACACCAACAGTCACAGCTTACTAAGAGCGGGAAGCAAGAGATCAGCAACTGGCATTGGTGCCTGTCCCAAAGCGAGCCGTTGCTAATTGAGCGCGTACATTTTGTTTTAATAATCCGCCTAAACTTGCAGGGCGGCAACTTATTGCTTAAGGGTTAGCCCAGGCAAGGTCACCTAGCTACCCTGACCATTCTCTCTCTGCCGATTAAGTTGATCCCTAGGATCGTGGACACAATGTCGTTGATCATCAATTACATTGTGAGCATCTCGCTGACTTTCTTGGTTTTGGCTGGCGTGATGGGAAGGTTGTTCCTCAACATATGGGATATCCTTGCCATGAGTTGTATGCCAATCAGCCATCTTCTGATTCCTTGTATGCACTCTTTGTTGGGGTAGTTGCTAGCAGTGGTGTGATGTTTGCTACCCTTTCCAGCCATTGTTGAGATGTTTGTTGGTGAAAACAACTGAAAAAATCTGGACAGAAAGCGTTGAGCATCGTTTCCCGGCAATGGAACCAAACTGATGTGGCAAAAATCTAGCTTGGGCCGTCCGATTGATGACTAGGATATCTGGGCTTGATTGTATGGTTTGATCTGTTTCATTGAACATGTTTAAGAACACAATAACACCTATGAAGGAATGCAAGGCTTGGTCTCGCGAATCCCCTCCGGCGTGAAAGTGAGATAAATGCAATGTCAAGAGAGAATTTGACAGATGCTTGAGGCTCAAGAAAGTGTGTGTACCTTGTTTAGGGTTTATGGAGGGGTATTTGTTGGCCCCCAATGACATAGAATCCTTGTGGGATTCAGTTTCCATAGATACCTAGCAGGTTTAGGGGGAAACTCCTAAATTGTAGGCATGACAAGGCGGCTGGCCGCAAGAATGTCGGAACAGATCAGGTAATTGTTCTGCTCAGATAAGGAAACCTTTGACCTTTTGTGGAGATCAAGTCTCTGAGATTCCCTGCTCGATACCTGCTCGAGCGAGCAAGGCTCTACCCAGTTGCATGATGTAGATCTGATGATAACAAGTGTAGTTCCCAGGCATGGCCCCTGGTCGGGCAGGCAAGGCCTATGCTCGGCCAGGTTTATATGGTAGTTATCTTGCTCTCTATTAAGATACCTTGCTCTCTATGCCCGTTAGGTTGGTAGGTCCTACGTAAATTAATTGAGCTCATGACTGACACGTGGTGATCGCTCGTGCTTTGCTCGTGACCGGGTGTGGGCCGGGCACATTGTAAATCCAGTAGGAAACAAAATAAGGCTAGGAGGTGAATAGCCTTTTAAAATCTTTATGGGTTGTTTTGAATACCTTTAAGAGTTGCAACGGAAAAGATAAGTTTCCAGTAACTGATGTGAAAACGGTAAAGTAGCAGCTATTGAACTTAAAACATTTTTGTTTGGTTTTATTTTGATAATTTGAGTATAAAGACTGAATTGAAAGACAGTGAATATTAACAACTAAGTAAAGAACTCATGTATGAAACTGTTAATCACTTAAGCAGATAGCTGTTGTTTAAGTAAGTAAACAATGAAAACAACAGGTAGCATAGAACACAATATTTGGAGTGGTTCGCAGATAAAAACTACAACGTCCACAACAAAGTTGGTCAAACTTGGATTTTGAAGTGTACTAGAATATATCAATGTATCTACTGATCACTAATGGATCGTGTACAATCAAAAACTTGCGTTTGAGTGAGTTGATTATGAAATAATCAAACTCATGCAACAATCTAAGTATTCCTTTAAGATGTAGGAATATGTATGAATACAACAGGTTGTTTAAACAAAGAACTAGAAAATTATTTATCAAAGGTGTTAGCAATTGGGCTTGTGGCTCGATTATTTACTCCCGCTCACATTGAATGTATTGATATTATTAAAGGTTAATTAGTTTCCTAATTCGAAAGGGTTCGGGATTGATTTAACTTAACCTACAAGAAATAGAGTTTCTTGGTAATAATATAAATAGGGCAACTAAAGAGGTAAAACACTAACAGAGAACATGCCTAAAGGAAGAAAGCATTTTCCTCTTGGCCGTCTCCTTCCTCTCTCTCCTAATACTATCTCACCAAATACTCCCTCTAGCCTAATCATCATGAGGCTTGAATTTGCGGTGTGAACTAGAGATTGATATTCGTACTACGTGATATCAATCCGACGAGAGAGACTTGCAGATTGTTGATCGTGATATACGAAGGTCGTAGCTCAAGCAGAAAGTCTTCCGCTTCGTTGTTCAAAGTTCAAGTTCGCACGAGGTAACTCATTATTACTCTTAGATAATGAACTTGATTGGTATATAAATATATAAACCTTCAAAAGGTATTCTAGTAAGTTGTTATCGGTAGGTGCAATCAAAGGAGAGTATAGATGTGAGCGAGATTGATTGCTTTCTGCTGATGTGTTCTCTGTGGGATTTATCAAGTAATTGCGAGGTCTCTGTTCATCATCCTTCTTGAGTCCTATTTAAAGGAGTCTTGAATATTTCCGTTAAAAATGCATTGAAGGACTTTGAATTTGCAGACAAGAGAACGACTTCCTCTTCCATGAATTAAGGTTGAATAACTCAAGAATGGTGGAAGAAGGAGTAGTTGAAAACCTGTTAAGAGTTTTATCATTTAAACAAAGGTTATTGGTTTTCTTTTATCTATAAAGTGTGACAAAGTGTATACTTTAATGAAAGCATTTTGAGTGCTTGATGGCCACTAAGTATAAAGTATTTGAGCATGGATCAAAGCACCTTAATTTAAGGGAAAGGAATCTGATTGAAAACTGTTAAAGAATAAACAATTAAGCGCGTGACAGACAAACAAATTGGTATCAGCAGGTAGGAGTAAATCGTTAAGAACAGTGGCTGATACTAAAAAGATTAGCAGGTAGTAACCTGCTGATAACTAAGAAACGGCATGTGTAATATTTTGACTTATGTCAGCTGTCTAACTTAGTCTTGGTGTATTTTATCTTGTTTAAGGCTGTAGAACACAGTTGTAGGCTTACCTTCTGATTAACAGCAGGAAGAACTTTAGATTTATTAAAGTTTAATCAATTTTATTTTATTTAATAACCGACTAATGCTTTAACTTAGTTAAATCATGCAAGACATTATTTACTCAATCAATTGAATTTCACTTGGATAAATCTATTAAAGTGAAGTGATCTTAATTCAGTAGGTGACAAACTTTAATTACTTCTAATTAAGTTACTTGTTGTTTTAAGACCTAAAGTCTAATTAATGTATTTAATTATAAACATTTTATGTTTCAACACACATCATAATATATACAAGTTTAACTTGACTAAAACTCATCAATTCTCATCCTTTTTTATTTACTTACTACTCCCTCCGTCCCTAAATTATCGTCCTTCTTTCTTTTTTCGTCCGTTCCAAAATAATTGTCCACTTTGAAACTTACCTTTTTAGAACATCACTTTTACCACTTTACCCTTACTTTTTCACCTTACTTTAATTATGGGTCACATACACATGGGCTTTAAAGGAAACTACACATTAAACCAATATAAATAATCAAGTCAATTGTTTTTTCTTAATCTGTGCGCCGGGTCAAATATGACAATAAATTAGGGACGAAGGGAGTATTTGATTTATACCAGTTATTTACAGGACAATTTTGTATCCATTTTTTCTTCTAATAATCTATTAAATATTAGTTAAAACTAACAGAAGCTAGTGTTGACACATGACGGCTTTCTGTTAAAATAATTGATTTCAACTAATAATACTATTTTTTTTTTTTTAGAGAAGCATGGCGGCACCTGCGGGAGTTTATTAAAAAAGAATAGGAAATACAAACTTGAGGGGGACAACCAGCCGTACCCTTATGACGGGGGGACAAAGGAGCCTTACCTCTGAAAAGAAATACAATGCATTAAGTAATGCTAACATAAGGAGTATGATTAGCATCAAGCAAAATAATCCCCCTAAGAAATCTGGGAACAGCTCTAGAATCATGGAAGACAGAGTCTATATGAGAGTCACAAGCTAGATTGGCAAGACTGTCGGCAGCTTTGTTAGCTTCTCGGAAGCAATGAGAGAAAGATAATCGCATCTCAGATTGTATCTTAAGAATATCTCTGACCAAATAAGAATGGATCCAAGGTAACTTATGACCTTTGGAGAAGCAATTGAAAAGCACTTTCGAATCTGTTTCTATGATAGCATCAGAAAAGCCTTGATCATAGAGCCATTTCACACCATAGAAGAGAGCTTTAATCTCAGCCACCATATTGGAGCATACTCCATAAAAATGAGAATAAGCAAAAATGCAGTGGCCCATATGATCCCGGATAATACCACCACCTCCACTAATTCCGGGATTACCCCGACTAGCGCCATCAGAATTGAGTTTAAGTCGACCTGAAGGAGGATTAGCCCAAGCAACTTGACGAATAAGAACCTGTTTTCTGCGACCAAAAATGATTTTGGAATGATCCAGCAAGCCTGAAATGTGATAGTTGGAAGCCAATAGGATAATCTGCAGCTCAGACGAAACATTTTTAATTGCTCCTGAAATAGAAATCTTTTGATTATCAAACGCTGCCGAGTTACGAGCTTTCCATATGTTCCACAGAATGAGAGACGGGATCAAAGAGTAAGGTAAAGCCCTATTATGAAGCCACCAAGAGAAGCACCGCTGACGGATAGTGCTTGAATAAACTGGAACGCCAAAATTGTTGTGGAAATAGAGCCATATCGAAGAAGCAAATCTGCTGAGAATAAAAACATGCAAGAAAGTCTCGCAATGTCCCTCATCACAACAATGGCAACGCGAAGCAAGAGAGAAACCTTTTCTGCAAATAGCTTCATCCAACGGAAGTTTCTGGACAAAGAGCCTCCACACAAATATGCTAATATGAGCTGGCAAGGATTTATGCCAAATGAAATCCGAAGAAAGAAGCTTGGGCTCCGAAATGTTCAACTAATAATACTAATTAATCAATATCTATTAATTATTAATTAATTCATTTTAAGTTCTTTTTTCTATAGAAAATTCATAAAAAATCATTCAATTGCCTATTCATATGATCCATTATATATTTATCGTAGTTAGTTTTGTTCAAACTATTTTAATTAAAGAATTTAAGTACTTATAACAAGTTTAGAAAATCATCTTATTATAAACAATATTTGCAAAAAAAAAATTACAAAAATTGTGTATAGGACGAGTACTAATCTATTATTTTACCCATCTAATAATCTATTAACTGTTACTAAAATAGAAGTCGATGCTTCCACGTGACGTCTTTCTGTTAAATGCTTAAAATTTTAAAGGAATTATATGTTTCCACGTCCAACCTTCTTATGAAACGCAATGGTAATTTTTTTTAAAAAAAAATTAACTTACCTATCTCAAATTTCTTAGTTTTCAAATTGCTTAGTTTTGTTTGTTTTTCTTCACGTGTTTTATTATAGAATACACATACATGCAGAAAGTGAATGAAAAAATTAAGGTGTGTACATGTTTGTGTGTGTATTTTTTTTTACAATATAATGAATTAACTTATCTTTTTATTTTTTTTTGAAACAGGGACGGTACCCTGTGGGATTTTATTTATATTGAAAAGGAAGTACAAACTTGAGGGGGACAACCAGCCTTGCCCTTATAAATGGGAGGACAAAGGAGCCTTACCTCGAAATGGAAATAAACAATAAACATAGGGCTAAGAAATTCTAAAGTAGGCCGTTTCACTTTTATCCAGAGAAATAAGCCCGCGAATACGAGGGGGCAGAGAGGCCTCAGAAGAAAAAGAAGCAGAGGAGCCCTGGTCGCAACCAAAATTGGCAATAGCATCTGCCACTGAGTTAGCTTCCCAAAAAATGTGACTAATGGAAAGATGCATGTCTCGAACAATTTCTATAATAGATCTAATTAAATAGATGTTCTTCCAAGGAGGAGTCAAAGAACCGCAAACACAGTCTAAAAGAAGCTTGGAATCAATTTCCACCAAAGCATGTTTAAAATTGTGCAATTTCAGCCAAGTAATACCTTGATATAAGGCCCGACATTCAGCGTGAAAGCTGGTAGAGTCACCATAAAAGGTATGGAAAGCAGAAATAAGATCCCCGGAGCTGTTGCGAATAATGCCACCGCCTGAGCTAAGCCCCGGGTTGCCTCTACAAACCCCGTCACAATTAAACTTAACACGGCCTAATGGAGGCTTAGACCAATTAACCACCTGAATTTTCTTGGAGGAGATAAAACCCAATCTAGAAGAGAAGAGAAGGTCCCGGCCTAGATTTGGAATAAGGCCAGCCCCATGAGAACAGAATTAAGAAGACGCTTGATACGATCAACAATCAGCCAAGGAGGAGCACGGGAACCTTCGTGAAGACTCGAGTTCCTAGCTTTCCAAAGCTCCCAGAAAATCACCGAAGGCACAATGATGTTCAGGCTGGAATTTTGATTTTGATACCACCATGCAAAGCAGCGTTGAGCAATAGAGTTAGCCAAACAGTTGACACCACCGAGGCAATTAAATTCAGTCCAAACCGTCTTGGCTGAAGCACTGTCCAAGAAGACATGAGAATATGATTTAGTGTGCCCTATATCGCAACATTGACATTTAGATGCAAGCTGAACACCTCGTTTGGAGATACTCTCGTCAAGAGGCAGACGACGAAGCCAAAGACGCCACATGAAAATGCTGATGTGTTGGGGAAGTAACTTGTGCCATATAAATCGGGCCGAAGAAAGAAGAGGAAAATGATGTCGAGATAGCTGCCAGGCTGAAGATAAATTGAACTTACCATTTTCAGATAGACGACAATGAGGGGAGTCCAGAGTATCACGAAGAGAGATACCGAGATCGGAAACTGCTTGAACAATAGAAGGGCCCAAAATTCTTCGAGCAGAATCATGCAGGCTGTTAGCTGAAGAAAAGAGATCCCGAACCATCTGATCTTGACCCACTGCTGAAGGGATTGAAATGGGATAAGGCAACCAATTATCAAGCTTTGCCGAACAGTTACCATTCCCGATTATCCAGATAATTTGCTGTTCAGCTTTATCACGAAGCAAACACATTCTTCGCCATGTATGAGACCCCGAAGCATAGGCTGCTGTAGTCGGATGTGAAAGAGAACAATACTTTTTCATCAAAAAGTTGTTCCACAGATTATTAGAAGATCGGAATCGCCACCAAAGATGAATAGAGAAGGCTTGAATAATATTCGAAAGAGATCGAATGCCAACACCCCCTTCGGAAACAGGCCGACATCAATTCTGCCACGAGATCCAGTGAGCTTTAAATTTGCCATCGACTTTCCCCCAGAAAAAATTTGCAAGCATGCTATTTATGAGTTTAACCACGACAGCTGGAGGATCTAGGATCATGATCTGATACATAATTATTGAATGAAGCACAGAATTAATAAGTGTAACTTTCCCAGCTTGATTAAGAAAAGCCCCCATCCACGAATTAATTTTAATCTGCAGCTTCTCTATTAAAGGATCAAATAGAGTCTTCTTTTTCCTACCTTCAAAAAGAGGGCAGCCAAGATACTGGACTGGGAGAGTCTTATTGCTGAAGCCAACATGCCGACTAATAGTGGAAATTCTAGCCGCCGAGATGGTATGGGAGACCAAGAAATTACTTTTACTTTGATTAATCAATTGCCCGGAACATTGCTCGTAGAGGCTAAGGAACTTTCGATGTTGAGTCAGAGAGTTTTTAGATCCCTTGCAGAAAATGACGATGTCATCCGCAAAGGCAAGATGAGAAATTATGGCACACCCACTTGAGGAAGAGTACACAAAATGAGGATGGTCAGTTTGGAGCTTGTTCAGACCTCGACTAAGGACTTCCACTGCAATGATGAACAAACTTGGAGAGATTGGATCTCCCTGACGAAGCCCCCGAGTAGAATGAAAGAAACCCGCCGAAGAGCCGTTGATAGAAACGGAGAACCAGTTATTGGAAATAACTCTCTAGATAATATCGATAAAGGTCTCATTAAAACCGAATCTGCGAAGCACCCCAATAAGAAAGAACCAAGAGACCCTATCAAAGGCTTTGGCCATGTCCAGCTTAATGATAACATTGGTTCCATTAACTTTTTTCTTAAGTTGGTGAGTCAGCTCTTGGGCAAGAAGAAGATTGTCCTGAATTAGCCTCCCTTTTGTGAATGCGCTTTGATTGTCTGAAATGATGGAAGGAAGAACCATAGCCAGCCTCGAAGAAATAATCTTGGTGATTATTTTGTTACAGAAATTGCAGAGACTGATCGGCCTAAGGTCTTTGAAGGTTTCAACTTGACTAGTTTTTGGAATAGAGATGATGAGAGTACTAGTCCAAGATTTAGGCATTTCAAAACCTGCAAAAAAATCGGAGACCGCAAGAAAAAGATCTGGAGCAATTATATCCCAGCAGGCTGTGTAGAATTTACCCGAGAATCCATCAGGTCCGGCAGCACTATCACCATTGAGATCAAAAACTGCTTTTTTAATTTCATCCAAGGAAGGGGATTGGAGAGCATGTTATTCTGATCAGAAGAAACTAAAGGTGGAATAACCGAAAGTAGGTTATTATCCGAGCAATGACCAGCTGTTAGTTGGTCTGAAAAATATTCAATTGCGGCAGATTTGATGGAAGCCTCCGTGTCCGTAATGACGCCATGCATGTCTGTAATTCGGTGGATGGCAAGTTTGTTACGGGTTTGTTTGACTAACGAATGAAACAGTTTGGTATTACCATCTCCCTCTTGAAGCCAGCGCAAGTAAGATTTTTGCCTCCAATATTCCTCTTCAAGTTTTAATTTTTGCTTGAGCTTGGCTTGAGCTAGATGAAGGGCAGCTCGGTTAGAATCTGTATTGGCATTTTCATAAATCAACTCCTTTTCTAACACATCATCCTCAGCCTGTTTGATCGCCTGAAAAATATTCCCAAACACGGTATTATTCCATATTTTTAGAGCTGATTTGGTAGCTTTTAATTTGCTGGAGAAGCGCACCATAGGTCTGCCATGATCAATGCTAAGCCAAGCATTCCTAACCGTATCAAGGAAGGAATGATGATTCACCCAAATATTCAGAAATTTAAACTGGTACGGCCGACGTTCCGTGGACAAAGAGATAGATATGAGAAGAGGGGAATGATCTGAGCATGTTCGGTTTAGATGATCCACCGAGGTAAGACTGAAGGTAGATAACCAAGAAGAATTAACGAGGGCACGGTCAATTATTTGGTAGATGGTAGCTTGACCGTCTCTATTATTACACCAAGTAAATTTGCTGCCATCATATCCAAGATCTGAAAGCCCGGTAGCATTAATACAAGCCTGGAAATCCGAAGCACCGTGCCTATCCCATCCGACGCCTCCAAGTTTTTCGTTAGAGGCTAGAACAATATTAAAGTCGCCAAGAACAAGCCAAGGAGATGAGCCAAAATCTGAGCTTAGATCAATAAGTTCATTCCATAAATCTTGCCGCTCAACAGCAGTGCACTTGGCATAGACCATGGAAACAAAAACCGGCTGAGCCCAGGAATAATGTCGAATTCTGAGAGAAAAATGCTGGATGGAATCGTACATAACCTGACAACTGAAAGCTGACTTGGCAAGAATCCAAATAGAGTTAGACGTGTTGTAGAAGTAATAACGGAATTTAAGTTTTTTGGCAATAATTGGAAGATGCTCACAGTCAATCATAGGCTCGCATAAGGTTAGAAGAGAAATTTGATGCAACGAAACAAGTTTCTTTAAACGGGTAATAGTGGAGTCATTACCAACACCTCTAAGATTCCAGTAAAGAGTCTTAATTATCATGGGAAGAGGTAGAATAATTACCAACATGAGGCTTGTCGAGCGAATGAGAGCGGGTAGTTCGCGACGAGACAGGAACATGAGTAGGTTTACGAGCCTTTTTCTTCTTTGGAGCTGTTTCCAGATTGAGGCCTTCCATCGAAGGTGAGGGCTGAAGGGGGTCTTCGTCGTCAAAAGATTGTAACACCGAAAATTTGTTTGGAGAAATAATGTCATTGTTACCATTGGCAGCATCTTCAGTATCTTCTGAAACCGGGACTTCATTATTATTACAACCAGAAATTGGGACATCATTTATATTACAAGCTGTTTGTTGAACATTATGATCAGGGGTCTCCTTATTGAGTGATAAATCAGCCTCGTCATCAGCACATGGGGAAGAGTCATCTTTATCATTATCATCAACAATATTAATGGGGGGATTAACATTGGCATTGTGTGAGGCTTGCACTGCACTAGAAGAGCCATCTTGATGAGTCGGACTGTGAGCAACCTTGGTCGAGGGATTCGTAATTGGCTGAGCATGCTTGGGAATCTCATCTTGCGAAGAAGTACTTGTCTCCTTAAATTTCCAAGCGACAGATTTCCCTTTCAGAACAGGATTAACGGGGGCTTTAGAAGGAATGGCATTCACATTGTCGTTCGCTGTTTCCTTATTAGCCTGATCAGTATCGGGTTTCGCAGATTCTGATGGAGTAGAAGAGGAGGTTTTCGGCCTGTGTGGATTATTGGCCTTGCAAGTGGAAGCATCATGTCCTTGGCGGTGACAGCAATTGCAGTACATGGGCAATTTTTCGGCCTCTATAATTTGCCAAAAGCCAACTGAAGATCCGCTATCAATCCACATACGACTTGGGATTGGTTTGGTCAAATCAACCTCGACGCAAATGCGAGCAACGCTAGGTCTTGTCAGATTAGCCGTGGGAGCATCAATGATTAATGGTGAACCAATCATATTGCCAATGGAAAAAAGAGCCAGTTTGTTAAACAGATAAATAAGGAGGTTTGGCAGCGAGAACCATACTGGAACTATGGGGCTTTCCACATCAGAGCGGAAGTCGGGGGTACATTTAAAAACTCTCATGGGATAGGCACCAACAAACCATTGATCTTTGATCCATAGTCGCTGAAAATCGGCCTCATGATTGGTTTGGATCAAGACGTGTTTCGAATCTAGATGGCCCAAGGTAACGCTAGTTTTTAGACCGAAAGTGAGAAACTCCTTGCGCATAACCTCCATAGAGGGAGGACCATGGGAGAACTTACCTACAAGAGTATGCTGAAAGGGTTTTGCAAAGGCAGAAACTTGCTCTAGCGAGAGACGAAGAGCCAGCTCCCCTTTGTAGGATGAGGGAGGAATGAACGCAAGATTAGGGTTTAGAGGGGTGGCGGCTGGATTGGAGAATAAGGAGGCAAAATATTTTTTGTGAGATGGGGATGGGGGAGACAAAGGGGCATGATCACCAGCCTCCGTCTCAACCGTGGCCGAAGCCATGCAAGGCCGACAAAAGAGGGACAAAGCGGCAAAGGGAGAGAGAACTTAGAGAGAGAATTTTTTTAGGGTTTCTATGAATGAATTAACTTATCAATTATAGCATACTTTAGAATTATTTAATGTTGCTATATGGCTAATGCATGTATGTGTTTAACTCATCATGCCTAAAGTTTTTTTTTTCCAACATGACATGCATAAGAGCAAGGGTCGATTGAGTATTGTGTCGGCTATTGACAATTGAACATGCATATATCACCTAGGATTTCATTTATTTACTTTTTAAATATATTTAGTTTGTATATATTTTTTATCATAATGAAATCTTCCACAAGATCCTATAAAGATAAAAATAAAAGATGTTTCTGATGTTTCTTTTTTATTTTTTTCTTATATCATTGTTATTTTTTTTATCTATGTTATTAAGTCTAATCATATTTTTATTTTGTATGTATTAAACTCATCTATGTGTTTGTATATAAAAGAATATAATATAAGAATTCTATATTTTAAACAGATTAATTGATATTTACAATATTATATCTCTTTGTCCATTTTTAGTAAGTTTTATGGCTAGAAACAGAGTAATAATTAATGTAATATTATGTTACATTTAATGATCATGTGGCCAGGTCTCTTGTTTCGTATTTTAAACTTTTGATAAATAAAGTTATTTTCAATTAAGAATCTTTAAACATTGGTCAAAATTTTGAATAATAACATAATATCATAATTAAGAAAGCTAATTATTTTTAGGAATTATAAAAAAATATTCAATTTCCTACTATTTCAATTTTTATTTATTTTAAATTTAAGATAGAAAGTATTCAGTTGTTAAGTATTTTTAAATCACTAAATATTCGGGTAAATTTAAAAAACTATTAATTTCATTATTTTATTTTATTTTGAAGTAAATTGAGTTGATCAAATTGTAGTTGGTTAAGTAAATTTGAAAATCATATTACCGCCCGTCTCTCGAACGATTTCATAAGATAATAAATTCATTTAATTAAAAAAAATATGTTGTATTAAATATTCATATATTAATTTCAGTATTTACCCTATTTTAGATTTGTTCAAATGATTCTAATTATAACGAGTTTAGAAAATTCTCTTATTATAAGCAACTTTTGCTACAAAAAAAAAATCTTAATACCATGCATCGCACGGGTATAACCTAGTGAACCTATCAAAATATTTATCTCTCCTGCCAAGTCATTAGCTTTATAAACGTTTTCTTTAAAAAATTTCTCCACTATACATAATCTCATAAAAGCTTTAGATCATGAACCCACAACTAAATATTTTATTCTTTTTCAATATTTATTTATTTTCAAAATTAAATATGTCGTTTTAAAATATAAAGATTTATAGAAAAAAGTATAATATTTCCAAAAAAAATACTTTATATATATTTTAATTTTATCTTTCGAAAAAATATTTTTAGTCATAACAAAAGAAGTGAAAAGAAGAATTTGGGTAGAGAATGAAAAGGTATAAAAATAATGTATGTTTGAAAGAATGTAATTAATTTTTTTGGAAACCTATTTATAGGAAAACTTATAGAGTAAAATAATAATAATAATAATAATAATAATAATAATAATAATAATAATAATAATAATAATAATAATAATAATAATAATAATAATAATAATAACGGCTATTTTTATTACCGTTCCAAAGCAAAACTTTTTGTTTTTGGATTTTGCAGGAAAGAGGTAAGAGTCGTTGGTGATATTACTCCTTTGATGAGTCAGCTTCATATAAAGCGGTCCAAGAAACATGAAGCTTTTGCATGCATATCAGTAATATACACAACCACTCCATAGCCCTCCATTGTAAAAAGCTTTTCAAAAAGCTTTAAACTAACTTTTCCACCTCCCGTTGGAGGTGCTCTAAGAGCAAGAAAAATAACAGCACAAAAATGAAACACCAAATCAAACACAACTTATTAAAAATCAATAAAATAATCTATTTAATACTCATTTGATTCAAAACCAAAAACCCTTCCAACTGTGGCATGAACTCCAACACTTTTACATATCACACCATCTTTATTTTCAAAATTAGTTTAATGTCCAAATGAAGTAAATCAAGTCTCTATTTATAGAAAAGAAATGTGTATTATATTTTTATAAAAAAATAAAAACATTATTTGAATAGCGAAAATACCAAAATGAGGATAAAAATAAAAAAAGTTGTGGATGATTTTGGTTTGATTTGTATCATAAATTGATACAAATCAAACCAAATCATATAAGATACCCATTTGATTTTTATTTATTTTTTTTATTCAACCATTGGAAGGCTTGATTGAGTTTTGATACCCTTAAGATCAGTCATTAACTTTGCTCTAATAGCATAATTTTTCGAGGACAACAGTGGTATCAACGTTATAAATATCACGACAAATTACGTAGACAATTGTTGGTTTGATTTTGTATCAGTTTTGCTGAATTGTTATGAAATGTAGACGATTGCAAATTTTTCAGTTCAATTCTTTCTAATTATTGGCAGTACAATGAAATTCTAGGGAAGGGAGCTTCAAAAATAGTGTCTGCTTCCCTTTTCCTGCAATTTCTTCACTTTACAGTCACTATTAGATTGTTGACATTAAATGGGTATTTGATTTGATTGTTAATGTTCAATGGGGATTTGATAACATATTAGAGTAGTGAAGCATTGGTATAGGCATCTTGAAAACCTTCTCTGCCTTCACAACCATGACCCCATGTCATTCACATGGATTTTAAATGTGATAATTAATGGGAACTAAGGGGAAGTTAATATTGGTGATCTGGGGCTTGCTACAATTGTTGGAAATTGGTTTCAAATAATTGGTTTAACCAATATTTGCAAAATTTCTAAGCATGTTAAGTGTGTAAAAATAATTTATCAACCCAAAAAAAAATTGAGTCTAGCTATCATTTGTTTTTTTAAACAATGTCCCCAGCAGAGTCGCCACTATATGATAACCCCGTTTTGAAACTCCTCCCTCTGTTAATGAAAAACAAGTGGTTTCAAAACATCTGAGCGCGTAGAATATGTCCGGTCTCATCGTGGACCCTAAAAATATATAGTGGCATTAGTCAAATATGACCATTTGACCCAGTTGATGGACATATATGGCCTTTGACCATAAACCACTTGGTCGACCAATAGTCGACCTGATAAACCAGTTGTCGACCAAGTGATTTACACTGGTTTATTGATAAATCAGTTGTCGACCAAGTGGTTTACACTAGTTTATTGATAAACCAGTTGTCGACAACTGGTTTATCTGTCGACCACTTAATAAATCAGCGATTTCGGATGTTGAGGGGTGCATTTTTACTGATTTACCGATAAACCAGTCGTGGTTTATCAATAAAACAGACCATAAGAGAGTAGTTTTTTTTAATGAGGCTACAAATGACCAATTCATCTTTGACTTGGCCATTTTTGTAAATCCCCCAAATATATATGTACAGAGTCGTCATCCATATTTTAAGGTCAAACAGAGAAAAGCCAAGTGTACTAGAAAATATGTAGGATTGGAGGCTAGGTCATGAGTTGAGAAAGGGTTAGGCACCCAACTCGCCCTTTCGGTCTCATTTTAGATTTCCAAAATAAAATAACATGCTTTTAAACTGTGTAGTTTAGAAGGAATTATATATATATGTATATATATATATATATAGACACACACTTGGGCATTGTAACGGCTACGTGTGTTTATGCCGAAATATTATATATATACCTGCATAACTATTTTATTTATGTATTCATGCATAATATATATATAGCATGCATCCATATTATATACATTATGTATCTATAACATGCCTAACTATTTTATTTATGTTTACTATTTACAACATGCTTAATAATATTATCATTATTTACATATCATGCATATTATAATATTTTACATTTATATTAACGGGATAAGACAAATAAATTTGTACTTACCTCTTGTAGCGTGAATGTCTGACCCGGCCCACTATGCGCTCGAAGATTCTGATTGTGCTTCCCCTTTCATTCTGAGAAAGGAAGTCTTTCTTTTTGTTGTGTGTTGTGTTGTTGTGTTGTTACGTCTTGTGTTGTTGTGTGTTGTGTTGTGTCAGAGCGAGGAGACTTTCTTCTTCTTCTTTGGCTTCTTTGGTAAAGGAGGTTTCGGAAGGTGTGTATGTTGTAAGTGTGTGTTTGCTGTGTGAATGTTGGGTGAGAAATGAGGGTGTCGAAGGCCTCTATTTATAAGAGAATACGGTCGATTAAACGACGGTGTATCCCTCGATGCAGTGCATGGCGAGCCAGGTGGAAGCCTGGGACGAAGACAATGCAGAACGCACGAGGCGGCTGAAGGAAATGACAACGTTTCAGCGTGCCTGGAGAGAAGGGAGCATGGAGCGGCTCCTTAGCATAAGGAGTGGTTCCATGGGCTTGTTTCACGGCCAAATTGGGTTTTCATTAGGGCCCTTCCAATTTGCTTCGTTATGTTTTGATTTGTTTATTTATTTAACGTCCGTTAAGTCTAGTTAACTGAAACACTAACGTAAAGTCATTCTTATATTTTTATTATCATAGGACATTATATCTTATGGGTACGAAATTGGGGTGTCTACAGCAGGGGACAACTTGTATAGTACTACACCGAACTCCTACATTTTAAGGAGTCAATCGCCGCCATTGCAGAAGCAACACATGGAAATTAAGATTCAAGAATTCAACCTGATTGAAGTAAGTTTTGAGATTTATAAATTTGGTTTTTTTTTTCAGGGGGATGGGGTGTTGATTTGAATCAGATCTGCCAGGTTATTCGATTGTGGGAGGTATATTTCATTATGAAGGGTGGGTACCAATAGTAGGAGGGATGAGGGATGGAGAAGAGATAAATCAATATTTTAGTAATGGTCAAACAAACAGATTGCGGTAGGGGTAGTTTAGTCACTAGGAACATAAATTCCAACGTTGTTAATCGGAGGTAGGATATTTTGGAATTAATATTTTAGATTTGGGATGTTTTGGATAACATTAATATTTTTAGAACTTTTTTGGTATGAAAGTGTTTTATTTGGACTTTTTGGTATTTTTCACTAATCTTTAGTGAGAGATAATGCTTATATAATGAAATCAAATGTGATAAAAAAATGCTTTTAAAGAATTTTTTTAAAAAAAATCTCATTTCATAGGAAACTTCCACATGGTAGCTGTTACTTCTGTTTTAGTTATAGTTAATAGATAAATGATTTAAATCTCAATTTGGTCACCCTACTTTCGGCAAAAATTTATTAAGCTCACTCTACTTTTTTTCCCTCAATTTAATCACTCTACTTGGCTTGGACATTCAATAAGGTAACTGTGAGAACCCAAACCCTACTTGTGTAACATGTCTTCCATACTTGATTAATATGTTCATTATGTGCCTTAACATGTTTTAGAGTCCATATTGTTCATACCATGCTCGCATTAGGTCAACCATGATCGTAGCTGCTTGTATAACTTCTATATATTGCATGCTTTGTTATAACTGCTTCGTGTATCATCTTAGTACTTAACTAAGTCCTACTAGAGCCTTAGTACATTTATAACATCCCTAATGTATGTCATAACATGTTAGAGACTTCATTTTGTTCATGTCATGCTTGCATTAGAGTTGTTACGTTCATAGTCGCTTGAATGTCTTCTATGCGTTGTATACCTTGCCGTTTGTGCTTTGAGTGTTCGCCTTAGCATGTTAGCACTTAACCAAGTCTTGTTGGAGTGCTATTACCTTGCATAAATGACTTATAACATTCATCTTGATCATAGTAAGCTTGTTTGGAAGTTTATAAACTTTCTTGCTTTGTTTTGGCCTTAGCGATTTCCCTCGTTGCTCGTATTGTTTGTGTTTTAAACTTGCGAGAAGTTCATTTGAGTTCTAGACCAAGTGTACTAGTATTTATCATTCTTGCACATCATTGTTCATAGACTTGTTGCTTTTGGTTATGAGATGACCAATTTATTCCTTCACAGACCAGTCATGTTTTTGGGCAAAATTCGGGAAAATTCTGGTACTAATCCACTGAATAGAATTTTCTAAAATTTTAGTATGTTTTACCTACATATGTTAGGATACTCTCTGTAAAATTTGGTAATTTGCCAAGGTGTCTAAGTACCTCAATTAGGTCTTGACTTACGGCTGTGCCAGAATTCAGTTTTCAGGAAAACAACTTCTGTACTTGATTTTTGTAGTAACCTTATTTTGATGAATATAAGTCCAAATGGAGTAATTTAAAATTCTAAAATATATTTTAATGAGTCTAGTTTCATAAAAATCAATAATCACCTCATTTGGAGTTGTGAGACATTTATGGTCGATTTTACAAGATTGACTGTCTAGTAACTTATCAAAAAAAAAATGGACATAAACTGGACAGAAGTCCAGGCGCCTGCATGGCCCTAGGTGAGGCGGCCGCCTCAAGTGCTGGTTCACCTGCGGAATTTTTCTCTTGCAATCTTTTGTGACCTATTAGACCCTTAACCCCCCATCCTAATTGACCCTAAACCTCCCTATTAGACCCTAATTAAGTTGGTTTAACACTAACCTCAAATCAACCTCCACTTGACAAGTGGATTTTCAAGTCCTCTCCTTGTGACATGTGGACTTCCACTCACCTTTTGCATGCCATATATAATCCACCCTAATTGTGATCAGCATATAATTCCCCCATAGCTGATATTTCTTCTCTCTCTTCCCCCAAGCTTTTGTGTGTGTGTGGAGAGGTGAGATTAGTGTGTGTTTCTCCCATTACTTGAGCTCCCGACCTCCGATTGCCAAACCGGGACCACCGAAGTGAAGCTATCGACGAGGAGCACGATTCCATCTGATTAGTTTGTGCTCATCCCATCTTTTTCTTGGGTGTAAGGTAAGCTATTGATTCCCTTTAGGTTGTATGCTAGAATTGTCATGTCCCCCTCTTCTTATGATTCCCATGCTCCTACCATGTCCAAGCCATGTTTGTTGATGATTTGATCTTATGAGATTTTTGAATGAATCGTTCATCTTGTTATTTTAGTCCTATGCCTAGAATTAAATGTGTTCTATGCCTCCTTAGGAACAACTATTGTTCTTGGACTAATGAATTTTGACAACTCTTAGAGATTGTGATTTCTAGGGTTTCATAAGCTATGAATTGTTCATCCTATTGATTTGGTCTTATGCTTTGAATTAAAAGTGTTCTATGTCTCCCTAGGAATAACTAATGTTCTTGGACCATTGACTTTTAATAACTTTTAGAAATAATGATTCTAAGGTTCCCATGAATTTGAATTAATGATAATTCTTGACTATGGTTGTTAAGTGGATTAATGGCCTAGTCTATCCTATACGAGAACTTAGAAAAGGGTTTAGGATGCATTTAGCATTTAAACTCTATTGGATGAATTTTTAGAGACGACTCAACGGAGTCAAAAATAGTGAGCTATTGAACAATACCGGCTCAATGATCAATCCCTGCGACGTTCTAGACACGTTTCGATAAGAATAATAATTCTAGACTCTTGAATTTGGATTGATTACCATGCTTGATTTTGGATGTCATATAATAGAATGCCTATTTGACATGTTGAGATCGTTCTTGTCGAACTCAATCCTACTTAATTATTGATGAGAATAATTACTTGTCATGAACGAGATCGCTATTGTCGACCTCGTTCACTACTTGAGAATTTCTTAAGTAAACACTACTTGGCATTTCCATGAGTCCAGCTGTCATACCCGTCTTTGTTCACACACGCCTCCACTGTGGCCACAGTGGGGAAGTAGCCCCCTTACTGTAATCATTAGAGCATCATTGGTGTGTCTATCCCGGGCATCTCCTCGGAAGGTCGATGTACTTACACACATCTGACACCTCACATTCCAGATAACGCTTGTATGCAGGAACTACGTAGCGGCCCGGCTCTCCATATATCCTTATCCTATGTGATTTAATTACGAGCACCTATGTGAAACAATGTGCATCTTGGATATATGACCTCTATGCTTATGTGATGATATCTTGCCTTGTATGTTGCATATTGCCATGACATGCATGATTGATAGCTTACAAGTCTTTATGACTTACCCATTCCCCTTTACTGCTTTAGATATTAGCAAAACAGGTCTTTCTCGCTGAGGCTTGCGGTGTTCGTGTCTCCTCTATTCCTCTTTTGGTCCGAACGTTGCAGTTGAAGAGGTGGTTTAGATGTCCTCTTCCTCCCTTTTATATTTTGCAAGGACGATGGGTTAAAGCAAGTCAATTAGACTATGCTTGGGAATATGTATAGAACTTGAACTTGTTACTTTTATTAGCTACTAGTAGTTTTAACACTTTTAGTACTTGTAGCCCCTTTAATGCCGACATTGTGTAAGCCGAGCTTAGTTATCTTGTTAGTAGTTCACTACGTATAAGTCTTCCGCTGAGCATCCTATTAGCTCTTATTTAATTCTTGTCCATAAACTGTTAGCTTGGGTTCCGACATGTAGTGTCGCCGATGACTTGGTTTAATTGCTTAACTGTTATATCAGGTTTGAAAAGTTTTAAAAATACCGACCTTTTGGTGCCGAGGCGTGCTACGTCTCTAATGTTGCGTCACGCCGTTTTCTTTAATTGAGTCCTTGCATGTTATATGTTTACTTGTTTCCCCCCTCTTTGGGCGGTCCGACCCTCGGTTCCACCTCGGGCCCGGGTCGGGTCGCCACAGTAACTCGAGTCATTTCTGCCTGTTATATAGGATAGAAATCTTTGAAAAGACTAAAATTCCCTTATTAAGTTGAATGGTTTTACTCTCAATGTTAAAAGTTGAGGGTTCAAACTAAAAAATAAAAACTAAACCTATAATGAAGAGACCGAAGTTATATTAAAGAATTTAAGCAAGATTTGAACTTCGGAAAATCTTTTTTAAAGCTTACCAAGCGGTCCAAGCAGCTCCTCGCCTCCTCCATCTCCATTCTCCAAACAAACTCGGCATTACTACCAAAGACGAAGAGAAGACAACCACGGACAGCGGAGCACCACCCCGCCCATACTCGACAACTAGGTTACTAATTTTTCTCTGTCTCCCTCTCTGCCTCTTGGTCGGTCGACGGTCGGCCTCTCAGGCCCCCTCAGCCTCTCTCCAGTCTCTAGACTCCACTCCAGGTTAGGCACTTAGGACGACTCTTCCTCGCTTTGCTTCCCTTATACTTTATAGAATTATTCCTTCTGTGCTTCCCTAGCCCCCAAAATCAAATTTAAGTAAACAAAGACCAATTCTCCAAATGCACGCCAACTCATCGACACCACCCCTCGCCGCCATTGTCGTTTCTTTAAAGCCTTAACAAATCAACTACCCTAAATTCGCCCTCAACATAAGACTCGACCAATTCGTCTTATGTCGCCTTTCTCAAAAATTGAGTCTTCTGTTGTCTTTTCTGTCATAATGGGTCCTTTGAGGTTTTTATTGGATAGGTCTAGCCGAAGAAGTCATTGCTGGAGAGGTAGACGAGTTTGATGTTTGTATAGTTTGTTATGGATGAGACGGTGCCGTTAAGGCGATTGTTGTGGAGGTCTAGAATTTGGAGTGATCAAGGGAGAAAATATAATCGATTGGGCCACGGAGGTTAAGGTAAGGTAGGGAGTCAGTGGTTACGCGGTTGTTGATGCATTTGACGCCGCTCCATCGGGTGGAACAAGCAGTGGAGGTAGTGGATGGAAGAGTTCAATTGGAGAGGCATGTGTCGTGGGCATCGGTTTGGGAGTGAAAGAGGGAGAGAGCAGCGGTGTCGGTAGACAGAGAGAGTGGTGTGGAGTGAGAAAGTGAGAGGAGGAGGAGGAAGAGAACGTCCATAGGAAGAGCTTGCATGGGAAGGGAGTGTGAACTAGGAATGGAGTGTGGTTTTCATCTGGGTACTGAATTTAACTATTTTATTTTATTTTGATGGAGGGCTATTCAAGAATGGATGGGGTGTGTCTTTAGCTACTGGATTCGATTCCCAAAGAAAGAGAATTGTTTGTCAAAAGAGAGGGTACTTCCAATTCCATTAATGAAGTTTTCTGAGGGAAATGAGCTTGAGCAGAGGTAGAGGTAGGACTACATAGTTGCCAGACGTAAAAATAAGGGTATTTTTGGGTTTTTGTAAAAGTTTTAAACTTATCATCCAAATATCTTAACAGAGTGACAAACATGATATTTATGTCTAAGTAGAGTGATTAAATTGAGGGAAAAAAAATTAGAGTGAGCTTAATAAATTTTGGTCGAAAGTAGAATTACTAATTAAATTGAGATTTAAACCTAGATAAACTAGTTTTTTTAACCCGTGCGTTAAACGCACATTAACTAAATCGTACATAAACATAATAAGGAGGATCAATTTATTAACAATTACACATAAGTATATCACTAATCATTATAGATTCTAAAAAAATTCCTTACACACAACATTTGTTGTCTTATTAGTTTGTTTTTTATTTTCACCGCATATCAATATCTTCAAACCAAAATAATTTGTTACTCTAGAAACTACGACATATAACTGTCCATGGTTAAATACTGTTTTTTTTTTGAAATAGAGACCTACGTGCAATTATTGATTTTGACATTTTGTTAATTGTCATTGCATATGATACCAGCAATATAAATTGTCTTATCTGGAACTTGAAACACAGTCTTACATCAGATATAGTTAATGACAATCTTTAGATAAAAACATTTTTTCCAACATTGCTTCTTTTCAAAATTTTTGTTTCAACAATATGATCCCCAAGATTTATAATGATTAGTCTTGTTCCATTGCACAACCCTGCAGCATGGTCAATGTTTCTCAATAGCATTACCGAAACACTAATTTTAAGTGTCAATTCATGGTCTGACAACCTCAAACACTTTATATTATTCAAAAACTATGTATAATAAATGTTTTCGAACAAACTTGAATATTTTCCGCCCTTCAAATAGAATATGAACTCAAATAAGTTCTTCCTTTTGAATGATTACTTTTATTAAATTATAATTGTATTTTATGAATAAAGAAATTTCTGAGAAGAAAATAAGTTAAAATCAAAACAACAAAATTATTTTTACCGTTAACTATTATTTTTGTTTTATAAATTATTTTGATTTTAATAACCTCCATTATATATATTTTTTGTTTTATAGACTTAGTAACTATTATTTTTGTTCAAATTTTTAACAATTAGGTTTACAGAAAACATTTGTTCCATAATTTTTTATTATTATTTTGTTAATCTCAGTTTAAATTGTTTTGTTTTATTGACTCTGTAACTGCTATTTTTGTTCCATAAACTATTTTTATTTTACTAACATATTTTTGTTTTACACGAATTTTTTTATAACTTTTGTTCAGTAAATTATTTTTATAATTGTACTAAACTCAGTTTAAGTTATTTTTGTTTTATTAACTCTATAACTATTATTTTTGTTCCATCAAATATTTTTATTTAACTAATGTAATTTTGTTTTACATAGCTATTTTTAAGAATTTATTTTATTTTATTTTTCATAAATTATTTTTATTATTTTATTAACCTCGGTTTAAATTGTTTTTGTTTTTATTGACTATGTAACTATTACTTTTGTTCCATCAAATATTTTTTATTTTACTAACATATTTTTGTTTTACATACATATGTTTAAGAATTTGTTTTAAACTTTTGTTCCGTAAATTATTTTATTTTACTAACATTCGCATTAAATTATTTTTGTTTTATTGATTCTGTAACTTTATTTTTATAGTGGCTTGTTCTATAAAATATTTTTATTTTACTAACCACTTATGTTTTTTTTTCTTATCTCCGAAACTATTATTTTTGTTTTAGTTATTATTTTTTATGTTTAAAGCGAGAAAAATGTTTAAAGATAATTAAAAGAGAGGAGATGGTGGTGATGAGAGAGAAAAATAAGGAGAAGACGAGAGAGAGAAAGAGAAATATAACCAGAGAAAATAAGGAGAGAAAATGAGTGAAATGGTAACGGAAAAGTTAATAATTCAAAAGTGAAATTTTGGAGGGAAAAATCTACTCTTGCCATTATATATATATATATATATATATATGTGTGTGTGTATTTATGTATATGTATATATGTATATATAGATTTTACTAACCTCTTATATTTTTGTTTTAGCTACTATTTTTTATGTTTAAAGAGAGAAAAATGTTTAAACATAATTAAAAGAGAGAAGATGTTGGTGAGGGAGAGAAAATAAGGAGAAGACGAGAGAGAGAAAGATAAATATAACCAGAGAAGATAGGAAAGAGAAAAAGTGAAATGGTAACTAAAAAGTTAATAATTCAAAAGTGAAATTTTTGAGGGAGAAATTTTCTCTTGCCATTATATATATATATATATATATATATATATCTTCTAGATGTTCTTAGTACTAAAAAGTAAAAACGCATACGGGGCTAATATAGTCTTTTTTGCCAAGAAATCCCTCAACAACCATCCTCATTCATGCTCGGCGACAAAATGGAATCGTAACCAAAACCCAAGATGTATTTCAGTATCTGTAAATTAAGAACCGACGCTGCTGATAGTTGTTGCTTCCATGTACTCATATCGGGTTTTTTTACTGAAAAAATGGGACGAGAGTTTGTCGTCGGCGGCAACTGGAAATGCATGTCTCCTTAACCCTCGCTATTTTCCTCTATATTTTATCTGTTAGCAATTGGGCTAGTGGCCCGATTATTTACTTCCGCTCACATGGAACATATATATATATGTATATTATTAAAGATTACTTAGTTTCCTAATCCGAAGGGGTTCGGGATTGACTTAACTTAATCTACAAGAAATATGGTTTCTTGTAGAATAATATAAATAGGACAACTAAAGGGGTAAAACCCCAACACATTATACGCCTAAGAGAAGACGCCTCTTCAAGTGGTCGCTCCCTCTTTCTCTCCTAAATTCTATCTCACCAAATACTCCCTCTAGCCTAACCATCAAGAGGCTTAGATTTGCGGTGTGAACCAGTGATTGATATTTGTGCTTTGTGAAATTAATTCGATGAGAGAGACTTGCAGGATTGCTGATCGTGACATACGAAGATCGTAGCTCAAACAGAAAGTCTTCCGCTTCGCTTAAAATCAAGTTCACACAAGGTAACTCATGATTACTATTAGTTAATGAACTTGATTGGTATATATAATTAATGGTATATATTGAGATATAAACCTTCATTATCTCTAATCTATCCATGATGAAGTTAAACAAATGGAACTGAATTGATCAAGGATCTTCAATTGCATGTGTTCAGTAACAACAATTAGTTATTTAATTGTATTTACATCTACTGAGGTTTAGTACACTTTTAGTTGGATCATATAATTTTTGCTTTGCCATGAGTTATACTTTTTAATGCTTAATTTTTAATAATTTACTTCTAAAAAAGTGATCAAGTGCTGTCAATTTTGTATCCTGTAATGAAGCACTGTGCAAGTTTTATCAATTTAATTTTCATGAAGTTCTTGGATGATAGAAATTGATGTTTGACTAAACAGTGATCTTCCTTGTTGATAAACACTTTGACAGTTTCCATGTTGAGTTTTGGATATCGAACTGATACACCTATACATCCTCCAGTACATTTTTTTTATTTAGGTGCTTTTTTATGTCCATCATCTTGAGGAAACACCTCCATGTATTTTTGATCTTAAATGGTCCCATAGAGCTTGAGTAGTTTGTTTGCTTATCTAGGAGCTAGGTTTCTCATGGACTTGTCAAAAGAACTTTGAGCTAAGTGCAAGAAACATAACAAGTTTAAAATTGGCCTCATGTTTGGTTTATCTATCTGAGCGCAAGAAACAACATATATAGTGGTATAATTAATAAGGACAATGTTGACTCTCTGGCAGGTTTCACAAGAGCAGGATTTATTCAGTTGGAGAAGTGACCAATGTCGACTCTCTGGCGAGTTTCTTTGGATGCATGGTGGGAATGTTAACGACCTCTTATTTAGGTCTTCCTCTTCGGGATTTTTCAAATAGCAAGAGCATATGGAATCCGATTATTGAAAGGTTTGGGTGAAGACTTGCTGGGTGGAAGAAGCAATACTTGTCGAAAGGTGGAAGATTGACTCTCTCTAACTTGTCCACATATTATATGTTGGTGTTCGGTATGCCTGCATCTGAAGCTAAGACATTGGAGAAATTGGAGAGAGATTTTCTATGGGAGGGTCATTCAGTGGAAATGAAGTATCATTTGGTTAAATGGGAGTCAGTGTGCTCAAATATGAGAAATGGAGGCCTATGGGTCAAGAATCTTAAGTTCCTTAATTCTGCTCTTATGGGGAAATGGTTGTGGAAATATTTAAGAGAGGAAAATACCTTATGGAAGAAGGTGGTGGTGGGTAAGTATGGGGAGGGGGTTAATAGGTGGACTCCCAACGTGTTACAAATGATGTATGGGGTGAGTGCGTGGAAGGGCATTAGGAAAAAAATGGGATATGTTGAAGTGGTGAATTTCTTTCGAAATTTGCAATGAGGAGTCTAATTTTTTTTTTTGGAGGACAAGTGGTGTGGCGATATGGAGGTTGCGAAGAGCCTTTCCCTTGCTTTTCAACATAGCAGGGAATAATAATTGGTTTTGCAAGTCGAAGGGGGAGTAATTACTTGGAATCCATCCTTTAGAAGAAATCCTCAAGATTGGGAGATGGACTCCTTGGGGAAGTTCTTTGAGCTTATGTACAAGTAGAAGGTCAGCGGCATAGGGGGGGATAAAGCAGTGTGGGAGGGGGAGAAGAACAAGGTTTTCTCATTCAAATACTTTTATAAAAAGATGATGCGTACCATTGGGTTTTTTCCATGGAGGAATATTTGGAAAACCAAGGCTCTAGCTAGAGTGAGTTTTTTTAATGTGAGAAGCTGTCAATGAAGCCCTTATAACCGGTGACACGAAAAAAAAAATATATGTAAATTGGTGTTTTTTATGTAAGGCGGACGAGGAAAACGTAAACCATCTCTTGTTACACTGTCTTGTCTCAAGGGAGTTATGGGATTATGTCTTGAAAGTCTTCCAGGTAAATGGGGTTATGCCTAGAAAGTGTTCCAGGTAAATTGGGTTATGCCTACATCAGTGAAGGAGTTGTTGGCAAGCTACTTTGTATAAGAGGAAAAAGAAAAATTCTTTTTGGGAAGTGGCCTCGCTGGTAGTGTGCTGGTCTATATGGAGGGAAAAAATTGGAAGATGTGTCAAGAACGAAAAGAGGACAATAAAGGAGTTACAAAGTTGATTTTGCAGTTCTTTTGGTGTCATGAGTCGATTGTGCAGGGTGGTTGGCCTGAGGGGTGGGAGAGATGACAAGGGAAATTAGGGAAAGACTTTAAGGTCCTTGATTCTAATCCTCATGCCAACGAGGGTGACACTTAGCTACAAAAAAAAATTGTGTAGGGTGGCAATCCTTTTGTAGAATTTGTGGATAATATCTCTTTTGTAAAGTGATTGACTTGTATATTTCCAGTGTACATACGACGCGTCACCTGTTTTTGACGCTTTTTAATATTAACTTCACTTATCAAAAAAATAATAACTTTACTTATCAAAACAATTTAATCGGGACAAATTTAGGAAAAATGGTTCAGAGCATACTCTAATTAATGAATTCTCTTTATTAAATGCCAATCAAGAATATCTTTTTGGGATGGATGGAGTAATAGGAAAGAAAGAATAAATTTATACAACACACTCCTAATCAATATCCTACAAGCCAAGGAACGAAGGCACAATACGTAAATTCTTAAATTCTTAAATGAAAGCTTGCAAAAAATATTATTCCGATTACCTTAATACATTAAACCAAATAAAATTTGAACACACCAAAATGAAAACTAGAGTATTTAATCGCGAGGTGGCGTTTTTACATTGATCCAATTGCTGAAATGATTGGTATATCTTCTTTACTATAAAAGTGTGAGTTGTCTCTAAGAAATTAATGTATGGACAAAATTAAATTTTCTTCTAATAAATCATCCACCATTTATTTAAGGATAAACAAGTAAATTTATCTTCTTTACTATAAAAATATGAGTTGTCTCTTAGAAATTAATCTATGGACAAAATTAACCTTTCATCTAATAAACTATCCACCATTTATTTAAGGACAAACAAGTAAATTTATCATGATAAAAAATAATATTTGTACAAAAATAATGTTTAATAAATCACTCCCCATTGAATAAGGTCAAATAAATAATCTATTATTTGCTAATCAATTCCATGAATAATAACAAAAAAAAATCATAACAAATGATAACGTCTAATTAGTTAATTATATCTCTATCTATCTTTCTATTTCTACTATAAAATTGTGAGTTGTCTCTTAGAAATTAATGTATGGACAACATTAACCTTTTATCTAATAAATCATCCACCATTTATTTAAGGACAAACAAATAAATTTATTTTCTTTACTATAAAAATGCATGTCAGTTGTCTCTTAGAAATTAATGTATGGCAAAATTAACCTTTCATCTAATAAACCATCCACCATTTATTTAAGGACAAACAAATAAATTTATCACGATAAAAAATAATATTTGTACAAAACTAATGTTTAATAAATCACTCTCCATTGAATAAAGTCAAATAAATAATTTATTATTTTCTAATCAATTCAATGAATAATTACCAAAATAACCATAAATTTAATAAATCACTCACCATTGAATAAGGTCAAAAAATAAATAAGTTAAATTCCACAAAATTTTGGTTTTCCCTCTATTTTTTCCACCAACCAATTTTGAATTATTTTGTTGTACATCTCTTTTAAACCTTTAAAGTGTTTCTCATCTTTTCAATGTGGGACAAAAGATATCACTAATTATGCATCTCTTTTTAACCTTTAAAGAGGGGTTAGTTTGCTTGTTAGTGACATATTATTCTTCCAATATTGGATTGCAATTGTTTGCAATTTTCATTTGACCCCCTTGGTTCTATATATGATGTTACAAACAACTCATATTTTTCTGACTTTATAGCACTTTAACTAACTGATTTAGGGTTAGGGACTATCGGTGTCTAAAATTTGTATTCTTTGGAGTGTGGCATGCATTTGCGTTGTACAGTCCCTAATTTTCTTTCTTAAAGTTCAGGGACTAATGGTCTAATTTTCCCTTAAATAAAATTTTATTTTTATTTTTGGGATATTTTCTTAACTTTAAAGTTAATTATGAGATTTTTTTAATTATTTTTCTGATTATTGAAATAATTATTCATTAATTTTTATTACAAACATATCTTAAATATCAAATGGTTAAGTAAATGATAGAATTATAATTAAATCCAACTTTGCACCCAAGGAAAATGATCAAAATAATCCTCATGTCACATACAATGTGTTATTTTCCATTAATATTATAAACTCTCATAGACGTGAGGGAGCAGAGTGGGATGAATATAAAAATTATGTATGAAAGTGAGACATGTAATTTACAGGTTATGGTGCAACGTGAGATTTAAGTAAATACTTCCGGGAGCGAATCATATTTTGGCCCCATAGAAATTAGGCCAAAAAAGTAAATATCTCATCAAAGTTTCTATCAAATCCCACTTTAGTTTTTTATGATTAATTTAATTCATATGAGAAATATACACACATACATATATGTATGTATGTATATATTTACATATATATAAATATATAAATATTTATTATTTATGGTGAAAAATATACATTAAAATTTAATAAAGGACAATTTTCAGAATACTTTTTTCATATATAAAAATAATAATTAAAAGTAAACAAAAAAAATGAAGGCTTTTCATTTCGCAAAAATCATTAAGAATACGTGCAATGAACATGTACCTAACTAGTTATTAATAAATGGTCAGATGATACATATGGTTTCGAGTAGGAAAATGTTCGGTTTGGTTCGGTTCAATACCAAACCATGCCATGAACGGAACCATGCACCCTTATTGGTTCCACAAAATAAAGAAACTGAACTGGACATTGTATGGCAAAACCCAAAGCGAACCAAAGCGTGTTTCCTTCGGTTCGATTCGGTTCGGTGGATTGAGGGGTAGAAAAATAATTTTGATAAAAAGTTGCTCAAATTTAACATATTCTTGAATATGAAATAAATCAGACTCAATTGACATTTATGATGAATTAGCACAAGAACATTAACAGTTACAATAAATTGAAACCGTTTAAAATCAAATTTATATAAGTATGGAATTTATCATTTCATTTTACACAAATATAATTTTGAAAAGACATGAACACCTTGGGCCGAGAATACCTTGATAAGTAAAAATAATATATATCACAACGTCAAAACAGGTGATGTGTCCTCATACACACGAAGTATACAAGACAAAAGAATTACTCAGCGAAAGTCCTATCCACTATATCTACAAAAGAATCCTCTGAACCCGAGTCAGCTACCTAACACCACAAACGAAGAGTTTGGAACAAATCCTTCTTAATTCAAGCAACATCAGACTCCAAATTCTCAAAAATCCTATGATCCCTCTCATTCCAAATGGTCCACCAAATCGCCAAAGGGGCAGATTCGCATAAAAAATTCCTTCTGCGTTTATATAAAGACCACCCTCGAAGAAGCTCAATGACCAATCTAGGCATAACCCACAAAACACCTTCTAGAAGAAAAAACCAACTTTATAACTCCCTTACAACAAGGAAATGCTCTAGCAAATGGTTAATAGTCTCCTCTTCTGGTTTACACATGAAGCACAGTTGACGTAGATCTTTCCGTGAGCTCTCAGATTGTTACCTGTTAAGAACTTAAGATAGCTTCCCAAACAAAAAAAGCTACCCTACTGGGAACTTTTTCTTTCCAAGAAATTTTGTAGAAAGATAATTTAAAAAGATGTGAACTCCTGAGGTTAAAACTACGTTGGAATACACTCGAATGCAATGTTATCGAGTTTGAAGCTTCAATCGGACTATTTTGCTTCATGAGTAAATAAAATTTGGCAACCATTAACCAATCGTTTGCTTGATTATGATAGATCCATTAAATCTATAAATCATGTTACAGTTAAGGCTCCACTCTCCTTTATTAGATCAAATTGAACTCCAAGAATAAGAGACATTGAAGAAGCACATAATACCGATACAGATCAGAAGAAAAAAGATATATCTCGAAAAATATTTGATAGCTCAGATAAATAAAAGATTTCGATAAATAATTGGAGAGAATGAGAAGAGATAGAGAAATGAGAGATGTCAATTGGAAAATGAAGAGAGAGAATATCAGTTAGATGAGAGAGGCGATAACATAACGAGATGAAAGTTTACAGATTTTAATTAGGGTTTCCATCTAGAACGGTTCAAATTATGTCTAAGTGATCAACTATACATAGATAGATGGCTAGGATCTAATAAAACTTTACATGGTTTGGAGACGGTTGGTTTGGTTTTGTGGCGACCCGGCCCGGGCCCGAGATGGGACCGAGGGTCGGACCGCCCAAATAAGGAGGGAAACAAGTAGGCAATTAAACATGCAAGGACATAATTTATAAAAAACGACGTGACGCAACATTGAGTCGCAAAGACGCCTCGGCACCAAACGGCCGGATATTTTAAAACTTTTAAACCCGATAAACGCTAAACAAAATAACCAAGTCTTCGGCGACACTACATGCCGAACCCAAGCTAACAGCTTTAAAACAAGAATTAAAGAAGAGCTAATAGCATGCTCGGCGAAGACTAATACGTGGAGGATAATAACAAGTTAACCAAAGCTCGGCTTACACAATGCCTAAGGCACAAAAGTTACAAGTACTACAAGTATTAAACTACTAGCGCTAATAAGATTTACAATCAAGTCTACACAAATACCCAAGCATAGTCTAGTTGACTTGCTTAACCCGTCGTCCTTACAAAATATAAAGACAAGAGGAAGAGGCCATCAAAAACCACCTCTTCAAGAATCAACGGTCACCAAAAGGGCACAAGGCACGAACACAATAGTCAACGAAAGCAGACCTGCCTTGCTAGGATCTAAAGCAAGAAGGGGAAAGGGTAAGTCATAAAGACTTGTAAGCTATTAATCATGCATGTCATGGCAAGATGCAACATTCAAGGCAAGATATCAACACAAGCATAAAATCATATATCCAGATGCACATTGTTTCACATAAGTGCGCATAAATAAATCACATAGGATAAGGATATATGGAGAGCCGGCCGCTACGTAGTTCCCGCGCATACAAGCGTTATCTGAATGTGCGGGTATCGAATGTGTGTAAGTACATCGATCTTCCGAGGAGATGCCCTGGATAGTCACCAAGTGATGCTCTTAAATGATTACAAGATGGGAGCTTACTTCCCCACCGTGGCCACAAGTGGAGGCGTGTGTGCACAAAGACGGATGCCACTGACTCATGCAATGCCAAGTAATGTATACTTAACAAAATCTCAAGTAGAGAACGAGATCGACAAGAGCGATCTCGCTCAAGACAAGTAAATTATTCTCATCAATAACCAAGTAGGGTTGAGTTCGACAAGAGCGAACTCACATGTCAATTAGTCATTCCATAATATGACAAATAAGATCAAGCAGGGCAATCAATTCAAGTTCAAAGTCTAGAATTATTATTCTTAGGGAAACGCGATTAGAACGTCGTAGGGATTAATCTGTGAGCCGGTATTGTTCAATAGCTCGCTAATCTTGACTCGCTGAGTCGCTCTAATAGTTCATCCAATAGAGTTAGGACGCTAAATGCATCACAAACCCTCTTCTAAGTTCTCGCATATGATCGGCTAGGTCATTAATCCGTTTAACAACCGTAGTTAAGAATTATCGATAATTCGAATTCAAGGGACCTTAGAATCATTCTTTCAAGGTTATTAAAATGCAAGGGTCCAAGAACGTTATTTATTCGTAGGGAAACATAGAACACAATTCATTCTAGGCCTAGGGCCCAATTCAATAGGATAATCAACACAAGGCATATGAAACCCTAGAATTCAAAATTCCCAAGAGTTATCAAAATCTATTAGTTCAAGAACATTAGTTGCTTCCTAAGGAAGCATAGAACATAATTAATTCTAGGCATAGGCCTCAAGCAACAAGATGGACATATTAATCAAAATCTCAAGAGACCAATTCAACCTAGATCATGGCATGGGCATGGAAAAGCATGGGGATCAATAGACAAGGGGGATCATGGCAAGTCTAATCATACAACCTAAGGGGGAAATCAATAGCTTACCTTCACCAAGGAAAAGGAAGGTTGGAGCACAAAGTAATCGGATGGAAACGATCTCCTCGTCGGTAGCTTCACACCGGTGGTCTCGGCTCGGCAAACGGAAGTCGGGAGCTCAATCTAGGGGAATCACACACACCAATCTCACCTATTCTCTACACACACTAACCATGGCAAGAGAGAGAGAGAGAAAATCTGATAATGGAGAGTTTAAGGCAAAGTCAACAAGAGAGGCCTTTTATATCTTGCATGATTTGGTGGAAATCCAAATGTCAAGAGGGAGAAGAGTGGTGGAATCCACATGTCCAAAGGAGGTTGCTTGAGATTAGGACTAATCTAGCTTGATTAGGGTTTAATAGGTTGGATTAGGATCAATTAGGAAGGGGGTTTAAGTGGTTAATTAGGTCACAAAAGAGAAGAGGAAAATTCCCGTAGAGCTGAAAGGGTGAGGCGGGCGCCTCATGAGCCATGCGGCCGCCTCGATGCCGAGAAGGTTGCCATTTTTCATTTGCTCTCGCATTGGGCGGGCGCCACTGAGCCATGCTCGAACTTCGAGCACCAAAACTTGACCTAAACAAGTCCTAAATGGTCCCAAGCTCATGGGCAACCATTCTAGGGTCTAACACAACTCAAAACATGTCCGAAACACACCCGAACATCACCCGGAACAAGGTAGGACAAGGCTCGAGTCAAGCGACGATTGGTTGACGAATCAAACCCGGATCAAACGCTAATAAAACTAGGGTAACTTGGGCATGGAATAGGCTTGTTTAATCATGGTTATGACTTGAATACAAGTCCGGGAACTCAAGGAACAATTCGCACGTCGAAATACGAGCAAAACGGGAGACGGGTGAAATCGCTAAGGCCAAAACAAGGCAAGAAGGTTTCTAAACTTCCCAACAAGCTTACTATGATCAAGGTGAGTGTTCTAAGTCATCTATGAAAGACAATAGAACCCTAACAAGTCTCGGTTGAGTGCAAATCAAGCTAAGGCAACACTCAAGGCATAACGGGAAGGTATGCTAAGCATAGAAGGTAATCAAGCGACAAGGAATGCAATAATGATAATACGAGTCAGGCATGGACAAAAAGAGATATCTAATCATGTTAAAGCATGAAACAAGCATGTTATTAAGGCATAGAACAAGTAATGCAAGTAATGGGTTTGGGTTCTCACATCCTCCCCCACTTAAAGGAATTTAGTCCCTAAATTCTTACCGGAGTCATCGAATAGGAAAGGGTATTTTTCTCTCATATCAAGCTCGGTCTCCCACGTGGCTTCCTCAATATCGTGATTCTTCCACAAGACCTTCACCAAGGGAATTTTCTTTGTCCTCAACACTTGCTCTTTCGTGTCCAGAATCCTCACCGGCTTCTCATCATAAGACAGGTCAGGCTCAAAAGTAATCTCTTCATAGGTAAGGACATGCGACTCATCCTTCAAGTATTTGCGTAGCATCGAGACATGAAAGACGTCATGAACATCCGATATAGAAGGCGGCAATGCTAACCGATACGCCAAAGCTCCAATCCTTTCTAGGATCTCGAATGGTCCAATGAATCGAGGCGAAAGTTTACCCTTCTTTCCAAATCGCTTAGTACCGCGTCGGGGCGATACTTTCAAGAACACATAGTCACCAACCTGAAATTCTAGGTCGCCTCCTGTTATCCGCGTAGCTCTTTCTCGCTCTACTGGCCGTAAGCAATCTATCTCTAATAAGCTTCACGCCTCACCGATCGTTGTACCATCTCCGAACCCCAAAGTTTAGCTTCACCAACCTCATCCCAGCAAATCGGTGAACGACACTTGCGCCCATATAAAGCCTCATATGGCGCCATCTCAATACTGGACTGGTAACTATTATTGTATGCGAATTCGGCTAACGGTAAGTGGGAATCCCAACTACCCTTGAAATCCATGGCACAAGCACGCAACAAATCCTCCAGTACCTGAATCAATCTCTCCGATCGACCATCGATCGGGTGGAAAGCCGTACTAAAGTTTAACTGCACTCCAAAGCTTCCTCGCAAAGAATGCCGAACTGAAGTGAACCCGGGTCTCTATCCGAAACAATGCTAATCGAATGCCGCGGCAATCTCACGATGTCCTGGACATACAATGCTGCCAACTGACTCAAACTATAAGTCATCGCAACAGGGATAAAATGTGAAGATTTGGTCAACCTATCCACAACAACCCAAACTGCATCGAAACCTCGGCGAGTACGTGGCAATCCCGTCACAAAATCCATGGTGATATGCTCCCACTTCCACTCCCAGATCTCAAGTGGTCAAGCAAACCGGCAGTGTCTCGGTGTTCGCCTTAACCCGCCGACACGTCAAGCATCTAGACACATAGTCTCGCTATTTCTCTCTTCATCCCATTCCACCGTAATCGCTCTTCAAGTCCCTATACATTTTAGTACTCCCTGGATGTATAGTATACTTGGCCTTGTGAGCCTCATCAAGAACCATACGCTTAACCCCATCGGTAGAAGGCACACAAACCCTACCACGAAAAGTCAAAATCCCATCGGTGTTCAAAGCAAACTCCGGTGTCTTACCATCACCCAAGCCATCAATAATCTTCCCTAACTCAGAATCAGAAACTTGAGCCTTCTTAATCAACTCAAACAACGCAGGCGTAGCACGCACGCTAGCAAAGATAACCCTATGCTCATTCGCAACTGGACTCCATTCTCTGACGCCCTCAAGCATCTTCCACTCCTTCATCATCAAACAAGACATAAACGCCTTTCCTACTCAAGGCATCCGCAACAACATTAGCTTTCCCTGATGATATGAAATAATGCAGTCATGATCCTTCAGTTTCTCCATCCATCGCCTCTGTCGCATATTCAACTCTTTTTGTGAAAAGAGATACTTCAAACTCTTATGATCGGTGAATATCTCAAACCTAGCCCCGTAAAGATAATGCTTCCACTTGTGGAGCGCAAAGATGATAGCTGCCAGTTCAAGGTCATGCGTCGGGTAATTCTGCTCATAAGGTGATAGCTTCCTCGAAGCATAGGCAATAACTCTCCCATTCTGCATAAGCACGCAACCCAAGCCTTCTAACGAGGCGTCGCTGTAAATCACAAAGTTCTCACAACCACTGGGCAATGCCAAAATAGGAGCCGTAGTCAACCTCCTTTTCAACTCCTGAAAACTAGCCTCGCACTTATCACTCCATATAAAAATAGACTTCTTCTGAGTCAAATTAGTCATCGGAGTAGCGATCTTCGAAAACCCCTCAATGAACCTACGGTAATAACCAGCCCAAGAAACTACGGACCTCGGTCACCGCATTCAGGCGCCTTCCACTTAGTAATCGCCTCAACCTTGGATGGATCCACCGCGATACCATCACTAGACACCACGTGCCCTAGGAAAGAAACTTGCTCAAGCCAGAAAGCACACTTACTAAATTTCGCGTAAAGTTGCTTCTTCCGCAAGATAGAAAGAACTTCTCTCAAGTGATTCGCGTGTTCCTCTCGTGACTTGGAGTACACAAGAATGTCATCAATAAAAACCACTACAAAGCAATCGAGATACTCGTGGAAAACCCTATTCATCAAGTCCATGAAAACTGCAGGTGCGTTGGTCAACCCAAATGGCATCACAACAAACTCATAGTGACCATAACGCTGCATTTTAAGGCCGCTTCGACATCCTCCGCTCTAACCCTCAACCGGTGATAGCCGCCTCAAGTCAAACTTGGAATAGACAACCGAACCCCGGTTGATCAAAAAGATCGCCAATGTGGGCAAGGGATACCTATTTTTGATAGTAACCCGGTTCAACTGCCGATAGTCTATACAAAGCCGTAAACTACCATCCTTCTTCCTCACAAACAACACCTGCACCCCAAGGAGATACACTCTGGCTTTAATGAACTCCCTATCTAGAAGTTCCCGCAATGATCCTTCAACTCTCGCACCGCCTGAGCCATACGTAAGGTGCCCTAGAAATAGGCGAAGTCCCCGGCAATAGTTCAATACGTAACTCTAGTTCTCTGGCCGAGGCAAAGCATACTCTAAGAAAAGACATCGGGAACTCATTAACTACCGGATATCCTCTAGCTTAGCGTAAGACATGCTAGTATCAAGAACACAAGCTAAATACCCCGCACACCCGCCGATAAGAGTTGTCTAGCCCGCAGCGTAAATAATATGAACCCCACTCATAGCATGATCACCCGAAACACAAATTCGAATACCGGCATGGCAAAAGTTACTTTCTTACGACGGCAATCAACTAAAGCATGGTGCACACATAGCCAATCCATACCAAGAATCACATCAAAGTCTCTAATAGGCAATACTACCAAATCAAGATGCAAGACTCGATCATGAACAAGCACATCACGCCTCTATAGACCTCGACGCCAACAAGCAATCACCCAACTGTAGACACCTCAAGCACATAAGGTAATCAAGGTGCAAGACACATAAATGTTCTAGGAAATGCGATGCAACATAAGAATGGGTAGAACCAGATCTATAAGAACTCGAGCATGATGACCGAAGACCGAAAGAGTACCTCCGATCACGTAAGTAGACTCTGGAACACCTCGCCGATCAAGCGCGAAGACACGAGCTCGCGCTTTAGACGCCCATCGCTATCCTCTTGGATCCGCATCGCCGAATCGACCTCGAGGATCGAATCGCTTCTAGACTTAGGACGCCTGAGCCGATGATTTGGATCTCCACAACTAAGACACGTGCCAAGTCTGGTCCGACACTTCTCGCTAGAGTGCCCAATCTTATTACAATAAGAACAAACCAATGGTCCTCCGCCCTGAGTCTGCTGCCCCTGAGGAGCAGAGCACTACTACCGCGACTCTCGACGGCGCCTATCCCGACCACCGATCGATGCCTACTCGACCACCACCGCGACGATTGCCCCGGTAGCCGCACCGATTTTAAGATCGACTCTACCGGCCGCTAAGATCGCCGCCGAGAAGATCGCACAGATGCTTCGCCTCGTGCTCCTCAATGTCTCGCCGATCTCATACGCACGATCTACCGCACTCCTGCACCGCTAACCGTAGGGATAACAATCAAGCTTCTCGTATTCGGCCTTCAACCCCTTCACGAACCTCTCGGGTCCTCGTGTCTCATCTTGCACCGATGTGCACAATAACGGACAACTCGCTGAATTTAGAAGAATACCGAGCTATAGACATGGAACCTTGCTCCAATTCCCCCGGAATTCTTTCTCCCTTCGCTGTCTAATCACTGTAGGCACATAAGTAGCCCTAAACTCTGCCTCAAATGTAGGCCACACCTGCGCCACCCGATTCAACTCCCAACTAGCAAGTAAAACCTCCCACCAATGATTGGCGGCTCCTCTAAGCTTATAAGCAGCTAAGATCACTTTCTCCTCCTCCGTGCAATCCAAAGTTGTTGCAAAGATTTTCTTCACATCCTCAAGCCATAGCTCGGCCATACTAGCATCCGCCTCCCTCAAAAGATGGAGGCTTCATTTTCAAGAATCTCTAACACAAGGCATTATTCCGAGCCCTAGCACCCTGGTGGTATAGCCGCACGAGGTGGCGACACTCTCGCCTCCCCGCTCGGGGTGGTGGTGGAGGAGGTACATTCTCGACCCCGGCCAAGCCGGGCCATCTCTGGCCATAATCTCTGCCATACGACGGCACAAATCCGCCATCCGAGCATTCATGCCCACCGGATTCTGGTGGTGGAGGTGGCAACTCCACTTCAGTTCCTCAGAACTCTCCGGTCGGCCTCTACCTCGGCCTACACGGTCCGGCTCTAGGTTCACCATCAAGCACCTATAAGAATTCACTCGACGTTAGAACATCACACCAAGAAACAACCCACCTAGGCCATGGAACCTATCCTGGCCGATAGCTAACCTAAAACAAGCTCGATATTAATCAGCGACCCCCGGCCCGAGATGGGACCGAGGGTCCTGACCGCCCAAATAAGGAGGGAAACAAGTAGGCAATTAAACATGCAAGGACTTAATTCACAAAAACGACGTGACGCAACATTGAGTCGCAAAGACGCCCGGCACCAAACGGCCGGATATTTTTAAAACTTTTAAACCCGATAAACGCTAAACAAATATAACCAAGTCTTCGGCGACACTACATGCCGAACCCAAGCTAACAGCTTCAAAGACAAGAATTAAAAAGAGCTAATAGCATGCTCACGGAAGACTAAAACGTGGAGGAATAATAACAAGTTAACCAAAGCTCGGCTTAACACAATGCCTAAGACAAAAGTTACAAGTACTACAAGTATTAAACTACTAGCGCTAATAAGATTTACAATCAAGTTCTACACAAATACCCAAGCATAGTCTAGTTGACTTGCTTAACCCGTCGCCCTTACAAAAATTATAGACAAGAGTAAGAGGCCATCAAAACCACCTCTTCAAGAATCAACGGTCACCAAAAGGGCACAAGGCACGAACACGCCTAGTCAACGAAAGCAGACCTGCCTTGCTAGGATCTAAAGCAAGAAGGGGAAAGGGTAAGTCATAAAGACTTGTAAGCTATTAATCATGCATGTCATGGCAAGATGCAACATTCAAGGCAAGATATCATCACAAGCATAGAATCATATATCCGTGATGCACATTGTTTCACATAAGTGCGCATAAATAAATCACATAGGATAAGGATATATGGAGAGCCGGCCGCTACGTAGTTCCCGCATACAAGCGTTATCTGAATGTGCGGTATCGAATGTGTGTAGTACATCGATCTTCCGAGGAGATGCCCTGATAGTCACCAAGTGATGCTCTTAAATGATTACAAAGATGGGAGTTACTTCCCCACCGTGGCCACAAGTGGAGGCGTGTGTGCACAAAGACGGATGCCACTGACTCATGCATATGCCAAGTAATGTATACTTAACAAAATTTCAAGTAGAGAACGAGATCGACAAGAGCGATCTCGCTCAAGACAAGTAAATTATTCTTATCAATAACAGTAGGGTTGAGTTCGACAAGAGCGAACTCACATGTCAATTAGTCATTCCATAATATGACAGCCAAGATCAAGGTGGCAATCAATTCAAGTTCAAAGTCTAGAATTATTATTCTTAGGGAAACGCGATTAGAACGTCGTAGGGATTAATCGTGAGCCGGTATTGTTCAATAGCTCGCTAATCTTGACTCCGCTGAGTCGCTCTCTAATAGTTCATCCAATAGAGTTAGGACGCTAAATGCATCACAAACCCTTTCTAAGTTCTCGTGATATGATCGGCTAGGTCATTAATCCGTTTAACAACCGTAGTTAAGAATTATCGATAATTCGAATTCAAGGGACCTTAGAATCATTCTTTCAAGGTTATTAAAATGCAAGGGTCCAAGAACGTTATTTATTCGTAGGGGAACATGGAACACAATTTGTTCTAGGCCTAGGACCCAATTCAATAGGATAATCATTACAAGGCATATGAAACCCTAGAATTCAAAATTCCCAAGAGTTATCAAAATCTATTAATTCAAGAACATTAATTGTTCCTAAGGAAGCATAGAACATAATTAATTCTAGGCATAGGTCTCAATCAACAAGATGGACATATAATCAAAATCTCAAGAGACCAATTCAACCTAGATCATGGCATGGGCATGGAAAAGCATGGGGATCAATAGACAAGGGGATCATGGCAAGTCTAATCATACAACCTAAGGGGAAATCAATAGCTTACCTTCACCAAGGAAAAGGAAAGTTGAAGCACAAAGTAATCGGATGGAAACGATCTCCTCGTCGGTAGCTTCACACCGGTGGTCTCGGCTCGGCAAACGGAAGTCGGGAGCTCAATCTAGGGGAATCACACACACCAATCTCACCTATTCTCTACACACACTAACCATGGCAAGAGAGAGAGAGAGAAATCTGATTATGAGAGATTAAGGCAAAGTCAACAAGAGAGAGGCCTTTTATACCTTGCATGGATTTTGGTGGAATTCCAAATGTCAAGAGGAGAGGAGTGGTGGAATCCACATGTCCAAAGGAGGATTGCTTGGGATTAGGACTAATCTAGCTTGATTAGGGTTTAATAGGTTGGATTAGGGCAATTAGGAAGGGGGTTTAAGTGGTAATTGGGTCACAAAAATTGAAGAAGAAAATCTCCAGTAGCTGAAATCAAAGAGGGTGAGGCGGGCGCTCATGAAGCCATGCGCGCCGCTCCATTTTTCATTTGCCGAGAAGGATTGCCATTTTTCATTTGCTCTCGATTGGGGCGGGCGCCTCACTGAGCTGCGCGCCGCCTCGACTGAGCACCAAAACTTGACCTAAACAAGTCCTAAATGGTCCCAAGCTCATGGGCAACCATTCTAGGTCTAACACAACTCAAAACATGTCCGAAACACACCCGAACATCACCCGAACAAGGTAGGACAAGGCTCGAGTCAAGCGACGATTGGTTGAATCAAACCCGATCAAACGCTAATAGAACTAGGGTAACTTGGGCATGGAATAGGCTTGTTTAATCATGGTTATGACTTGAATACAAGTCCGGGAACTCAAGGAACAATTCGCACGCCGAAATACGAGCAAAACGGAGACGGTGAAATCGCTAAGGCCAAAACAAGGCAAGAAGGTTTCTAAACTTCCAACAAGCTTACTATGATCAAGGCGAGTGTTCTAAGTCATCTATGAAAGACAATAGAACCCTAACAAGTCTCGGTTGAGTGCAAATCAAGCTAAGGCAACACTCAAGGCATAACGGAAGGTATGCTAAGCATAGAAGGTAAACAAGCGACAAGGAATGCAATAATGATAATACGAGTGCATGGACAAAAAGAGATATCTAACATGTTAAAGCATGAAACAAGCATGTTATTAAGGCATAGAACAAGTAATGCAAGTAATGGGTTTGGGTTCTCAC
>CM028378.1:10469463-10496059 GCA_013146195.2 Codonopsis lanceolata | reverse complement strand
TCCTTTGACATTTATCGCATGTTTTGCAAAATATTTCAGCATCTCTAAAAATGGTAGGCCAATATAAACCAGATTGTAAGATTTTCCTAGCATTTTTACCACTACTAAAATGACCACCACAAGAGTATTCAAGACAAAATGCCAAGATACTTTGTTATTCTTGATCTGGAATACATCTTCTCATTAAGGAGTCTGAACACATTTTGAATAAATGAGGTTCTTCCCAAAAATACTTTTTAGCATCTGCCAAAAATTTCCTCCTTTGATAAAAATCAAAATCAGGATTAATGATATCTGCGACATGGTTATTCACAAAATCAGCATACCATGGTTCGAAATTTTTAATTGCTAACAATTGTTCATCGAGAAAGCCTTCATTCATGGGGATTTTATTATCAAGAAGTTGACGTTCAAGCAAAGGTAAAAATTCCAACCTAGACAAATGGTCGGCAACAACATTTTATGTTCCCTTTTTATCTTTAATAGTAATGTCAAATTCTTGTAATAATAGCATCCATCTAATGAGCCTAGGCTTGGCCTCTTTCTTGCTCAACATATATTTTAGGGCTGCATGGTCAGAGAATATAATAACTTTTGAACCTAATAGGTAGGATCGAAATTTCTCTAATGCAAACACAACAACTAAAAATTCTTTTTGAGTGGTTGTATAATTGAGTTGTGCATCATTTAATGTCCTACTCGTGTAATGAATTACGTGGGGTTTCTTATCTACCCTCTGTCCTAACACAACTCCAACTGTAAAATCCGATGCATCACACATGATCTCAAAAGGGAGAGACCAATCAGGGCTGGTTAAAATATAAGCTGTTGTTAATTGTTCTTTTAACAAATTAAATGCATTTAAGCATTCTTGATCAAAAATAAATTCAGTATCTTTTGCCAAAAGATTGCATAGAGGTTTACAGATTTTTGAAAAATCTTTTAAAAATCTTATATAAAAACCTTGCATGACCTAGAAAACTTCTAACACCTTTGACTGTAGTTGGGGGAGGTAATTGGGATATAACTTCGATTTTGGCTTTATCGATCTCAATTCCTTTGTTAGACACAATATGACCTAAAACTATTTCATATTTAACCATGAAATGGCTTTTCTCCCAACTTAGGGTCAAATTAGTTTTGCAACATCTTTTAAGAACTGATGTTAGATTTTCTAAACAATTATCAAAAGATTTTCCTAATACTGAAAAATCGTCCATAAACACTTCCACACATCTGTGGGTTCCCGGGATGCGTGCTCCCGCGCCCCGCGCGCCCTTGGATAGGGGTGCGCGTACGTGCGGATGCGGTGACATCCACTGCTCTCGTTCCACCCTCCCTTTTCTAGGGGAAGACGAAATCAAAAGTGCGAGAGGAGTGCTGTCGGAATAGCGCGTTGGAATGCGCCTCGGTTGCCTTTAGTGGATTTTGATCCAATATGGGAGCTTTGGGTTTTCTATGTCAAGTTATCCCTTTTTTAGGGGATACCAGGATATAGGAATGCATCACCCTTCTATTCCCATTCTCCCTTTTTTAGGGGAAAACGTGAAAGTGCAAGGAAGGAATGTTGCAGCGCCCCCACTATGGATTTTATGAAAATAGCCTTATGGCCTATCTCGGATCACTATGGGTGCTTTGGGTTTTCTACGTCAAGTTATCCCTTTTTTAGGGGATACCAGGACATAGGAATACATCACCTTTCCATTCCCATTTTCTCTTTTTTAGGGGAAAACAGAAAAGTGCAAAGAAAGATGTTGCGAGGCCCCACTGGATCCAAAATGTTTTAGAGTCGCCATCTTTATTTTTAAAGCAAAACCAAAACCAGAGAGTAAAAACGTTCCTAAGTTACGAGTTGGGAAGGTGCTAGGCACCCAACTTTTCGGTCTCAAAATTTTGGCTAAAGTATGCTTTTTGTTATATTTATTTAACAGATAAATAAAGCATTAACTACCTACAAATACATCCATTTGTCTACATTATTTACAGACTTGCAACTATCTCTTTTACAAATAATTACAAATATACCTGAAAATATTTGGCCATAATAACGGTTCTATTACATAATATTTCCTAATCTAATCCGGGCAGCACAACGGCTTATATTGACTACATTGGGCCGGATTTTAAATACAACTTTAAATAATAAATGAGCGGAAAAGTAAATGGATAAATAAAATAACGCCCTTAAAGGTTTTTACCTTTTAGAGCGGGGTGTGCTCGCTCTGTCTTTCTCGGGAGAGGAGACTTTTATTGCTGTTGCTGATGTGATTTGGGCAGAGTGACAGCTTATATATGGTGTTTTTGGCTCACTCACTCGGGCATAATGACGGTTTAGTTTTTGTGGTTTTGGCTTATTTGGTTAGGCGGAATAACGGCTTATATGGGTTGATTTTCAGCCTATTACTCGGGCAGAGTAACGACTTACTTTATGGTTTTTGGGCCGGGGAAATAGGGTGGATACCTAGCTGGGGGGCTAAGGCTCACTTCTACCGGTTGGTTTTGTGTTTGGAGGAAATTTGGCAGAGTTTCGAGGCTTTTTGAGGTGATCGCTCACTATCTCACTTCGCTCTCTATTTCTCCAGCGTAACGAGAACGCGGAGAATTTTTATCGAAGAAAAGGTGTGTCGAATGAAGAGCTGAGAGCCTGTATTTATAGGCTGAACTGAGGACATCGATGGAATTAAAATTCCTTCCTTGCGCATCAGTCGGGTTGTACACTGCGCAGGAGAAATTGCATTTTGCGGCGAATGAATCAAAAAACTGGGCGCAGCGTAGTATAAAATTGGGCGCAACCCACTAAATTGGGCGCCACACCCAATTTTTGTGGTGGCCATGCCCAATTTCAAACTTCTCCTTTTTTGTGCACTCTGGTCCCTGCAGTTCGTCCTTTTGCGCATCCTGCTTTGTTCTTTTGCACTTTTGACCCTGTAACTTGACATTTGTTAATGTTTTAACAGGTCTTGATATTTTATGTCATGTCACATACCAGGGGTACGAAATTGGGGTGTCTACAACATCTTTCGACTAAATCAGAAAATATAGAAATCATGCATTTTTGAAAAGTGGAAGGTGCATTACATAATCTAAAGGGCATCCTTCTAAATGGAAAGGTACCAAAGGGACATGTAAATGTAGTCTTCTCTTGGTCTTCCGATGCAAGTGGAATTTGATTTTAACCGGAAAAACCATCAAGAAAACAGTAATAATCATGGTCAGCTAATCTTTCAAGGATTTTGTCAATGAAGGGCAAAGGAAAGTGATCGTTCTTTGTAGCCGCATTTAGTTTCCTTAAATCAATGCACATTCTATAGCCAGTAATAGTTCTTGTGGGAACTAACTCATCTTTCTAATTTTTAACAACATTGATTCCTGATTTCTTAGGAACTACTTGAACTGGACTAACCCATTTACTATCAATTATCGGGTAAATTGTACTCGCATCAAGAAGCTTAAGCACTTCTTTCCTAACTGCTTTTTCCATATGGGGGTTAAGTCTTCTTTGACGTTCTCTAGAAGGTTTGGTACCTTCTTCCAAATGAATTCTATAAATACACATAGAAGGACTAATACCTTTCAAATCTGCTAAGGACCAACCTATAGCTTCTTTATGTGTCCATAATACTTTTAACAAGCTTGCCTCTTGTTCTTCCGTTAAATCCGCAACAATTATAACGGGCAAAGTTTTACCTTCCCCAAGAAACACATATTTCAAGTGGGATGGTAATGGCTTTAAGTCTACTTCAGAAGGAGATTTAATAGATGGGATAAACTTAGGAACTTCAAGTTTAACTTTATCTTTCTGATCCTCCTTAAGAATTTCAGATTCTTCTTTTACTAAATCTTCATCAATTTCTATTTTAGGACTTTCTATTTCTTCTTTACTTTCACTATCATCTTTAGGAGCTTCTAGTTTCTCCTTTTCCTTTTTGGCATCCTCCTCGAGGAGTTCTCTTTCTAATTCTTCCATATCAAATACTAAATCGGGGAAGTCTCTATGAACATAGCTAGTCTTCTCCGAACATCTCTTTCTCTAACTCGTCATCATTTAAATTTGCTTCAAAGTTTTGAGCTATAAGATTCTCTATTTCATTAATTGAAAAACATGCATTCATGTCACTCGGTCTGTCTAATGTATCAAAAATTGAAAACTCTACAGTTTCTCCCATAACTGACATCGATAGCTTACCATTCTTCACATTAATCATGGGTTTTAACAAGATAGGAACTTCATTATTAGTGCATATTTTTCTTTCCATCTCTAGAACCACAAAGTCGACTGGTATGATCAACTTATCTACTTGAACCAAAATATCTTCTACTATTCCTAAGGGATGTTTGACCGAACGGTCAGCTAACTGTAAAGACATAGTAGTGGGTTTTAATTATCACAATCCTATTTGTTTGTAAACAGGGAAAGACATTAAATTGATACTCGCTCCTAAATCAAGCATAGCTTTCATCTTTTTCGAACTACCCAAGGAAACTTGGATATTGAAACCACCTGGATCTTTTAATTTAGGGGGAGTTCAGGTTGTAATAGTACACTAACGTTTTCAGAAACAATTATTTTCTCATTCTTTTCAAATTTGTGCTTCCTAGAGTGGAGATTTTTGAGAAACTTGGCATATGATGGAATATTTTTAATAACATTGAGCAAAGGAAGATTAATATTAACTTTGGACAACATATTATAAATTTCCATAAATTGTTTGTCAATCTTGTTTTTCATTAACCTACCAGGGAATGGTATTGGTGGAACATATGGTGGAGGAGCAACATATGGTTCCTCAAGAGGTTCTGCCTCTTGTTCTTTTTCTTTCTCTTGGATTTCTTTATCTTGAATTTTTTTTTATCTTTATCTTGAATTTCTTTATCTTTACATTTTCTTTTGTTTGAATTTCTTCACCAGAGTTATCTACATTATCAGGAACATCAGTAGAATGAGTAGGATCACTTACCTCTTCTCCAATGACTCTACCACTACGCAGAGTAGTGATAGATTTTGCTTGTTTTGTTTGACTAGGGAACTTCCCTTCTTCTCGTCCTTGTAAAACTTGAGCAAGGTCTTTCCTAAAACCATCAATGGCTTCCATTACATGTCTGTTGAAAACTGTCTGTCTACCTTTAAATCCATCAGATTTTGCTTCTTCAATCTGCACCTATCCTTGCTTAGGAAATTGTTGAGGCTGCAAGGGCTTATTTCCTCCCCATAAAAAGTTAGGGTGATTCCTCCAACCTGGATTGTATGCATTCAGGATAAAAAGCACTAGAAGGACAAAAAATAGTAGCATGAGAATTTAATCCACAAATAACACACAATTCTTGAATTTGGGATCTACTTTGTAATAGGACTTCCATTTGTGCCTTCAATTGTTCTATTTGTGCTTGAGTATCTAAATTATCTTGAACTTGGAACAAACTTCTACTTTAACCTCTTCTACTTTTCTGTTGGGAATTTGCACTTAACATCTCAAATAAATTTTCCAATTCAGCTGGTGTCATTATACTAATAGAACCACCGGCTGCACTATCGACCATAGTTTGCAAAGCAGGTGAAAGAGCATGATAAAATTGAGTTACTAACACATCTTGAGATAAATTATGATGGGGACACATGATAAGTAAATTTTTAAATCTATCTCATGCTTCATGGAATGTTTCTCCTGGTTTTGTTTGAAAAGCTATAATTTGCTTTCTATAGTCCGAAAGAGATGCATGTTGATAGAATTTTCTCATAAACAAATCTTATAGTTGAGCCTAAGTATAAACACTTCTAGGTGCTAAGTTCATAAACCATCTTTTTGCTACATCTTTTAATGCACATTGAAAGTATCTCATTTTTAATTGATCTTCCGTTAAACCTCCTAATGGAAAATTATCAGTCATAAAACTGTATTCTTTAACAAAACTTGCTGGGTCTTCAGATGGCAATCCATGGAATGAAGGCAACATATTATAAAAATGGACCTTTAAGTTCAAAATTTCTTACCGCCTCCGGTAATACTAGACATGATGGTGTTGCATTCAACATGGGACGACCATAATTATTTATAGTTCTTTGATTTACTACTACTTCCATATTTCGATCAGTTGGTTCCTCCCTTCTTTGATTTACCGGAGGAACCAGATTTTCAGGATTTTGATTATTATTATCTATTGGAGGATCAGCCAGAGGATCCTTTCCATTTATTTGTTCTTGGTTAACAGGTGGATTTTCCAAATTATCAAGATCTTCTTGATTCTTACCAATATTATTTATATTTTGATTTAAATTTACTAGCTTGGGATTTAAAGATCTACGACCGTGCATAAAATACAAAAATTAAAAACAAATAAACAATTAAACTAAAAATAAATTAAAAATCTTTTTGTATTTTTCTTTTTATAAAAAACTGAATTTAAAAGCGCGACCAATAAACTAGCTAGAAAACTAGCTTGTCCCCGGCAACAACACCAAAAACTTGATCGTGTCTTAAATTTATACCTTGCAAGTGCACAAGACTATTGTATAATAGTTATGGTAGCAAGGGTCGAACCACAGAGACAAGAAGCAATCAGATAGCAAGTAAACCGATAGCAATTAAACTAAGGGGGATTTTTAATTTATTTAATCTAATTTATTTTACGAAAACAGAAAATCTAATTAATAGTCTACGCAGCAATCACAGATATGAAGATCTTATGGTGGAGGAAATCAAGGAATGTGGATTAACTTGTATCTACTCTATTGCTCTTTTAATTAAAGTATCAATCAATTTATCTTGGGTTCGTTCACTAAAGATTGATATAGATGGTCAAATTATAATTCAGTCTCCGTCCTAAATAATTCATCCAATCTATACCATAAGAACAAGAACATATGAAATTCATATCTGTCAATTAGGATCATATATATGAATCTGACCCTAACTGATCACTCTCGTGCATCGATAAGGTCAATTTATCACAATGGTGAGCCAGTGTACGACATATGCATTTGATCGTGCAACTATCCGCACCTCTAGGTCTTTACTACTTGTGATTCCATTCATTTGGTCAAAGCTAGACAGTAAAGAGATTGACAAACATCATGATCAACAAGATTTGATTGAATAAAAATATATATTGAGCAATAGATTCGATACAAGTTACCTCCCAATTCCTAGATTAATGAACGGTTAGTTAATCCTTGAAGATGAACAGATCAGCGGAATGAAAGAATACATGAATCGATCTTCAAACTATAATTACAAATACTAAAAGCTATGTATTACACACTAAAATTGGTCTCGAAATCCGTCCTTGGATTTTGGCTCTATGGCTTGTATTTATACTAGGGTGGTTTAGGGGAAGGAGATTCAGTCAGGGTTAAACTCCCGTAAGGCGGCTACTGGATGGCTTGCGGGGGCAAGGTGTAGCATGCATGTGGCCGCAAGGCCTTTGCTCCGGATCAGTTGACACGCTGGAGACCTTGCGGGGGCAAGGCCTCCAACCCCTGGCGTCTACAAGGGGTTTCAGTTTCCAATTCAAACTTCTTTTCAATGTTTGCACTTTGCACCCTTCCTTCAAATCTTCACTAAAAGCCTTGTAAATCCCATAATTTCACCTAAAACCCTGAAACTCACAATATGACTCCAAAACACATATTAGTAGCCAAATGCCTCGTGGAATTGCTATTTCTAAGCTATAAAAGTACCCAATAAATGCGTATAAAACACATCTATCAGAGGGTATAAGGCGTGCACAGATCAATTTGAACACGACCTTGGCCGCTTTCGTCAAGCGGGTCTCATCCATGGTGTGGGGGCCAAACGGTGGACCTTGATGATAGGTTCAAGCCATGTCAGGAGTTGTGATCATCGCATTGACCTCTTAAAGAGAGATGGGATGGGCAAGATGGACACTTTAGCGGTCAATGCGCGCCTAGAAACTAGGGGAGCCAAAATAACGGTTAATGCTAAAGTGCGAAAAGTTGACATCCCTATTTTGGACATTACTGGTGTTGGATACCGCACCAGTTGGGGAGACATGCCTATTGGCGTAGAATTCACTAACAATGGCCACACCCGGAGTCGCACAGAGAGCTGTCCATCTTCGTTAGGCGAAGTGGGCAGGGAGGTCAAAATCTTTAGCCCTAAATCCCCTCTCAGGGATTATGGTTTTGGAGAGCTTCCTCGTGTAGCTCTCCAACGCCTCGAAGGAGACGAACCTAAAGGTGTCATAATCTTGCTCCTTTTAGGAGCGAGAAGTAGATGGTCCGGTGTTTCTACGCTTCGGGGCCATGGAGGACAGCTAAAAATATACTCTGTAAAAAAAATCAGAAAACCCAACAAAGCAACAAAAGCATGTACGTATACAATTTTTAAGAACATATATCACCCTAGCATGCAAAATTTTGATAGCTCAAAATTTACAGTAAAAGAGGGGCTGGAAATACTTGAATTGTGCATAGCTTTGAACATGATGTTGGATGTGGCCAGAATTGTTAAGCTTCACTTCAATGGTGGCAGCAATGGTTCCTCAAATCTTCCAATGGAGTGAATGGCGAAGATGGATGTGAAGGGAATTGAGAAGACTTGGAGGGTCAGCAACCACACCTGGGATTTATGGTCGCAGGAATAAACTTGTTTGCCGAAATTGAGAGCACTTGAGAGAGAGAGAGCAGCTTGTCGGAATTGCTTCAAAGTTTGTAATTTTTGGTGAACTATTCCTGGCTGTCGTGTTTTTGCTTATAAAGAGGGCCTTGCGGCCGCAAGGTGTGGATACCTTGCGTCCGAAAGGGTCACGGTAACTGTGCACGGAAGATGATTCATGGCTTGCGGGGGCAAGGGTTGAGGGCTAGCAGGCGCAAGGGTACCGGTTAGTTCAAATTTAATGAGGCCTTGCGGGGGCAAGGTGTTGAGACCTTGCATCCGCAAGAGTCACCTAAACTGTACCTCCTAGGAGGCTGTTACACATTTTTGCACTGTCTTCGTTTTCATCCTTCCGTTATGTTCCGTTAAGGCCGTTTCTTTCCTACACTCGAAAAATTCTACAAAACAAAACAAAAATATTAAATGACATATAAATACAACACTATGATGCTTTTCACCCCTAAACTTAAATTATGCCATGCCTGAAAATCATTTAATTTAAACGTACATAATCAAATAAGATGGAGAAAAACATATTTAGATTACACTATGAAATCAATTTAAAATTTATCAAAGTGGGTTGCCTCCCACCTAGCGCACTTGTTTAACGTCTTTGGCTCGACCTAACTGCAAACCCATTCTCTTGGCCGTTCAGTGTCAGAGAGACGAATAACTTCGATTGTTTTCTCCATTTACATGGGTTCAAAATAAGGTTTGAGTCGGTGGCCATTCACCTTAAAGATTTAATTGGTCTTTGGGTTCCTTACATCAACTACTCCATGTGGATAAATTTGTACTATTATAAAAGGTTCAGACCATTTTGATTTTAACTTTCCTAGGAATAATCTTAGTCTATAATTAAAAAGAAAAACTTTCAAACCTGGACGTAACATCTTTTTGGTGATTCCCATATCATGATATCTTTTGGTCTTTTTTTTAAATATATATTTTAGCATTCTCGTACGAATTAAGCATATGTTCTTTCAACTCGTTTACCTAGAACAGACGTTCCTCTCCAGCCAAAGCTAAATCAAAATTAAGAGTTTTAATAGCCCAAAAGGCTTTGTGTTCGATTTCCACTGGAAGATGGTGATGTGCGAAAAACGCAACTCGGGCAAGAATACCCGATCGTATCAAGTAATAAAGTGTACCTAAGTACGAGTTATCGATCACAAAGGGAATGTATATAATTCTCACTCCGACTAAGTACCAAAATTAAGTTAACTAATTATATTTGAGTGAAAAGAAAATAAATTAAAATATAAAAATATAAACAACCTAGAAAACAATTAAATCTATACTACTGCGGAGGTGGTTTGGTAACAACAAATCAAGATAAAAATATAGTAGTGCATTATTTCTAGTCTTGCCGGTGTTTAATTTAATCATCTTTATGCTTTTCTTTAACTCAAGTCTTGGTAGTTAGACGCACTATAATATTCACTACAGGCTCTCGCAACGTATAATAAATCTAGCTACAACTCCTAGCTATGGGCTCTTGCTCCTTATAACATAGGAGAAAATAGCCGCATATCAAAACAAGCACCCAATGACTATCTACGCACGATCTCCTCTCAGTCTCACGTAACGCAAACAACTATTGTGATTTTCTGAATTAATAGGACGGGCTCTCGCATCTTATCCTATAATTCTAGTGATCATCTAATGGTTCGCTACGCTATTAAAAGCATGAAAAACACACAATAATAACCAAGCGCATGGGTAATACTTCACAAAAAGAAATTCTCTAAATTTTTCTACAAATCATGTTGGTAGCCGAGACAAATAAAATTGGTTAATTACGGGCTCTCGCATCTTATAGTCAACCCTAACCTCCCCGACCTCGCGAATGGCTAAGGTGGTTCGATCGCGTGTCAAACCGAGTCTCACAATAGCTATCGGTGTGTGTCACAAAACACCAACTATTAAATGGTCAGTTAATTAAAGACATTAAGTTCACAAAATAATAACCAACATGAATGTGCACTAAATAAAGTGATAGATTAAATGAAAATACTACATTGGACATAAAAAAATAATTGCATTCCATAAATAATTTAAGCATAAATCAATTCAACATTTACAAATTTAATCAACCCAAGAAATTATAACAACTATAAAAAATAGAGATATGAAGAATTAAATCGAGCAAATCGCGTTTCCGGGGTTGAAATCATTTGTAGATGTTTCGTTGGCTCTTGATTTGAAGCTCGAAACTTTCAAAGGATCAAGCTTCAGAGGAATGGAAGAATTTTTTGGTGAAAAGGGGCTGGTGCCCCATTTAGGGCTCACACCCGAAATGGGGGCTTCTTTTTGCAAATGAGGCTGCTGTCATAATTAAAGAGAAGCAATGGAGTTAGAAAGAAGGTGGGGGTAAAATAGGGAAGACAAGAAAGAAATGAGGGCTGAAAGGGAAAGAAAATAGCTAATGGGGCACGGCTGGGAGTTGGGGATCTAGGAAGAATTTCGCGGGTCCAACCATGGGTAAATGGGTGAGGCAGTGAAAGGGGACTGGGCTGGATGGCAGGCAGGAGGGCTAGAATGGGCCGCGGGTTTCTTGGATCCATATTAGAGGACCGCGGGTCTGTGGCTAAGGATAAAGGGGTGACGTGGCTCGTCTAGAGGACGACAACGCACACATGGAGTTTCAGCTTTTGCGCCGGCCTTCCCTGTTGTTTTAAATATTGCTCCGGTGCCCTGGCCGTTCCGCCGTTAGCCCTCGGTTTAGTCCTCCGTTAGCGATGTTAGCTGCCGTTAGCCCTCAATTGCTTTGGAATACTTAACGGACTTAATGAATTTTGACCAAATACTTTCCAATTTAACTTTTAAGCCCGAATTTGTCTCGAACTTCATGCTAAACACCATATAAAAGCTCGATTATGCATGGAAACCTACATTAAGCATAAATACATAAATAATAATATTTTCAAAGCATAATTAACTCAAAAATAGCACAAAATAGAAGAAAATTCCCAGTAAAATTCATGGAAATCTTGGGCTCATGACACCCCCAAACTTAAGGTTTGATCATTTCGAGCAAAGAAAATGATTTATGAAAGAGCTTGAGAACAATATGAAGTGAAGGCGGCGCTCAATTAAGATCCCACAAGCATTACCATTTAAGAGATCAACCCTAAGATTATAAACATGCATAATAGAGGTATGAATTAATTCATATGCTAGCAGACAATCCTCAAACAATTATTCATACCATAAAATATTTTTTACCCAAAAGTAGCAATGCTCTAGCTTAGATTGAACGGCCAACTGAGATACCAAATACGAGTCAAACCAAAAGAGTCATCAACTAATTTTTTTCACAAGGCAATGCAAGAACACACGGTATGATAATATCAATAGGATTGTATAAAGCTTGTAATGTTCGGCCAAGGTTTGGGCTACAAATAAAGGATAGGATAGCAAGTCAAGAGAGCAAAGAATTTGAAGTCTTCACAAGATGACTAGCTTCATGAAAGCACAATTCTTCAATACCATAACCTTACTTCAACAACCCCTTAAACGTTAAACTTTGGGTTAAGGAAAGTGTCTCAACTACCACCACAATTAAGTTCCACCCTTATATCTCCTTGAGAAAATTGAAGAATAATGAAAAAAATTTTTTTTTCTTTCTTTTGTGGCCACCCTTAACTTTTCTTTTCTTTTGATTTTTTTTCTTTTCATTGCTTTCCAAGGGGGCTCTTTTCTTTTCTTTTCATTTTTTTTCACCACCATTCAACAACAATTTTCAAATTCCCAACATCAACATTAATAAAAACAAAACCTTCATGAAGCACACACTTCCCAACAAGATTACAAAAATAAAATAATTCATTTCAAATCATGCTCTCTTGAAGGGCGACAACAAAAGTGTATAGGTTCATGGGATAAGATAATGCAAGCGTAAGAAATGAAGTCGAATGGGGGTCATTGTGTGCTTTAGGCACACGCCATTCTTTAAATGAGCTCAACGGGGACACTAGAGATTTTTTGTGAGATAAATGGGTAGGATAGAAAAAGGCATAAACGGTCCAAAAATGGTCTATATCATGGTCTTGTCATACACACATACCCAAACCAAGCTTTTAATCATCAAAACATAACTCTCGGCATTAAGATTCACAATATGGTGCTCTTAGACATGCACAACCATCACTAAAGCAAAGCATAAAAATATTTCAATCAACAACTTGGGCATTATCTATCATGAATGAGGTGATGCTACCACATGAATCACAAACATATCCTCAACTATGCATATAGTAATCTCAAAATTGACTCCAAGAAAATAATGCAAGCACAACTCAAAGAGCGCCAAAAATGGAGAGGCGAATGATCAAAGCATAAATAATTTAGGGTGTATAAAGCACAAGATTTTCAAAATTTTCAAAGTTCACTAACCAAACCATACTCCTTAAGCATAAAGTAAAAGGAGAAAGGAAGGAAAGAAAACTCCCTCAAAGTTGATTTCTTATGGATTCCGGACCGAAAAGATCCATTCCAAGAATCTCCTGGGGCAACCTTTACAATAAAAGCGCTTAACCCCTGCATCAAATCAAGCTCAAAAGAAAAAAGTTGGAACGCAATTATCGAAATAAAAAAGAAAAGAAAATGTTTTTGTGTGGGGACACTATATACACCTCCCTACTAACCCACAAACTCGGGAGGGCTTCGAAAAGCGACTCAATATACAAAACATATAAATACAAAAGCAAGTAAACTAATTAAAAAAAACATGATCAAAATACAATCTGCTTCGCTTGGTATCGATATTAGCATATAGGAGAAAAAATTAAATCATTCCCCGGCAACGGCGCCAAAAACTTGATGTGTGAAAAACGCAACTCGGGCAAGAATGCTGACCGTATCAAGTAATAAAGTGTACCTAAGTACGAGTTATCGATCTCACAGGGAATGTACGTAATTCTCACTCCGACTACGTACCAAAATCAAGCTAACTAATTATATTTGAGCGAAAAGAAAATGAATTAAAATATAAAAATATAAACAACCTATAAAAGAATTAAATCTATACTACTGCGAAGATGGTTTGGCAACAACAAATCAAGATAAAAATATAGGAGTATATTATTTCTAGTCTAGCCGGTGTTTAATTTAATCCTCTTTCTGCTTTTCTTTAACTCAAGTCTTGGTAATCGAGCGCATTATAATATTCACTACGGGCTCTCGAAACGTATAGCAAATCTAGCTACAACTCCTAACTACGGGCTCTCGCTTCTTATAACATAGGAGAAAGTAGTCGTATATCAAAACAAGCACCCAATGACTATCTACGCACGATCTCCTCTCGGTCTCACGTAACACAAACAATTATTGTGATTTTCGGAATTAATAGGACGGGCTCTCGCATCTTATCCTATAATTCTAGAGACCATCTATTGGTTCGCTACACCATTAAAAGCATGAAAAACACACAATAATAACCAAGCGCATGGGTAATACTTCGCAAAAAAAAAAATTCTCTAAATTTTTCTACAAATTATGTTGGTAGTCGAGACAAATAAAATTGGTTAACTACGGGCTCTCGCATCTTATAGTCAACCCTAACCTCTCCGACGTCGCGAATGACTAAGGTGGTTCGATCTCGTGTCAACCGAGTCTCACAATGGCTATCAGTGTGTGTCACAAAACACCAACTATTAAATTGATTGGTCCGAAATATAAAGGTAGCTCTCGCGGATCCTAAATATTTCTAAAATCATTTAATTAATGGTCAATTAATTAAATGCATTAAGTTCACAAAATAATAACCAACATGAATGTGTACTAAATAAAGAGATAGATTAAATTAAAATACTACATTGGACATAGAAAAATAATTGTATTCCATAATTAATTTAAGCATAAACCAATTCAACATTTACAAATTTAATCAACCCAAGAAATTATAACAACTATAAAAAATAGTGATAGGAAGAATTAAACCTTGCAAATCGCGTTTCCGAGGTTGAAATCATTTGTAGATGCTTCGTTGGCTCTTGATTTGAAGCTCCAAACCTTCAAAGGTGATCAAGCTTAAGAGGAATGGAAGAAGTTTTTGGTGAAAAGGGGCTGGTGCCCCATTTAGGGCTCACACCCGAAATGGGGGCTTCTTTTTGCAAATGAGGCTGCTGTCATAATTAAAGAGAAGCAATGGAGTTACAAAGAAGGCAGGGGTAAAATAGGGAAGACAAGAAAGAAATGAGGGCTGAAAGGGAAAGAAAAGAGCTAATGGGGCACAGCTGGGAGTTGGGGCTCCAAGAGGAATTTCGCGGGTCCAACCATGGGTAAATGGGTGAGGCAGTGAAAGGGAAGTGGGCTGGATGGCGGGCAGGAGGGCTGGAATGGGTCGTGGGTTGCTTGGATCCATATTGGAGGATCGCGGGTCTGGGGCTAAGGATAAGGGGGTGACGTGGCACGTCTAGAGGGCAACAATGCATATAGGGAGTTTCATCTTTTGCGCCGGCCTTCCCTGTTGTTTTAAATATTGCTTTGGTGCCCTTGGCCTTCCTGAAGTTGGCGCCGCCTTCCTTCCCCTCCCAGGTCTCTCAATTTTGTCCTCCGTTAGCGATGTTAGCTGTCGTTAGCCCTCAATTGCTTTGGAATATTTAACGGACTTAACAGAATTTGACCAAATACTTTCCAATTTAACTTTTAAGCCCAGAATTGTCTCAAACTTCATGCTAAACACCATATAAAAGCTCGATTATGCATGGAAACCTACATTAAGCACAAATATATAAATAATAATATTTTCAAAGCATAATTAACTCAAAAATTGCACAAAATAGAAGAAAATTCCTAGGAAATTAAATTCATGGAAATCTTGAGCTCATCAGATGGCACGCTTTTCCATACACCATCCTATAAGGACTCATCCCTATTGGATTCTTATATGCAGTTTTGTATGCCCAAAGAGCATCTTTGAGTTTTTTCTCCCAATCTTTTCTATTTGGTCTCACAGTCTTTTCAAGGACTGCTTTGATTTGTCTATTACTAATTTCTACTTGACCAGAAGTCTGAGGATGATATGGAGTGGCCAATTTGTGAGTCACACCATGTTTCCTAAGGCACGCATTCATCAAGCGATTGGTGAAGTGCGTTCCTTAGTCACTAATTATCGCTTTCGGTATTCCATACCGACTAAATATTTCATTATCCAAAAACTTGACCACCATTTTACCATCGTTATTTCGGGTAGCAATGACTTCTATCCATTTAGACACATATTCCACTACAACTAAAATATATTCGCAACCATTTGAAACTGGAAAAAGACCCATAAAGTCAATACCCCACACATCAAAAATTTCAATTACTAGATTATAATGCAAGGGCATTTCATTCCTTTTACTGATTCCACCAGTCCTTTGACACTTATCACATGTTTTACAAAATACTTCAGCATCTCTAAAAATAGTAGACCGGTATAAACCAGATTGTAAAATTTTTATAGCAGTTTTACTACTACTAAAATGTCCACCACAAGAGTATTCATGGCATATTGCCAAAATACTTTGTTGTTCTTAATCTGGAATACATCTTCTAATTAAAGAGTCTGAACACATTTTGAATAAATAAGGATCTTCCCAAAAATAATTTTTAGCATCTACCAAAAACTTCTTTCTTTGATGATAATCGAAATTAGGATTTATGATATTTGCTATATGAAAATTCACGAAATCAGCATATCATGGTTCATGATCTTTAATTGCTAAAAGTTGTTCGTCAGGGAAGTCTTCATTCATGGGTATTTTATTGTCAAGAAGTTGACGTTCAAGTAAAGGTAAAAATTCTAATCTAGACAGATGATCGGCAACAACAATTTATGTCCCCCTTTTATCTTTAATCGTGATATCAAATTCTTGCAATAACAACATCCATCTAATGAGCCTTGGACTTAGCCTCCTTTTTGCTCAAAAGATATTTTAATGCTGCATGGTCTGAAAATATAACAACTTTTGCTCCTAGCAAGTAGGGACGAAAATTTTCTAATACAAACACAACTGCTAAAAATTCTTTTTCGGTGGTGGTATAATTAAGTTGTGCATCATTTAATGTTTTACTCACATAATGTATTACATGGGGTTTCTTATTTACCCTTTGTCCTAACACAGCCTCAACCGCAAAATCTGATGCGTCACACATGATCTCAAAAGGGAGAGACCAATCAAGACTGGTTAAAATAGGGGTTGTTGTTAATTGTTCTTTTAATAGATTAAATGCATTTAAACATTCTTGATCGAAAATAAATTACGTATCTTTCCCCAATAGATTGCATAGAGGTTTACAGATTTTCAAAAAAGTCTTTTATAAATCTTCTATAAAAACTTGTATGGCCTAGAAAACGTCTAACACCTTTGACTGTAGTTGGGGGAGGTAATTTTGAAATAACTTCAATTTTTACTTTATCTACCTCAATTCCTTTATTCGACACATTATGAGCTAAAACAATTCCATGTTTAACTATAAAATGACTTTTCTCCCAACTTAGGGTCAAATTGGTTTCATAACATATTTTGAGAACCGATGTTAGATTTTCTAAGCAATTATCAAATGATTTCCCAAATACTGAAAAATCATCCATGAATACTTCTACACACCTTTCTACTAAATCAGAAAATATTGAGATCATACATCTCTTAAAATTGGCAGGGGCATTACATAGTCCGAAGGGTATCCTTCTAAATGCAAAGGTACCAAAAGGACAAGTAAAGGTAGTCTTTTCTTGATCTTCCGGTGCAAGAGGAATTTGATTATAACCAGAAAAACCATCAAGAAAATAGTAATAATCATGGCCAGCTAATCTTTCAAGAATTTGGTCAATGAAAAGGCAAAGGGAAGTGATCTTTCTTTGTGGTTGCATTTAATTTCCTTAAGTCTATGCACATTCTTTAGCCTGTTATAGTTCTCGTAGGAACTAACTCATCCTTCTCAGTTTTCACAACTGTAATTCTCGATTTCTTAGGAACTACTTGAACTGGACTTACCCATTTACTATCAGAAATTGGGTAAATGATGCCTGCATCAAGAAGCTTAAGAACTTCTTTTCTAACTGCTTCTTCCATATGGGGGTTAAGTCTTCTTTGGCGTTCTCTAGAAGGTTTGGTACCTTCTTCCAAATGAATTTTATGCATACACATAGCGGGACTAATACATTTTAAATTTGGTAAGGACCATCCTATGGCTTCTCTATGTGTCCATAAAACTTTTAACAAACTTGCTTCTTGTTCTTCTGTTAAATTAGTAGCAATTATAACCGGTAAAGTTTTACTTTTCCCTAGAAATGCATATTTCAAGTGGGATGGTAAAGGCTTTAAATCTAGTTTAGGAGGAGATTCAATAGATGGGGTGAACTTAGGAACGTCAAGTTCTACTTTTTCAGTTTGATCATCCTTAGGAACTTCAGGTTCCTCTTTTTCGATTTGAGTATCCTTTGAAATTTCAATTTCAACTTTTTCAGTTCGAGCATCCTCTGTAAGGATCTCTTTTTCTAATTCCTCAAGATCGAATATCAAATCAGGAAAATCTCTTTGATTAGAATCTCTTCCTACCATTACTCGTTCTAACTCGTCTTCCTTTAAATCTTATTCAAAGTTTTGGGCTGTAAGGTTTTCTATTTCATCGATTGAAAAGCAAGTGTTAATATCGCTTGGTCTATTCAATGCAACAAAAACTGAAATCTCTATAGTCTCTCATAACTGACATCGACAGCTTACCATTCCTCCCCTTAATCATTGTATTGGCCATGGCCATAAAAGGTCTTCCTAATAGAATAGGAACTTCATTATTTGTGCATATTTTTCTTTCCATCTCTAGAACCACAAAGTCAACCGGTATGATCAACTTATCAACTTGAACTAAAATATCCTCTTCCATCCCTAAGGGATGTTTGGCCAAATGGTCGACTAATTGTAAGGACATAGAAATGGGTTTCAATTCTCCCAATCCTAATTGTTTGTAGACAGCGAAATGCATTAAATTAATATTCGCACCTAAATCAAGCATTTCTTTTATCTTTTTAGAATTATCCAAAGAAACTTGGATATTGAAACTACCTGGATCTTTTAATTTAGGTGGAGTTCAGGTTGTAATACTGCACTTACGTTTTTTAGAAACAATTATTTTCTCGTTCTTTTCAAATTTATGTTTCCTTGAGTGTAGATCTTTGAAAAACTTAGCATATGATGGAATATTTTTAATAACGTTGAGTAAAGGAAGATTTATATTCACTTTAGACAACATATTATAAATCTTCGTAAATTGTTTATTTATTTTGTTTTTCATCAATCTACCACGAAATGAAATTGGGGGAACATATGGTGGAGGTGTAACATATGGTTCCTCAAGAGGTTCTGCCTCTTTTCCTATTTCTTTCTCTTGAATTTCTTTTTCTTGAGCTTTTTCTAAATCTTTTTCTTTATTTTTTGTTTGAATTTCTTCACCAGAATTACTTACATTATCAGGAACATCAGCAGAATGAGTAGGATCACTTACCTCTTCTCCAATGACTTTTCCACTATGCAGAGTAGTGATATATTTTGCTTGTTCAGTTTGACTAGGGAACTTCCCTTCTTCTCTACCTTTCAATAATTGAGAAAAATCATACAACTTTTCCATATGTGTCATTATTTACCTGTTGAAAGCAGTCTGCTTATCTTGAAACTCGTTATTTTTCGCTTCTTCAATTTTAAGTTGTTCTTGTTGAGGGAATTGTTCAGGCTATAAAGGCTTATTTCCTCCTCATGAGAAATTGGGATGATTTCTCAAACCTGGATTGTATGTGTTGGAATAGGGATCATTCCTTTGTCTTGAAGGGTATGCGTTCATAGCATTTACCTGTTCAGGAAACATAGTACTAGATGGACAAAAGTTAGTAACATGATTATTTAGTCCACAAATAGCACACACTTCTTGATTTTCATATTTCTGTTGTAAGGCTTCAATTTGTACTTGCATCTGTTCCATTTTAGCTTCATAATTCGAATTATCTTGAATATGATAAAAACATTTATTTTTACCTCTAGTGCTTTTCTATTGAGAATTGGTACATAACCTTTTAAACAAATCTTCTAATTCAGCTGGTGTCATTCCTCTAACGGAACCATCGGCTGCACTATCAACCATAGTTTGAAGAGCAGAAGGAAGTGCATGATAAAATTGAGTCACTAAAACATCTTGAGATAGATTATGGTGGGGACACATGATTTGTAAATTTTTAAATCTATCCCATGCTTCATGGAATGTTTCTCCTGGTTCAGTTTGAAAGACAATAATTTACTTTCTATAATCAGATAGAGATACATGCTGATAAAATTTACCCATAAACAAATCATATAATTGAGTCCATGTATAAACATTTCTTGATGCCAAATTCATAAACCATCTTTTTGCTGCATCTTTTAATGCACTTTGGAAATATTGCATTTTCAATTGATCTTCCATTAGACCTCCTAACGGAAAATTATCAGTTATAAAGCTATATTCTTTCACAAAAGTAACTGGGTCTTCAGAAGGTAATCCATTGAATGAAGGCAACATATTATAAAAATGGCCTTTAAAAAACCATCGCCTTAGACTATATGCAATGTTCAAAGCAATCACTAGTTTCATCGCATATAACCTTATCGCCGAAACTTTAAGTGATTGTAAAAGTCGTTGCATTATCTCATATATTTTAGGTGATGGCATAAACAATCACTAAAGATGAAAAATAATATTTATTTTTTTTAATCCATAAAATTACAAAGCTATCGCATAATTCATGAAAAAACGATTGTTAAACCATCACGTTAGAACTAAATAAGTGATTGCTAAAGCAATCACCTTATTCACAATAGGCGATTGTTTTGCCATGAATAGGTGATTGTTTGTTCAATCACTTAGATGATGTTAGGCGATTGTTATTTCCATCACATTATCTTGGAATACGTGATTGTTTTAGCCATCTCCCTAGTGAGCCATAAGTGGTTGTTTGGTCATCACATTATCTAGGAATACATGATTGCTTTTGAAGGATATATCATATCATATATCATACAAGTTCGCTAATAAAGCAGTAATTAAGGATTACCTTTATGCGAACTGGAGCCCTGTACGCAGCGGAAGAATTTCGCTTGAGCTACGATCTTCGTATGCCAAGATCTACAAACCTGCAAGTCTCTCTCGTCGGATTGATATCACGGAGCACGGATATCAATACTGGTTCACACCGCAAATCCAAGCCTCTTGATGGTTAGGCTAGAGGGAGTATTTTGGTGAGATAGATTTTAGGGAGAGAGAGGGGGCGGCCTCTTTCTAGGAGACGTGTTCTCCAAAGTGTTATTAGGGTTTTATCCCTTTTGTTGCCCTATTTATATTATTACAAGAAACATATTTCTTGTAGGTTAAGTCAATCCTAAACCCACTTGGATTAGGATACTAATTAACCAATAAATAATATAAATATTATTTCCATGTGGGCGGGACTAAATAATCGGGCCGCAAGCCCAATTACCAACATCTCCCACTCGTACACATGGACTCACCTCTCTAACCACATCGTATCATCAAAACCCGTTAAACACTGCCTCTTCATACTGGAAGTGAAGCGTGTGACATGACGAGAAAGATAAAGGGTGGAGCGCTATACCAAATCACCATCTGACCAAAGATAGAACGCCCTCGTTAGAAAACAAAACTCGCCTATACCCGTATATATACATCAATTTAAGCATCCTCAATCCCTCAAGAGCGGTGCTTAAAACTCAATATGTTTGTGTATCAAGATCAACCTTTTGAACCGTATGTTCAATATGATCGCCATGGCATTGAAACACAAAAATAAAGATGCATATCATACTATCTTCCTTAGACACTCATATTAATCACTCTTGGTCGATCGCTTTCCCAAAGAATGCTCGTAGGATCAGATGTGCATAGCCCGTTGGTCGGCATGCCAAAGTAGCATCATCAACGCCCAAGTTCATGATATAGTTCTAAGTCACATAGGGTATAATTGTGATCCGGATTTGATCACTAGAACTCACACGCTGATGAAGTAGGGATCATTCAATCACTTTCTTAAGTCGCATTATAGTCACATACAGATGAAGTGTATGCTATGTGAACTCCCACACGAAGCATGCATGTCATGCTCAAACGTCATACGAACCTTAGTCTAGCCGCCCTTCGGCGTCTCTTGAGTACTTAAAAGCGCTCACTCTTCTAGTGACTCTCTTTAAGATCTCACTTTCTGACTTTCCTTGGGATATAAAGTCGACCTTATAAAAGGTCTCATCTTGGCCGTATGCCAAGGCGATAAATGTAATGTCATTTGCGTACCCCCCTTTGTAGGTACCAAAGACTTTTACTATCTCAACTTGCTCGCCCACCTGGCGACAAGGTGAATTACCCGTGTGAGAGGGCCAATTCAATATCCACGACATCTTTTTAATCAAAAATATATATGCCACACAATTTCATATCAAAATATCCAATTAACATATAAAAGGAACAAAATGAAACTGCAATTTATTCAAACGATAACGAATAATAATCAAATGTCATTATAAGTGTTCTCAGAATAAAAGTCAAATCCTCACGGCCCTAGACCCAACATGTGATCCTCGAAAGATCTCTCTAGCTAGAGGTTTAGTCATGGGGTAGGCTAACATGCTTCTAGTAGGAATATATTCTAGAACAACTTTCTTTTCTAACCATGTCTCTAGTGAAATGATATTTGATGTTAATGTGTTTCGCTCTTCCCATGGTACTTGGGATCTTTAGTGTAACCTAAAGCGCCATGCTATCACAAGCAATGACTACGGGGCGATCCACATGCCGTAACATCAAGATGTTGAAGAAAACTCCTCAACCACACAGCTTCTTGAACCGCAGCTGAGCAAGCCATGTACTCTGACTCCATCGTAGATAGGGCGGTGCTAGTCTGTCGCTTGCTACTCCAAGAGATAGCTCCACCACCAAGGAGGAAAGCGTAGTCCGAAGTAGATTTATAACCATCTACATCTCCACTTCAATCGCGTCGGTGAAACCTTTCAAGCTCAAATCCCCACCTTGGTAACATAGGGTTAAATTTGTGGTTCCCACCAAGTAACGCAGAACCCTCTTCACCGCCATCCAAAGGTTGAGGTCCGTGATTACTTTGGAATCGACTCAACATCCCAACCGCAGCATAGGTCAGGCCGGGTACACACCATAGCATACATCAAGCTTCCTACCGCATTTGCATATGGAGTCGTAGACATTCTCTTCTTCTCTTCTTCATTCTTAGGGCATTGGTTTGTACTAAGGACACATCCCTTTTCCATTGGAGTGACAACGGGTTTTGAGTTAGTCATGCCAAATCGTTCGATAACTTTCTTAATGTAAGTCTCTTGAGACAAACCAAGAAATCTTTTCGAACGATCTCTAATGACTTTTACTCCAAGCACATAGCTTGCTTCACCCAAGTCTGTCATATCGAAAGCGCAGACATACCACTCTTTAGTGGCATTTATCATCTCCATATCATTCCTACTAGTAGGATGTCATCAACATATAATGACGTAATCAAGATCTTTTTCTTGGATCGCTTAACATACACACAATGGTCTTCCTCAATCATCACAAAGCCAATTGAGGTTATCGCTTGGTGAAAGCGAATGTACCACCGTTTCAGATGATTGTTTGAGACCATAAATGGAACGCTTGAGTCGTCACTTTGCGCTCTTGTCCCTTGACTTCAAAACCCTCTCACGGTTGAGTCATATAGATCTCTTCATCTAGTTCTCCATTGAGAAATGTAGTTTTAACATCCATCCGATAAAGTTCTAGATCCATGTGCTACTATTGCTAGGATTAGGCGAACAGAGGAAAATCTCACCCACGGGGGAGAATGTCTCCTCATAGTCTAAACCTCTCTTTGGGTAAAGCCTTTCGCCACAAGACGTGCCTTATATTTGTCAATTGATCCATCTCGCCTTTCGATTGACTTTGAAAACCCATTTGTTTCCAATAGTCTTGCGACCTTGCGGAAGATCAACTAACTCCCAAAACCGATTCTTTTCATAGAGGAAATTTCATCTTCCATTGCGGTCATCCATTCAATGTTTGTAGGTAAAGAAAGGGCTTCTTTGAGCGATGTAGGCTCACTAGAATTGAAAGAAGTAGTTAGAAAGATTCCTCTCGATCGCGAATCGATCGACGAGGTATATTTCCACGCTTACTTCTTCGCTCTAGTGCTCGGACTCCCACTAGAACGTGCTCCCACTCGGATGAAGATCACCTTGACTCTCATTGGCGATTTCCATAGGTTCAACCTCATGTTGTACCATAGGATTAGGTTGAGATTCCCCACCTTCGCCAAAAGATGTCATGTGTTCTTCTTCCATCTCAAAAAGTTCAAAGTCTTTCCTAACTTCACCTATCGTGGGAAATCATTCTCAATGAAATCAACATTCTGCGACTGATTCGGTCATTCCTTCAAGTTAGGTTTTCCACCAGATACATAACATAACCCTTTGAGGTATCTCGAATACCTTATGAAAAGACACTTGTTTCCTCTAGGGCCTAGTTTTCCAAACTTATTGAAGTACTATGGACATAACTCTGCACAACCCCAAGGATGAAGATGCCCCAATTTGGGCTTCTCACCTTTCCAAAGTTCATAAGGGGTTGTGGGAGGCCGACTTAGAAGGCACTCGGTTAAGTATGTGGCGGTCATTAGCGCATCCCCAAAGCGAAATTGGGAGGTTGGCTTGTGCCATCATCGACCTAACCATTTCCAACAATGTTCGATTCCTTCGTTACGCAACTTAGTTTTTGTTGCGGAGTTCTAGGAATTGTCAATTGTCGTATTCCCTTTTCTCACACAATTCTTTAAATTGATCGGATAAATACTCACGGCCCGGTCGGTTCTAAAAGTTTTTAAGCTTTTATCCTTTTGATTCTCAACCTCTGGCAACGCTCAAAACTTGAGAGCTTCATCGCGGTGAAAATAAGGTAAACATAACCATAGCGTGTGTAGTCATCGATAAAAGTGAGAAAATAGGAAGCTCCATGGCGTGCCTTAACATTCATTGGTCGCAAATGTCTGAATGGACTAACTCTAATGGGTGTGTGGCTCTTTTTGCCTTACAGGCTTTCGGCAAGCTTTCACGCCAAACAAGATTCACTTGCGAGGTAGGTTGACTTTGTGAGAGACCCGATAGGCCTTCTCTAGCCAATCTAGTCATCCTATCTTTTCTATATGTCCAAGTCTAGCATGCCATAACTCGAATTAAATCATCATAAACCATGCAAGAAGAATTGCTGAGAAGAATTATGGAATCCAACAAATCTAATTTAAAGAAATTATCGACAAAGAACCATGTCCCAAAATCTCATCACCAAAACAAATATCCAAGTGATCATTACTAAAATTAAAAGAATATCCATGTCCTAGCAATTGTACTGCGATAGTAGATTATGTCGAATTCAGTGCATAAGAACTTCATGAAGAGTCAATGTCGTCCTCCGCAATTGAAGTTGGTATGAGCCAACTCCTTTGACTTCACAGACGAAGCGTTTCCCATGAAAATTCTTCTTGTACCAGGGGCTTTTCGATAATCTACAAATCCTTCTCGATCCTCGTCACATGTTTGGTTGAGCTGAGTCACAATCCACGCGAGGGAGAGAGTCGACCAATAAAACATGAGAGCAAACAAAACTTTGCATGGAGATAGGATTAAGTGATACCTTCTTGGGCTCGAGGACAAGTCCGAGCAAAATGACCCAGGCACCGGTTGTAGCACTGCCGCAATATTCTTTTTTGCCTCTACGGCGTTTAGCAATCTTGTCACTTTAGGGCCCAAATTCTGAGTCTTCTTGCTTTAGCTTGTCTCTTGCGTTGCAGGTGTGGCTTGCGCGGACCCTCGAGGAAACAAGAGCAAGATCACAGTCGCGACACTTATGATTGATTCGCTTCATGACACTCGGCCTCAAGAAGCTCAACATGGTGAGATACATGCGCAAAAGTCGAATGGAGTACGTATGAGTCAAAATGCGCCTCAAACCACTCCAAAAGAATCGAGGCGGTGAGCGAATCACCGCTTGAACTTGCTGTTAATCGAGATAAGGACAGAACCAGCGGCTTTAAGATCCGCGAATCATTAGGACATCTCACGTAGTTGTTCAAGAATGTTTAGTTTAGGTCAATCTTATAGCTTTCAAACTTGTGAGTCAAAGTCCTAACTTTGTAGCGGTATTCCCATAAATGCTTAATTTGGTCCCACATATGTTTAGCGATCGAGGCGGTCTTCAAACTTCGCCAATCGGATCATTATGCATGCTACTCGGCATAGTAAAGCGTGCACATCGATCTTTCTTTTTCGATCGAGGAATTCATTTTCTAGCGTCTTTGGCGTGGTCAAGTTACCCATCTACGGTTCTACCATCACAGTATCAGGTTGTCGGAACCTCTTGCTCGTTTAGCGAAATGCGTGATTTTCCTTTGCCAAACACCATAGTTTGAGCCATCTAATTTCTCACCCTTTTTAAGGTGGCGATTACATTATGAAGTCATTTCACTACAATTTGTTGCAAAAATAAGACATAAGCATATATATATATTTTGATTCACTTTTGTTTGAAATCAATTACTAAATATAATCACATCATACGTGGAGGGAAAATCCAGGCTCGTAATCACAACCAAAAGCATGCACAACATGAAAATATTCATAAATTGATAATTTAAACAAAAGAAATATGATAGAACAGATCCATCAAAGTACAAATGTTATGCAAAATATTTTCACTCTTGAAAATAAATTTATTGGGTCTCGTATAGTCCCAATCGCAATTTTAGAGCCCAAGCGACAATTAAATATGCTAAAAATGACTTAAAATAACTAAAATTCACAAAAGAATTTTTAAAATATTCCCAAGAAACGATCCCAAACAGACCTTAAGCGATCCGCGAGAAAAAGCCATGACCCTGAATATTATTTTGTAATTTTAAGCGGCAC
>CM028378.1:10440234-10469363 GCA_013146195.2 Codonopsis lanceolata | reverse complement strand
CACATAGATATAAGACACCATTTTATTAGAGACTTAGTAGAACAAGGCATTGTGTGTATTGAACATGTGGGTACGTATAACAATTTGGCTGATATCTTTACTAAGAGTCTAGATTTTGAGAGATTCATAAATCTTAGGAAATCTCTCGGTATGTGTGCCATGTAATCACTCACTTCTATATATTAAAAAAAAAAAAAAAAAATTTAGGCATATTGCATTGATGTCTGAGGGCACACTAGATCAAATCTGCTTGTCGTTAGTACCTTTGAGCATGTGTAAAGATTCATTCAAAACTTTTGTGATTATGTTGTGATATTTTCCTCTCACCTTCTCCCAAGTCTATTTTTGTATTTGAGAGAAATCTCTCATTTACACCACAAAGGAAAGAGCTACCTTTCAAAAGTTTTAGGATGCTGCAATTTGTCAATGTACCATGAGGTTTCGACTTGCATGGGTTGATCTTGACTAAATTGACTCCTCCGATTTGAGAAAGTGTGAAAGCTACCTAACGGAAAAGAGCCCATGAACAAGGTTGTCCTTTCTTCGGGACTATGGATTTTCAATCTCATGGGTCGATCGAATGCAAAGTCGCCACCCTTGGTAAATAGTGTGAAAGGTTCCTAGTGGTGTATTTGGCTTGAAATAAAGTAAAGCCTGTTGTTATAGGGAAATAAAGTACCTGTAATGTTTTTGGGAGAAATTGTGTTAATTGGTGAAAGAAAACTAAAATTCAAACATAAAATCACATATTTTTTGGTGAATGTGATTTCCATTGTTGCAACATTGGGAACTGCAATCAGTTGATCTAGACATCTCACTTGTGTGTATATGCATTATTTTGATTTTTTTTGTTTTGCATATTTTAGACATACCGCTTAGGTCATATAGGTGCATGGTATCACCGCCTTAATGTCTCGGTCCATTATGTTTAAAGTCTGTGTTTATTGTTCTCAAAGTCATGATTTTATGTGGTTGTCTACTCTACTCGTGTCAAGCTTCTTCATGTAAGAACTGGCTGAATATCTGATTATATGCTTTGTGGAGTCTCAACTCGTTAAGTATGTTTGTGTATTCCAAAAATATCGATCGTTTAAAAAATGTGTTTTTGAAATCGATTGTATCTCATATCTCTCTCATGTCTCAAACAAAGAAACTCAGTCTTACTTACATCAGTTGGTCACTTGTGTGGTTTAAATTTTGAATGCTCAGTTGAAGTATGCGCTTGCTCAGTCATTAATTACCAACGGCTAATTGTAATTAGTGGCATGTTTAGTGAAAAACCTTTTACAGAACGCATACATTTCTTTCTCTATATCTCATCAAAATTTTCCGTGACCTTGTCCTCTACGTTCATCTCTCAATTTTGTCAAAATCATTGAGTTCTTCCCCGATAATCATAAATGGCTTCGTCTTCCAAAAGCCCTAAGTTGTCAAGGTCGAATGTTGCAACATCAAGGCCATCGGTGAGAAAAATTTGGCAGAAGATGATCTTTCGAAAGCCATTGTTGTATATCAACAAATTCTCGAGCCTCTCAATCGTTATTCTTCCGAGGGAGAAAGGTAATGCTATAGATGTGGAAAACCCGGAGATTTGTCCGGTTTTTCATCAATAGGCAACCCTAGTTCTCTGCGGTCCAAACGCCAACGAGGCATTCCAAAGAACTACGATGATCCCTCCCCTGGCCGCGACATTCAAAGCCGCGAAGAAAACAAAGTTGAAATTTGGCCGGTGTCTTCAAGGAACCTCGTGATTCTAGCAAGTGATTCGATGATGAGGATTTCATTCCTCCCGCAGTTCGATTCCCCAAACTCATGAAGCAACTACTCTCCACCAAAGATCTCCTCCCTCTCTCCCCTGCTCAAGAGCCGATGAGGATGAAAATTATCCGATTCCATCCCCAAGGGTAGTATTCCCTCATCGAATCTCCTCCTTCGTCGAAAACATCAAAGGTTGGACCGTCCGCCATTGATGAAGAGGTTGTTAGAAATTTGACCCGATTGCGCCAAGCTCGTGCTTGCCTCGCAGGACCATCACCCTCGGGCTCCTCCACCAACCGTGTTTAGCCATCATCTTCTTCCGAATTCGACGATAGTTCTGATCAAAACTATTCGACTCGAAAGGTTCTCCAGCTTGTGAGTGAAGACTCAAAAATCTCCTGGTGAAATCTTCAAGGAGACGACTGCATTCGACTCAATGTTGCACCGATTGTTGCAACATCCAGCCAAAAGAAACCTCTCGCACTCCCTACTCTTCTTCGCTTATTTCTAAATCGCTTCTCGTCGGTATAATATTTCTAGGAATATCATTGATGAGCGAAATGTTCTTAGTTCATTGTTAGATACCTTTAAGTTGTCTCGATTATTTCTCCGACCGCCATCTTTGAAAACCTTGTCTCTTGTCGTCCCATATCCTCGTGAGCGATTCATGAGTTCTATGCTAATCTTGAGAAGAGAATTCATGATTACGGTGAGTCTAGTTTTGAAAAAGTCTTTGTGAGAGGTCGTTGGTTTTCATTCTCACCCACCGTTGTCATAAATTCCTTGCTTGATTATCCTCCATCCGTATTGTTGATTTTTCCGTTGACCTTAATTTGTGTATTTGGGAACTTACGGGTGGTAGAATTAAAGTGTGGCCCAAGGGTGTTCCAGCTTAGTACTTCACAAGTGTCTTCTCTATATGCATTTTTGCACAAAATTTGTTGTGCAAATTGGTCACCATCGAAAACACAAATGTCATCACTGAAGAACATGCTAAGATCTTGTATCTCTTTGGCACTCAGAAACCCTTTGATCTAGGACTGTATATGTTTAGGAAGATTGCATCCATGGTGAAAGTGTGGTGATAAAAGGTCACTTATTTTCCCTCTCTCGTGTAGAGTCTTCTCCTCGCTGGGGGTATAAACCTCCCTCCTCCACTCGCTTTATCTCCTTCTCTTGAGGCTCTTCACTTTTCTTCCAAACTTTTAAAAGGGGATAGGCTTATCAATTTGCCTCTTCAATCAACTCCAGATGCACCTCTTCCTGATCCTATAATTCCTGATCCTATTACATCTACTCCAGTTCCTGTTGTTGTTCCTCCGAATGTTGCAACATTCAGTGCAACATCCAGTGCCACATCCACTCTGTTTGCCCCTCCTACAGGACCTATGTCGATTGTCTTCATCCAAAAGCAACTACGGATGATACAGGACCAGCTTTCACATCTTGCTGCTCATCAGGTTTTTCTTACGACTTTGGTCGCAAGCAAGGTATACCTCTGGCCGAGCAACATTACTCGTCAAATAGGGGGTGAAGCTGCAACAAGAGCTGGAGCTAGTGAGACAACAAATGCTGGGTCTTGTGGTGATGCTGGAGCTGGTGGTGATGCTGAAGATGCTCGTAATGATGTACCTACAGCCGAATGATTTTTGTGGTTCTTTGTTGTGCATGAAACTAATGATGATGGTTGGATAAACATGCTCTTTATTTGGTCTGTAATAATTAGGATAAACATATTTTGAGGTTCATGTAATTTGTTGTTGATGATGACTGATGATAGTTGATTATATATCTCTTCAAGCTCTTCTTGCAGGTCTTGTGAATTTGACCAAGAATGCTCGGACAAAGGGGGTGATTGTAAGGGTATTTTAGGCATTGCCTAATTTATCTTGTCCTCACTCTCTTGGTCAAAATAGGATTTAATTTGGTATCTTTGTGTTAGGATTTTAGTAGGATTCTTTATTAGAGGTAGGTGATATTTTTAGTAACAAAATCCTTGCATAAGTGTTTAGTTATTAATGTTATCAAATTAGGAAAGGTAATCTTGTTTGTTTTGCAGCTAAATCCCTTTCCTAAATCCCTTTCCTAGTAGGTTTCTTGTCTTGCCGTGTCTATTGCAGAATCCTTTGAAGTCTTGGACGAGAAGTTGCTGCAGCCTGTATATATATAGGAGATGCCGAGCAGCTTGAGAGATACAGAACTGAGAGCATAGGCGAATTTGGTTAGAAGTCTTTGTGAGCGTAAAAGAGAAGTTGATCCCAGTTTCTTGTGTCTTTGAATTAGAAAGAAGAGATCAACGATTGTTCTGAAGACTGCCGAAACAAACCTGCTGCAGTTTTATATCTTCAGGAACACAGCCTTGTGTTTCCTGAAGTTGTTGTTTCGTGCTTCCAGCTTTTGTTGTTAGTCTTGGAAGCTGTTTTTAGTCTTTAAGTATTTTCTTCCCACGTTTGGTTTAGTGTTTATGTGGGTTTTGTGATTCTCCAAGATTATATATCTTGTGAGAATTTTGTGTTTTTGTTTAGATTCAAAAACAGTTTTTGGTTTTAATATATTTGTTGCCTTGAGGCTTGATCTACAAGATTGATTCTTGTAGATTGTTTTTGTGTGATTTTCTGTCTTACTAAGTGTGTTAGATTTCAAATCACAAAACAAAACTTCCGCTGCTACTTATTGTGTTACACTTTCAGTTCACATTGTTACTGTCATTGTTGCAACATTCACTGCAACATTGGCAGTAACATCGGTCCATATAGAGAATCCGTGGCATCACGTTCTTTCACATTCCCCATCATCGCCGGGCGAGCATATCTCGGAGCCCGAACTTTGTGCCCATGGCCGATTGTTCACTTTCTTCGCCATACCTCTCTTGGGTCGGATCTGTACTGTGAATTGATTACGCCCTCGTCGATTCTGGCGATATCCTACGATTCGATTTACGTACTATCTTCCCCGAATCAACCGGCCTATCTGCGTTTCCAAATTCGGGCTCTCCGAGGAAAATGGGGTTTTGGTAGGTATCGAGAATTTGGATGGAGGCTATATGGGCTTGAAGTGCAGCGTGCCTTTTTATTAATATTTTATTATTAATTTATTATTTGCTTTCCTACAATTGACCGGATAAGCACACTTTATTTTGACAGATCTCGGGACTTTTCTGGAACAAGTGGATTCTTTTTCCAGTATAGACCAACGTATTCCACCGCCTTTCGACTCCCCAGGGATCGGTCCCGAGCGAAGGGCCTATACTCTTTTCAGGATCCACCATTCGAAATGGTCTAGGTCGAGCATCTGAGAATTATAAGTCAGCCCCTGTTTGTTATTTATTGTCTATATATATTTTTTTTTGTGCGCACTTAATTTTTTTTTTTTTTGAACTTGCGCATTTTTTTTTTTGACATATATATTTTTCTGATTTGATTTTTTTCTGATTTTTTTTTTTTGATGATTTTTTTTTTGGCTGACCCACAATTCAAATGCAAAAAAAAACCGGTCGGTCTGCGAAGTGTCTGAAAAACTATATGCATTCTAACGTTGGCTTATGCGGGGGGTAGGTGGCCGGCCATGGTGTAGGTGATTCGAATATATTTACATGCGTGCACGTGTGTGCGGTATCTAGAAAGCAGTAAAATCTTTATTTATTTTACAGATATAGAAAATAAAACAAATTTGGCCTGTCTTGCTGTTTGTGTGGATTTTCTCGGCTTTTTTAGTTTGAGCGCGAGCAAGCAAGCACATCACATTAAGAAATAGAAAGAAAAGTGGGGAAACTATCTATCCTATTAATTACAAATTTTGGTCCTATGCCCCCAAAATAAAATGACATAATGAATGCTTTGAGATGTACAAATATCTGAGTAGTTACTGAGAATAAAGTGAAAAAGACAAAATGAACTGAAAGAAATAAATGAAAGAAAATAGAGAGCCTAGTAAAGCCCCAGCTCTTTTGTTGTGCTGCCCGGAATTTATTTGTAAAATATATAATATATATATTTTCCTTTTTTTTTTTGATTTTTCGAAATTTTTTTTTATGTATATATATATAATAGTGTTTGAAGGCTTTTGATCGGCCAAGTGCTGGCGTTGTGTGCTCGGCGATACCACTCTATTCGAGAATGCTTTAAGGGTATCAATGGAGTTTCCAGCCAATATACTTAGACCGCCTTATATATATACATATATATATATATATATATATATATTTTTTTTTTAATTTTTTTATTTGATTGATTTTTTTAATACTCTCGAACATGCACAACAATGTATATCGGAGCGAGGCTGCCGCGGATGGAGGATCATATCCACAAATATAGCCACGGCCGTAATGGGAACACTTTATTGAAATGCGTAAATTAATATAACGAGCATATTGCAGCCAAAAACAAAGAAAAGCCAAAAAAAGGTTTTATTTTATGAGTCTAGCCCTCCATTTTATTTAAAATAAAACGACATCCCAGCCAGTCGCCCTTTGTGAGGTTCGGGGTGTGCCCGCGCCCGCGCGCCCTTGGATAGGGGTGCGCGTACGTGCGGATGCGGGGACACCACGCTCTCGTTCCACCCTCCCTTGTTTAGGGAAGAGCGAAATCCAAAGTGCGAGAGGAGTCTTTGTCTATATTAGCACGTTGGAATGTGCCTCGGTTGCCTTGAGTGGATTTTGTATCCAAAATGGGAACTAAAGGTTTCCTCATGTCAGGTTATCCCTTATTTCGTGGATAACAGGATATGGGAATGCATTACCTTTCCATTCTCATTCTCCCCTTTTTTCTGTCAGGGGATAATAGAGAAGTGCAAGAAAAGATATTGCGACGCCCCCACTTATGGATTTAATAAAATGGCCTTATGGCCCAGTCAGATCACTATGGGAGCTAGAGGCCCCACTGGATCTGAAAGTTTTAGAGTCGCCACCTTTATTTTAAGGCAAAAATAAAGGAAAACCCGAGAAAACCGGAGATTTTAGAAAACGGGTTCGGGGCTAAGTTACGAGTTGGGAAGGTGCTAGGCACCCAACTCGCCCTTTCGGTCTCAAAGCGTTTTTGGCTGAAATATGCTCATTGTTATATTAATCTAGCAAATAAATAAGGTCTTATTTTGACAAGGGAAAATTAAACAGATACATTCGTGGCTACATTATTTACGGACTCGCAGCCGCCTCCTTCCAATAATTACAAACACATTTAAGAATATTTGGCCATTATAATGGCTCTTTTACATAATTTTTCCTAATCTAATCCGGGCAGCACAACGGCTTATATTGGCTACATTGTGCCGGATTTAAAATACAACTTTTTGAAAATAAATAAAAGAAAGAAAATATAAATGAAATAAAAATACGCCCTTAAAGGTATTACCTTTTAGAGCGGTGGTGTGCTAAGCTCGCCTGCCCTCTGGGAGAGGAGTCTTTTTGTTTTGAATTGAACTGGACTGGAATTGAACTGAATTTGAACTGGATTTGAACTGGATTTGAGGCTGGGGCTAGTCAACTCGGGCAGAGTGACAGCTTTATTTGGGTAGGTTTTGGCCTTTTCAGTTGGGCGGAACCTAGACTTAAGTTTTGACTTTTTTAGCTCGTTACTCGGGCAGAGTAACGGCTTATTTTGGGATTTTTGGACTGGGGTTTTAAGGTGGATACCTAACAACTAGGCTAGGGATCACTTATAACCTATGGGTTTTTGGTTTGGCAGAGTTTGGCTGGGGTTTGGAGATTTTAGGGGCTTCCACTCACCTATCTCGCACCTCTCGTACTAACTGTATCGAAGGAACGAAGCAGAGCTTCGCTGCGATCTAAAAAATCGCGGATGAATTGTGTCTGAAACTGGGAGCCGGGCATGTCTATTTATACTTGCATTTAGGGACACGGCTGGAATTCTTTCATTTCTTCTCCTGCATCAGTGAGTTGTACCTTGCGCTTGAAGGCTTGTACCAATTCTTTGTGAGAGAGACGCATGGAAGAATGCTTGGTGCCACCAAGCTTATGCTTGGTGCGGCACCAAGCTGCCTTGGTGGGGCACCCAATGTTTTTTGAAGTTTCAAATTTTGTCACTTTCCCCCCCTGCAGTTCACTGTTTCGCGCATCCTGCTTTTCCTTTCGCATTTTTGACTTCTGCAACTTGACATTTGTTAAGTTTTAACAGTTTTTGATATTTTATGTCAGTTACATGCCAGGGGTACGAAATTGGGGTGTCTACACAACCTGAGGATAATATGCTCGGCCAGATGAATCATCGTCGGTCATGGTCGGCCCTTTACCTAGACGAGCTATTGAGAGATGGGCCCCACTTAGCCCAGCTGAAGGCCACATGTTAGCTCCACATAGGAGGACCCAGATCGGTTCCATTCAATAGCCCCCAAGTTTCCAAGTGCGAGGATTTAACCTTAGCTTGGAAAGTTTAGTTATATCCTGTTTTCAACTGCTGAGCACCTTTGATCATCATTTATGTTTCCTCGGTTTTTTGGCTTCTGGATCGTGGTCGCTCTTCGTCGTTAATTATTTGTTGTTCGTTCGGTTGAGCCCGATCTCTTGAGGAAGAGGATGAGTTTAAGAGTTTATTAGTGGAATTTTTCTGGGAAATTGGTCCGCCTTTTGCATTAAATGAACGGTAAACGAGGAGTCTTTAAGCAATCATTTCCCCCTACTTGTTCATTATGGTGACGCCGTCATTTTTCAAAACATCGTCGGTTTGCACCCATATATTTGGATGTTGCCCGCCACATGTCGGCCTGGGAGTAGGTAGGTAGGATCCACGTGTTTTTAATCGGGTCGACCCGGTATCCTCGGGTATTGTATAAAAGTCGCGGTTTCCGGCTTCTTGCTCACTCTTCCCTCTTCTTCTGAAATTTTCCCTCAGTCTGTGTTTCCAGTGAAGGCGAAAAAACCTCTTTGCTGTCTCTTCTCTTATTTTTGCTATTTCCAGCCGTCATTTCGTTTTGCAATCTAGTTTTTCAGGTTCGCCTCCTTTCCCTCTTTCTGTTGAAGTACATTTCATAGTTTCTGAATCTGTTTTGGTGGTTTCTGGGTTCGTAACATTTTTCCGGTGACTGTTGCTTTTTCTGTTACACCGGCGCTAACTCCGGTAATTCTCTCCCTTTTTTCTGATCTTCGCTTAACTTTCTCGATTCTTCCTCGCTCAAGCTCAATTTCTATTCGCAGGTACTCATTCCTTCTTTGCTCGCTTTTCCTCATTTTTAATTTCTAGGTTTAGGGTTAGGCTTTATGAGACTTGCCCCTCCTGTCCCCGCCTTTACCCCTAGTGAGACCTCTTCCTCCTCTTCGCCTAGCTCTTCCACCGCATCGAGACCGAGTATGAGGACCAAAAATGTCAGCCCGGACCCTGTGTATGCTCGATCACCGACAAACAAAAGAGTGTACTCGCAGACCGATGGGACTTGGTCACTCGTAATGCCGAGCCAAGCGATGCCGCTTTTGGTCGGTGGGGGATATAATATGGAGGGCTTACCTACTCTTGCCGATGAAGAGTACGCAGCCGAGGACATCCCGGCTGGCGCGGCTATGATGGTTTGCAAGGACACGACGAGGGCCTTTAGATACCTTTTTAATCAATACTACAGGGAGATTGTTGCCCAGGAAGTAGTGGAAGTGAATAAGGCCTTGGCTAGCAAGAAACGAGGGGAGACTTCTACAGCTGCTGCTCGAGTTGAGGAAGGCTCAGGTGGGGTCGAGGATTCCCCACCTGCTTGCCGAGTATTGAGGGGGTGGAAGAACAATATTCAACTGGACGACGTAGTGAGCTGGGATGATAAGTATAATCACAGCTCTAAGAAATTCCGAGGGTTGGCCCCCCACAATTCACTTGGTATGGACGAGCTGAGGGGTCTGCATGACAAGGTTGGGTTTTATATTTCTTTCTTTGAGGCAGGTCTTCGGCTGCCCCTTGACCCCTTGATTTGCGACCTTCTCGGGGAAGCTGGTGCCCATCCTCTTGACCTCTCCCTGAATCTGGTTAGGTATATAATTTCGTTTGCCGCTTGCGTTCGGGTCTTGGGATTTGAACCTACTTTGCCCCTTTTCAAAACGTACTTTTCTGTGACCAAGTCCTTGAACCGGCTTCAGTGCAAGCATCACAACCGGGGGATTAATCTATTCGCCAAGCCTCCTGGCGAAACGGGGCACTGGGACGAGAAAGTTTTGCTGGTCGAGAGTCGAGTTGGATGGAACTTTCCCGTTCCTCGGCTTTCTGCTGCTGAAGTCAAGTCGCTCTCGCCGGTCGGGACCTTGGACGAGTACGAGGAGTCTGCCCGAACGACCATCGAGAATTATCTTGGAGTTCGTGGGGCTGTTCCTGCCTGAGTATTCTGCTGGAGCTCCGTTACTGAGGACAAGGTTTTGTTGAAAATGGTCGAGATGTCGACCAAGAGAATAGATGGGTTAAACCTTCGTTGCTCTGTCCCTGAATACATGCAATATCCTGGGTGGGCGATGCACGAGGGAGAAAAGTTTAGGATCGACTGCCCTGGATGCAAGGACGATGTGTCCAATTTTGAAGGCTATGAAAGTATTCATTGTTTTGTAGTGTTTTTTTTTATTCATTCTCTTTTTTGATTGTTAAACTTTTGCTCATTCTGACTTATTCTTCTCTGTTGTTTCAGATATGATCGTGGACACAGACGACATGTCCGGCATGACTGCCAGGTGAGCACAAGGGGTTACCCTATGACCCGCACTAAAGAATGCTGCTGTCGATCCAACCAAAGCCTGCACCCTGCCAACCGAGGATCAGGGGACCGAGTCCTCGTCCATGCCCGCCACGGCCATGCCTGCCACTGCATCCACGGCCCCTCGCCAGGCACCGCCAAAGGTCCTAGTGACCCAGAAGCCGAAGCTCTCGGCCCAGGCCCAGGCCCCGGCAAAGGCCCCGGTGAAGGCCCCAGCGAAGAAAGTTCCCGTCCCTACCTCTAAACCTCCTTCTGTTGAGAGTGCACCAGCCGCTGCCCTTCGCAAAAGGCGATTGATCGAGGATTCACCCGAGGAGGACGAGTAGAGTACCGAGGAAGTACCTGGTCGTACTCCTGCTGCTAAAAAACTGAAAGGGAAAGCGGTGTCCCCCTCGTCCAGCGAGGACACAGTTCCTTGGCACGAGGATGATTTTGCCGTGCCCGCTATTCGGGCAACGGGTATCAAGCTCGCCAAGGATATTGCTGATGTCTCGGAGCAGCAGAACATCGACGTGACCCGCCGAGATGGGCCTACTGCTTTGGCCGGGTAGGGAATAGTTGTTCGGGCGCAGATGAGGGACATGATTGGTATTGTCGACTCTCTGCCCAACAACGAGGCTATGGGTCGAATTGGGTTGTGTATGAGTGAGGTAAGAAAGCCTTTATTCAATTCTTCTTTTTCTTCTCATCTTTATCCTATTTTGTATCTTACTTTTGTTCTTATTTTCTCCTCGTAGATGTGCTCTTTTGTAAATTCGCTGAGCAGTCGATCTGATCGGGCTGTAACCAAAATGAGAAAACTCAAAGCTCAAGCCCAAGTTGACCAGGATGAGATAGAAATTATAAAAGCTCGCCTGGCATCTCTGGAGACCGATCAAGCCTTGAAGGCAGCCGAGCTGGTAGATTCCTCGACCAAGATAGCCGTTCTGACCCAAGAAAGGAACTGGTTGAGACTCGTGCTAATGATGCCGAGTAGAAGGCTAGTCAGGCCGAGTAAAGGGTCGTTGTGGCCGAGCAAACTAAGGCCTCGGCTGAGAAGGAGGCAGCCGAGTCTACGGTGAGGATTGTTGACCTGGAAAGGCGGGTCGAGGAGGTGAGAGCCTTGACGTTCGTACAGTACAAAGACTCTGAGGAGTATACCAAGGAGGTCCTCCCATACTACGAGGGAGGCATTCGTCACATGCTCCGGGTTGCTGCGGCCTCAGGCATGACTCTTGGGACTATCGTGGAATGGGGTGGCGAGCATTTTTCTGGTGAGGCGGCGAGGGAGGGGCACGAGATGGTTCCTTTCGACGAGGGCGAGTTAAAAATGATTCATACCAAGGATGAAAAGCTCGGCTTTGAAGAATGGGTGCCCCCGACTCCTTGGTCTCAGGACACTATCTTTTTTATCGGCGCGGTGGAACGGGGTGAAGAGGTAGAGTTTGACGCGGAACTAAAACTGAGACAATTCATGGGCAAGCAGTCTAACCGCGACGAATTTGACAATGAGTCGATAGCTGCCGAGCAACGAGGTCTACCTTCCCCTGCCCGTGATGCCGAAGTGGTTGATCTTCTAGAGTAATAGTTCTCTCCTCGCTGCGTCGAGCTTGATTTGGGCGGGTGTGCCCATTTTTTGAAACAATTTCTCTTTGATATTTTTGAAATGTAATTAACAATTTGGCTGTTACATTTTGGTCGTTTTATTTCTTGATTCAATCATCTGTTAATGAATATTATGTCGATTCCTGTTTGGTACTTGTATTTATTTTTGTTTGTAGTTTTCCTCGTGTACCGGGGACAAACTTAAAATGAGCACAACTCTTTTATTATGATCTTCCTCGCGTGCCGAGGATGATTAGGTCTGTGTCCCACCTCCATACGAGAATGGGAATGTTCACTTGGCTCATTTTTATTTCTTTGATGGCCTTCCTCGTGTGCCAAGGATGAGGTATTTATCCCACCTCCGTACGAGGATGGGAATGATCACTTGGCTCATTTCTTTTCTTTGATGGCCTTCCTCGTGTACCGAGGATGAGGTCTTTATCCCACCTCCGTATGAGGATGGGAATGAGCACTTAGCTCATTTATTTTCTTTTCCTTTGCCCCTTGAAGTAACCTTTTGAAGGACGTGGGCTGGCTCCTCTTGGGGTATGGCATTGGTCGCTGCCTTCATACGAACATTTTAAGCTCGGCTTCTTGAATTCCTGTAAGGTAAAGTCTCTGGCGTTCCCAGAACTTTGCCTCTACCAAGAGTTCATCTTGCTCGGTGACCTTGTTCTTTTCTATCCAAGAATGTTCCACCTGAGCCTCTCCCTCGTCAACATCAAAGATGGTACTCACTTGGCCGGTGGCACCTTCTACGTTGCAAGCATCCTCTTGGTTGCCCTTTCCTCCCAACGCTTTTGAAGTAGCGATGGCATGGTCCATGTCAGTCACTTTGCTGGCAGGCGAGGGAGGTGGTATGTTCGTTCCTGGCTGGTTTTGTTTTGTGGGAGTTTGTTTGTCCATTTCTCTAGAGTTATGGCTTGGTAAAATATGTTGTTTCCTAGTAACGGAACCACTTGATCACGCCACAAAGATGGGGTGACTATGCTGGTGATCCACGTAATGGACCGGAGCTGACGTGTCCTGGGTTGATGTTCATCGCTGGTGGATGTGGGTACTTCTTGTACCAAGGTTGATAGGATATCTGGGCTTTGTACTTGCTCTTTGATCATTGGTTACCTGAAAGAAGACTGCCATTAGGGTGCTGGGGGTTTCCCAGCTACAGCCCTCCGGTGTGAGAGTCAGTAACCAAGGAGTTTTATGTATGCCGGAGCTAGGCGTTCCCTTAAGCTTCCGGTGGGTGTATGGTGATCATCCTTCTTTTGTGTCTAATGTGTGTCAAAGCTCTTATAAGTCTTAGAATGCAGAGTAAATCATACATTTTCTTAAAGGGAAAGACTTCCTTTTATAGTAGTTTGGATTTGAGACCATGATTGAAATGGGGGTCCCTGATGGTGGGAATTGTCCACTGGTCGGCTTGCTGGCAGTTTCTGAGTGGTTGACAGATAGCATGTGATGTGTCAATTGTAGGCGGTTGATGAGCCGCTAAGTTACAACGGCTTGCATGGCTTGCTCGCCTCTTATGGAGATGACACCTGGAGGCTTTGTATAGGCTATAACTCAGGTCTGTCGTTGTCATAGAAGGTTGGTCTGACGAGCATGGCTTTGATCTTCGCCGTGAATGATGGTTGGGCTTGATCTTCGGAACGGTCCCAGGTTAACCTAAGGATAATATGCTCGGCCAGATGAATCATCGTCGCTCATGGTCAGCCCTTTGCCTAGACAAGCTATTGAGAGATGGGCCCCACTTAGCCCAGCTGAAGGCCATGTGTCAGCTCCACGTAGGAGGACCCATGTCGGGTCCCTTCAAATCTCTTCTTGATATCTATGTCTGTTTATGTATGTTTTCGGGAGTGTATGTATGTGTTGCTTGTTTGTGTCTGTGTGTAATTTTGGGTTCATATATTTGGAGTGGAAGTCATATTTCGTGAGTTAGATTAATGATGTGTTTTCTTGATCTGTTTGATAGGAGTTTTGATTATTTTCTTTTCTTTTATGCAATTTTTTGCTTCATAAAAGTGGTAATTTTGTAAAACTAGTAAGGTTCACGTGCGTTGCACGTGGTGCTAATGATTTTTAAAAAATGACTTGCTAGTTTCTTCATTTTTATGTTTACTTTTAATTATTTGATGTTTTTTGTATTTTAATCATTACAATTTTTGAAACTTATAAATTGTGTTGTTGTGCTTTTAGCTTTTTTGATACTTTGTTTTCCAGACATTTATAATGTATACATTTAGTCATTGTATAGCAACTTATCCTACAAATTTGTCTTTTTTATTGGTTATTTTCATTCTCTTTTTTTATTACCAAACATGAATTCATTCACTTTTATGATTGTGTGAATTGAAAATAATTCAAACTTACTATAATAAATAAACACATTGTTTTTAGAGACTTTGTTTATATCGTTTCAGAAATTTATGACTTCTTTTAGAAAATAATATATTGTGTTAGAGAAATCAAACTTTCAACCTCAAAGTACATATACTTAAATTCACTCAAAATATTTATAAAGCTCCACTTTGCCACCCAACCTACGTTTTATGTCATTTTCATATCTCATTTTATAATTATTTTCTAGTTTGCCCCTAGCCACGACGAAGGTTGTCAATCTGACGTTAATGTGCACATGATATTTCACGTGTAGGGCATTTTAGTCATTTTCACAGCAACCCTTTCTCTGCTTTTATTACTCAAAGAGAAACTTCATTTTCTTCTTCTCCGGCAATGCTTCCTTTGCATCTTCTCCAGTAATGACATCGTATGTAAATTTTAAGTGAGATAAAACTCAAGAGTGTATTAATGTTTTATTCAAACTATTATATAGAAAAATAAATAAAAATAGAGCGGAATCATGTAGAGATATTGAACTCAATATCAGATAATCACACTAAGGTGTCAAGGCCGCCATGAATTAGAACCCACCAAAAAATTAAAGACGTACAACATAATACACAAGCATACACCAAGAATTTCCCCCGTTCTCCCTCGTACAACATAATACACAAGCATACACCAAGAATTTCAAATCTCATATTAATTTGAATCCATCACATACGTATACGACAATGATGAGGCAAACCATGGTTCAATTCGTCTTCATCGTCCATACAACTCCAACAAATTTCTCATCAGCACCGTTGATATTGTTTATGGTTTGATTGGAACAAATTCTCGATCTTAAACGTTATTCGTCACTCCATGTTTATCACTATGATTACCAGACATGACATCTCATCACCAAATTTGATACGGAATATGGAAATGCTAAACAATTACGTTGGGGGCCAAAGTGGATTTAGTGGATACTTTAGGGGGAAATTTGTATTTTAGACTAATTTTGATGGGGCCAAAATATGATTAGCTCCCAAAATTACACATCAAATCTCACATTGCACACCAACCTATGAAGTGTCTCACTTTCATAACTTATTTCGCTATTTGTCCCACTTTACCCCCTCCCGTCTATGGGTGTTAAAAATAGTAACGGAAAATGGTATGTACATGTCACATGAATATTATTTTGGTCATTTTGCTTGGCGCACAAAATGAGATTTGGCTATAACTTCAATATTTAGTTAACCATTTAGTAATTAGAATATGTTTTTAAATAAAAATAATAAATAATTATTTTAATAATCCAAAAATAATTATAGGGCCAAATTATAATTTCACCCCCCCCCAAAGTATCCACAAAATCGTATAGTTTACTCCTATGTAAAGTTTGTCCCATAATGGTATCTGACTTTACTTCCCCCCCCCCATTTTCCACCCTACCACTGACGGACGTTAGAAAATTCACGTTAAATAACACATGGTCTTCCACGTACGGAAAAAATGTCATTTATCTTATCAGGTTAAGGAGTAAATGTATTGAAAGTACAAACCCTAATCTCACACCCTCTCATTCTCTCTTCTCCCGGTGTAAATTCTCATCTCCAAGTCCACAGTAATAGCCACAATCTCCAGCTAGCCCCACCATAGCGGCCGCCACCATCTCTGGGTACAAGTTCACATAAACGGTCCAAACCCTTCCCACTCTGGTCACGCCTATCATAGCTCTAGCGTCGTCCTCCTTCGATTCTAGCCAAGCTCCATCTCCGATCTCTCTCATTCTCTCCCTTCCAAAAGTCGTGTTTAAAGTAGAAATCAGAGGCTATAGAGTATATTTACTAAAAACTCTTGAAAAAACATGCAATTAACAGAAAACCCATAAACCTTATCAACGAATTCATCAAAGAGAGAGGCGGGCTTGAATGAAGAGAAATAGTTATGGGTTTTATTGAAATACTCTTCAATTTTGCGGAATAAAATTAGGCATACGGTCGGCATGCATATGGTTTAAAACAAAGTATCAAAATTGAGAAGACGTTGAAGAAGCTATGACTTTAGATTATTTTAACCTCATAGAAGCTATCATGACGGTCAGGTTGGTTTATTTAAAGAATTAGGAGAGAGAAAGTAAAGGTAAAGTCATGTAAGAGGATGAAAGGGGGATGAGAAATTGATTGATTTCGGTGGTAGATAGGTTTCACCAGAGAAGGTGGGTACGTGGATCCAATTTCATTCATGAAATTGGAGATGTAGACGTGTAACTATGGGTAAGAGTTTTTTTTCTTCATGTTTTTCGTTTACTTTGTTTTCATTATTAAGATAAGAAAAGTGACAATGAAATGGAAAAATGCATATCTATCATCTGGTTAAGAGAGAGAAATTTGAGAGAAAATTTGGAGGGAGTGGACAAAACCAAGATCAGGTTTTGGGTTAATTTTTGTTGTGGGAAGAAAAGATTAGAAAAAATTGTTGGTCTTTTCTCTAGATTTTCTTTCGGTAGGAAAAAATGGAATGATGGACCCCACTCCATTTTAACATTTTAACTTTAAGCACCATAAAGTTTACACCGAATTCCTAATATTTTCCTCGAGTTAACGTCGTGGAAGACCACCTGTTATTTAACGTGACTTTTCTAACTGTTGTCGCGGCTAGGGTGGAAAATATGAATATATATATATATATATATATATATATATATATATATATATATATATATATATATATATATATATATATATATCAGATACCATTATGGGACAAACCTTAGGTTGAGGTGCACTATGTGATTTGGTGGATACTTTGGGGAGAGAAGGATTGTAAGTTGGCATAATTATAAGGAAATTACTATCCTTACAAGACTTAGTAGTTCCAAGTAAAGTTATAAAATTAGTTGTAAGACTAACAATATTGTAATTATAATTTGTCTTATATTTAAATTTAAAGTTAAAAAAATGCATTACTCTTAAAAAATGAAATTTAGAAGTTATTTAATTTATTTTGTTTTCCTTCATTTTCTTCCACCAACCTCATCTCTCATAGACCCACCACCACTACCACCTCAAATAACATCATTAATCCAAAAATCAATTATTTTATTTTATTTTATTTCTTTATTTAATTTTGTACTCCTTCGTTCAAATTAACATATACGCAAAACTCATCATTTATAGACTCACCACCATCTGAACCTTAATTTTCACTATTTACAAACCTAAATTCAATTTTTTGAATTTTCAAATTTGATGATTGAAACTCAAACCCTTATGAAGATTAATTTGAAAAATTGATGATTTGAAAATCTAACAATATCGTATTCCACCTAAACCACCACTGTCATGGTTACAATCGCCCCCACGACCACCACCAACATCCATGCAATTGTCACCACCGGTATCACCACCACCAAGAAACACGTTCACCTTAGCTTGCTAAAACGGAAAAATAAAATATATTTAACTTTCATTAAATCGTATTGCTTTCTTCAGACGCATCTCCTATAAATTTTAGCGATCTTCTCTAACAAAATGCAAAGATTTGTCAACGAAGTTCTCTAATTTTTTTAATCTTCTTGACATTATATCACCTTGCCTTAATGTATTTTATTATATTATTTACAAGTAATTAGTAAACATACTACATAAGTGTCTAATATCTTGATACTCACCAACAAATATTTTATTATAGTTACATTTTTTTCATATACCTCTAATAATGTCTTTCCCAATCTATGATGTCTCACTTTCAAACACAAGTTTTTATATTTGTCCGACTTTGTCATTCAATGTTCAAGGGTGTTAAAAACAGTAATGGAAAATCATACATGTTAGGATTATTTTGATGATTTGAAAATCTAACAATGTTGTATTTCATCTAAACCACCATTGTCATTCATACAATCGTCGTCATCACCGCCCCTAACACCACCATCACCAAGAAACACACTCACCTCGCTTTGCTTAATGGAAACATAAAATCTCCTTAGTTTTCGTTTAGTCGAACTTCTTTCTTTAAACATCTCTCATTTCTTAGTTCCAGTCCATTTTTTGTTCAATTTACTAAGTAAGGAGAAAATCTAATTTTATGATGTGACTACTTAAAAGGATGTTGGTTGGTGACAACCTATTTCAATAAAGTGAGAGTTGTGGCAGAAGAAAGAAAGTTGATAGCTAGAGGAGAGAATAGAGAGATTCTCACATATGCATGTAACTACCTCGATTCCGATGAAGAGGAACAATCAAGTTAAGACAAAAAAATATTAGAGGTTTGGAACCCAGTGATTAAAATGAGTAAAATATTTTGAATCCAGTGATTAAAATGATTACTAACATTGATTTTGTTTGTAATATCTATAAGTTAGGAACCAATGATAGTTTTAAAAGTTGTTGTATTAGTTTGAAATTTCAAAGAAGTAAACAATAGATTTTAGCATTATTTTATAACAAAACGAATAGATTCATCAATTGGTTCTTCATTTTCTTCATCTTCTTGACATTATGATATATTTTCTTAACTCATTTCTCTTAGCTAATTCATGAGTAATAACTAAACACGCTGCAGATTTACTTAATAATTTGATACTCACCAACAAATCTATTATTATCGTTACAATTTTCTATATACATCTAATAATGTCTTTCCCAAATATATATATTAAAAAATAAAGAAATAAAACTATATTATTTTTTAGTATCAAATATTTTTTTAGTTTCGAATAAAGTTTTAGTCTCTTGAGTAAATGTATTTTTGTCATTTTAGAATATATTGGACGATATTTGCAACGATAATGGCAGGAGGGGGAAAATGATAACAAAATCAAAATACAAGACGAAATGAATATAATTCAATAATGTAGGATCTAACTTTAAAATAGGTACAGATCAAGGGATCAAATTATTATTTAATTATTCATGGAATCAATTAGTACATGAAAAATTTACTTGTTTAACCTTAATTAATAGTGAGTTATTTATTATAGTTAGGGTTATTTTTGTCCAAACATTACTTTTTGTCATGGTAAATTTACTTATTTTGTCCTTAATTAAATGGTGGGTAGTTTATTTGGTGAAGGGTTATTTTTGTCTATCAATTAAATTGTAAAAAACAAGCTTGACTTTTATAGTAGGAGAGAATACTTAAAAGGACGTTGGTTTGTGACAACTTGTTTCAATAAAATGAGAGTTGTGGCAGAAGAAAGAAAGTCGATAGTTAGAGGAGAGAATAGAGAGATTCTCACATATGCATGTAACTACCTCGAGTCCGATGAAGAGGAACAATCAAGTTAAGACCAAAAAATGTTAGAGGTTTGGAACTCATTGATTAAAATGAGTAAAATATTTTGAATCCAGTTATTTGTGATTACTAACATTGGTTTTGTTTGTAATATCTATAAGTTAGGAGCCAGTGATAGTTTTAAAAATTGTTGTAGTAGTTTGAAATTTCAAAGAAGTAAACAATAGATTTTAGCATTATTTTCTAACAAAACGAATAGATTCATCAATTGGTTCTTCATTTTATTCATCTTCTTGACATTATGATATATTTTTTTAACTCATTTCTTTTAGCTAATTCATGGGTAATAACTAAACACACTACAAATTTACTTAATAATTTGATACTCACCAACAAATCTATTATTATCGTTACAATTTTCTATATAAATCTAATAATGTCTTTCTCATATATATATATATATATATATATATATATATATATATATATATATATATATATATAAGAAATAAAGAAATAAGACTATATTATTTTTTAGTTTCAAATTTTTTTTGGTTTCGAATAAAGTTTTAATCTCTTGAGTAAATGTATTTTTGTCATTTTAGAATATATTGGATGATATTTGCAACGATAATGGCAGGAGGGGGAAAATGATAACAAAATCAAAATACATGACGAAATGAATATAATTCAATAATGTAGGATCTAACGTTAAAATAGGTACAAGTCAAGGGATCAAATTATTATTTAATTATTCATGGAATTAATTAGCACATGATAAATTTACTTGTTTAACATTAATTAATAGTGAGTGATTTATTATAGTTAGGGCTATTTTTGTCCAAACATTACTTTTTGTTATGGTAAATTTACTTATTTTGTCCTTAATTAAATGGTGAGTAGTTTATTTGGTGAAGGGTTATTTTTGTCTATCAATTAAATTGTAAGAAACAAGCTTGACTTTTATAGTAAGAGAGAAGAGAGATTGATGGTTAAATTTGTTATCCCCTTTAGGACAGGGATTCGAATGGAATTGGGCAATATCGGCCCTATCAGTTCCTTGAATGCCCGTGGAAAGATCAATATCAACCTAAAATACAGCACAGATGCAGATTTTCCAATCAAACAGAAAATTAAAAGCATAACAGGGTATAGTGGATCAATAAAAAATATATGGCAGAAAGGTACACAACTAGCATAGCCAACTATTTAAAAGTAAAGCTGGGAAGCAAAAAATATGTACCATTAGAAGCCAAATAAAAACATAATAAAAATGAAATAGAAAGGAGGAATTTTTCTTCATGCTCAGACAATTAGTAATAACATTTCCTATCGAGAGTCTAGCAAGAAAACCTTTTTTTTCCTAAATTTTACCTTATTGATGGATGAAGTAACTTAACCTGTAGAAGATGACATATGTAGTGCATGCTATTACTGATGAGATATAGGAAACGGTGCTAAACAAAAAAAGTTGAGAGATTCTCTAAAGATAGAGGTTTAAAATAGGTAGATACATGAATTGCAACTTTAGCAGCAAAAGGACCAATAAGGAAGACACATTTCACTTAGATGACCAAAAATGCAACAAAAATGACCGGTTCCATACTTTAGGGTCAATTATTAGTCTATATATCAAGCAACATATGTTGCAGTTCATAAATGTCCAAGTCACTAGTTTCATAGACACACTACCCTTATTGTTGAAAGAAGGAAAAAAGAAAAGGACAGACTGCTGTCAAACCTCATGAAGTGCAGGAGCATCTTTGTTCCATCGTTTAGTCCTCGAAAGCCTTTTCCTAGTTAATAACATTGAATCAAGGAAGATGAGCAATGACGAAGCCTCTCACTGGGCTTGTGTACTGATTCTGGTCACTATAAGCTGCTAAGTAAGTCGATCAGAGAGATCATCTGGAATAGGCCTTCCTTCTCTCGGACATCCTCTCATCTTCTTTTTCAATTGATAATTGCAGTTTTCTAATGTTGATTCATGAAATGCATAGCTTATTGTTATTTTTAAATTACTTATTTGATTGCTCCAAATTAGCATCATACGTAATAAATTTGTGAAAATATACCTTGACTTTGGTCTTCCTTCAGTTTTTTTTGACTTTGTTTCTTGCTCTCTCTCGTACACACATGCACACGCAATGTAAATTAATGTTAAATGCATGTAATATTGGCTCTTCTTGTTTAATTTTGAGCCTCTATGCTTAAGATTGCTAAAACTGGTTTTCTAAGTGATGGGACCCGACCTGGGTCCCCCTACGTGGACCGACCACGTGGATTCCAGCTAGACTTGGTCTGGTCCCGTCGAGGGCCGAAGATCATTCCCCAGTCAGTCATCATCGACAATCGCTAACCAACCGACGAAATGCAGGCGACTATAATCAGCCGAGCACTACAGGCAACCATGAATCAGTACCCGACCATATGGTCGAGGATCACCTATGCTCGTCCGACAGTTTCTCTGGGATAAGACAGGTTTAGCCCGTAGCCTGTACGTAGCATCCAGGTGCCTTCCCCACAAGAGCCGAGCAAGCCATGCAAGCCGCCATACCTTATCGGCTTACTCAACCACCTACAATCCTCACCGCATACACAACTGCTGACCACTCAGAACCGCCAAAGAAGCCGACTGTGGAACAAGTCCCACCCGCTTGGGACCCTCATACCAATCATGATCCCAAATCTAGGCTACTATAAAAGGAAGCCTTTCCCTCCAAGAAAGGTAAGATGACTTGAGATTGAAAACTTATTATACCGCCGGTGATAGACAATACACAAAGAGATTACTCTATACACCGACGGAAGTTAAGGGAACGCCTAGCTCCCAAGATACCATATACTACCTTGTTACCGACTCTCACACTGAGGGTCAGAGCTGAAACCCCCAAAGACCCTAATCGGTAGTCTTGCTTTCGTGTACCCACCAACAAAGATCATCAACCAAAGCCCGATATCTCAAAGAAGTCGGTACCTCCTGCATTCCACGCACACCGACGTGACCACCAAGGGCCTGACACGCCAGCCAGTCCATTACGTGATCGCCAGCCACCCCGCTCGTGGCGTGATCAAGTGGTTCCGCTGTCGAACGCAAGTAAAGTACGAATACATAATCAATGGATCAACGCACTCCTACCAAGCAAAACCAATCAGAGCGAACAAACTACCACCCTCACCAAAGAAGCAAATTAATCGGTGGATATAGAACCGAATGACCTCAAAAGCAACAGAGGTCACCGGGCCGTCAGGCACAATGTAGACGAAGAAACTCAAGTGGATCAACCTCGAACGGAGGGAGATGGACCCACCGAACAAGAAAAGCTCCTCATAGAGGTAAAATTCGGGAACGCCAAATCTTACCTCAGAATCCAAGAGGCCGAGCTCAAAATGTTCGAGCCCAAAAAAGATAACGGCTACGATTAAGCCTCAAAACGAGCGAACCCCGACCATAAACGACGCTACCTCAAAAGAGAAGGGAAAGGAGAAAGCTATATCCCGGCCCAGTGCAAGGTCCAGGTTAGGAAAGCGGGCGAGCGAGCAAGCACCCAAGCCTAGTGTTCAAAGCCGCTAACATTTCCCAATGAATCAAGACGCCCTGGCGAGCACGTGAGAGGAGCGAAGAAGGGAATCTAGGCCGAGGAAAGAAGCAAACGTAACTAGAACATGTGGGCATTGCACACATTCCCAAAGAATCGCCAGTGGTACCCAAAGAGTGGTCTGAACGCGACCACCGAGGTACGTGTATCGACCAATAAACCTTCTTTGGCCGTCGAGCAGGAGGTCAAATTCTTGAAGGGCCGATTAGAGGCCATGGAGAAGGGAAAACCTATGTTATTGCCTCCTGCCAAGAATGGCCCGTTCCAAGAAAGAATGAGGAAAGCTCCCTCCCGCATAAAAAAGATTCCTATTTTCGAGCCATACCAAGGCCTCACCAATGTCCGAGATCATATGGCAAGCTTGAGGTAAAATGAACGCAGCTTGCTCCGAAGAGGAGGACGCCTGGGAAAGATTTTTATGGGACATTGAAAGGAAAGGCTCGAAATGGTATACGTGCCCGCCATTGGATTCTCGTGGAAAGTTGGGACGAATTTAGGCAGATGTTTGTCAACCGCTTGCCTCGGCAGACTCCACCAAAGAAGCAAACCGACTGCTGGGATCCAACAGAGGATTAATGAATCCAACCAACTCTACATGGACAGTTCATGGCCATGGTAGACCGATATCGTGATATTTCTGAGGAATCGATTAAAATGTGCTTCATCTCCCGCCTACAATGTGGACCGATGAGGCAGAAATGATGCCGCGCGACCAAACCTCTGGCTTGGGAAATGTACGCCCACGCACTGGGTAATCAATACCGAAGATGCGAAGAAGGAGGGCAATGAGAAGAAAGAGGGAAAGAAGAAAGAGCAGACCACTCGAACAAAGGTGGTCGAGGATCGAGTAATAAGGAGGAGGATAATCGAGGGAAAAATCAGGGACGATGTTGACGGACACCACTCAATGCTAGCCGTGAGCACATCATGAATGTCCTCGCCGATCAGATAAAATTAGTAGACCTTACCCATCAAGGAGACACGGTGATCCTCGCAACCCCAACAAACGATGTGCCTACCTATAAAGATGTCGGCCATACGATCGGGATTGCATCAATTTGAAAAAGGCCATCCGTAAATTGATAGATAAAGGGGCGAGCTCAGAGGTTTGAGCGAAGGGAAATGACCAAAGAAGATAGGCCGAGAGCCGAAAGACATCAAAATCCTCTACGATAACTGAGGACCGAGGAACGTGATTAACACGATCGTGAGGCGGCACCAAGTGGAACCCGCCTAAAAACATGATTTACAATTTGAAGCATGTGGTTCACATGATGCCACGATCCGATGAAGCAGAGGAATTACCTTCTCAAGCTCGCGAAGCTCGCAGCCTAGCCGATCGCCGACAACAACCCTTGACTCTCGTGGGATGAGGATTCACAATAGTGAGGTGAAACGGGTCCTCATAGATACAGAGCAGAAGGGATATCCTCAGATACGCATGCTTTAAGGAAATGGGCCGGGAACGCCCACCTCGCACCGAGCGGCGCATGCTGAGGGTTTCACAGGCACAAAGTGGCGGTCAAAGGAATCATTACGTTATCGCTGGTCCTCTGGAAGAAACCAATACCTCGAACTGAGGAGATTGATTTTCTAGTGCTCGATCCGCCATCCCCATATAACGCCATACTCTGGCTCACCCTCCCAAACAAAATTTCAAATGGTCGCATCCATGGCTCATCAAAGAGTCAAATACCCTCCGAAAAAGGGATTGGAATGGTTTTGAATGATGCCTCGAGCACTTTGGAGTATATCTATAAGGAAAAACCCAAAAGAAAAAGTGGTGATTTCCTTACCCGAGGGAGAGGTGGTCGAATCGCCAGGTCGACCAAAAGAAGTCGAGAAACGAGGAGGAAATAATACCGACATTTCCCGAACCAACCCAAGCATATTAAAGCGAGCCGGAACGCCAACCGCACAGGGGCCGGAGACACAACCGGAACGCCAGCTTGTCGTTTCCATGGAACAAGCGAAGCTGGAACGCCACCGCCAAGAAAGGGAAAACAGAGACCTCCTAGCAAGGCACAATGGCGTCGCCGAAGAGCACAAAAAGCCCTGTGAGTCACCAAAGTGATCACCATTGAAAGCTTGGACATTGATCACCAACCGCCATCGAGCCAAATGACGATTTAGATGAAATTGTGATCAACCTCGATTTCCCGAGCGTAAAGTCCGAGTAGGAAGAGAAATCCCAAAGGAAGAGCGAGCAATGATCATCAAGCTATTAAAAGAAAGCTTGGATGTGTTCGCCGAGGATTGACGACATGGAGGGAATTAGCGAGGACGCCGCTATGCACCGGCCGAGCATCGACCTGCATCATCCCAATACAACAAAAGGCACTAATCTTTTCCATGGAAAAACGCATACTATCAAGGAAGAAGTGTCAAGTTGTTGAAAGCCAAAATTATTAAAGAAGTCTTGTATGCTACCCGGATAGCAAATGTAGTTATGGTAAAAAAGTAACTGGAAATGGCGAATGTGTGTAGATTTTACCGATCTAAATAAAGCTTGCCCGAAAGATTGGTACCCATTACCCGAATCGACCAACTTGTGGACTCCATATCTGGGCACAAAATTCTCGAAGTTTTGTAGATGCATATTCGTGATATCATCGATCCTGATGTGGTTGGCCGACCTGCATACACACGGCATTTCGAGCAAATGGGTTGTATTACACAATGATGCCTTTGCCTCAAGAACGCGGGGCTACATACCGTAGAATGGTGAATAAAGTATTCGGGGACCGCAAGCTTGGGCGTAAATGTGGAAGCCTACATTGATGACATGGTTATCAAAACGAAGCATTCGACCATGCCAAAGATTTGAGAGAAACCTTCTCAAATCACGAAAGAACAAGATGAAGCTCAACCCGCCAAGTGTGCATTTGTGTGACCGAGGGAAAGTTCCTCGGCTATATGGTGAATGAGAGAGGAATTGAGGCTAATCCGTAAAAGATAAAAGCCCCGCGACTCATGGACGCACTCATCCTCGATTAAATATGTCCAACAGCCTTAATGGTCGGATCATCATCGCTTCTCACCGCTCATCGCCAAACCGCCGAAAAGAGCCTATCTTTTTAAGGTATTGAAAGGGGCGTAAAATTTGAGTGGACAAAGGATTGCACAAAAGCTTTTGAAGAGCTAAGAGAGTATCTAGGCCGACCACCACTCCTCAAGATCCCAATACCCGAGGAAAAGTTATACGCTTATTTGGTCGCATCGACTCTGGCCGCCAGCCTTGGTCGAGAGGAAGACAACATTCGTAGGCCGATCTACTACGCTTCTCATGCACTTACGATGTGGAAGGGAGATATTTGGAAGTCGAAAAATTGGTTCTCGCTTGATCATTGCCGCGAAAATTAAAAGCTTACTTCCAAAGACGCGATCATATAGTACACCGATTTTCCCTCGAGAAAATTATGCATAAACCCGATATGGCGCGTGATGTTGAAGTGGTCGATAGAGCTTCTGGTATGACATCGCCTATGAGGCCGAAAAAACGATCCGAGCACAAGTCTTGGCCGACTTTATAGCCGAGACTTTCATTCTGCATTGCTCGTAAGGCGAGCAAGAAAGTGCTCGACAAATCACCCATGAGCATAAAAGCGACTATGACATCTAAAGAAACAAAAACAAGGCCACCGTTATTTTGGACCTTGTTCAGATGGATCTGCAAGAGCGTAAGAGGAGCGAGCCGATTGACGCAGTATCCCCGATTCAGAGAAATCGACATGGCTTTAAGATTCCAGCTCAAAACATCGAATAACCTGTGCCGAGTATGAAGCCTTGATCGCCGAATCGAGCTCGCACTAGCCTCGGGGTTGAAAATATAGTGATCTACAAATGACTCTCGCTTGGTGGTAAACAAATATCGGGTGAATACGGCAAATCACCCAATATTGGCTAAATACCAAGAATTGACACAAAGAATCGTTGACTCGCTTCAAGTATTGGGAGTTGGAGCATCCTTAGAGGAAATTCCCGGCCGATCATCTCTAAACTTGCATCCTCTGAAGTCGAAGAGGTCCCTCCTAATATCGAGCTCATGTTCCTCGTGATCCCAGCCATTAGCTATGAAGAAATTCCTGTCGCCGCCGAAGCTCCAAGATGTTGGATCGACGACATTAAAGACTACATTGAAAGGGGTACTTTACCGTAAAGGAAGAACGAAGCCCAAATTATCGAAACCGAGCATGTAGATACTCTGCTATTGAGGCATGCTTTACAAGCGGCCGAATACTAAGCCTCCTTCGATGCATACGCAATTTAAATGGTAAATGATTTGTCGGGCAGGTTCATGAGGGCGAAAGTGGTACCGAGCGAGGACCTTGGCGTGGACAAAATGAATTTCCACAGCATTATTGGCCGAGCATGAGGAAAGACGCAGTCGAATATGTTAAGAAGTGTGATAAATGTCAAAGATTTGCAAACATTCCTGCATCTCTGGCCTTACAAACTCCTGTGAGGCGGTCTGTCTTCGATATGTGAATCGATCTTATTGGTCCTTTCCCCAAAGCAAAATAATTAAATGGATAAAGCAAAGCCAACCGGCTAGCATAACCGAGATCAGCAAATGCTTACCTATGAGCGATTTTTTGCCGTTTCTGACTTCCTGATGATCATCTCCCACCAAGAGACGCAATTCTCCAAAAAATTTACAAGAAGCCGTGATCGGCTAAACGCTAAACACGTAATGTCTTCTGTGAGCTCATCCGCAGGCAACGGCCAGGTAGGCAGAAATAAGAAGATCATGCACGCTGGAAGCGAAATTTAGACGAGAAAGGGAAGTTGGTTAACAGCTACCAATCGTGCTGGGAATTAGAACATCGGCGCGAGGATCTACCGGTGAAACCCCGTTTGCATTAACATATGGCTCTGAAGCAATGGCTCCAATGAGCTAGCCCTTCCTACCATTCGGTTACTTTATTCGACCAACAACAAAATGATTTATTCCATCCGATAACCTCGAAGAAAGGCGACTAGAGGCCCGACTTTAATGATCAACTACAAGAAGCTTACGAAGATCCACCACGACAAAAAAGTTAAATCGAGAGCCTTTCTAGCCTGAGATTTGGTTATGAGAAAGATTGAAGCTACAAGCGTAAAGGCGGGCGAATAAGTTGTCTCCAAATTGGGAGGGTCCATTCGTAATAACTAGCATTGTTAAAGAAGGAACCTACAAACTAGCCGAGCTAGATGGTACACCTTTTAAAAATCCTGGCACGCCGATCATCTCAAGGCATACTATCATTGATGTAACCGCTGCAAGACTAGTGAATGATAAGCTTTATTTTCCGAAAGATAGTGTAACCACCTATTTTCATTCTCGAACGGAGATGCACAGACCCATCCTCGCACGGAGGGGAAAGACCTTATCCCCTGCATACAGGAAGGCCAACAAAAACGACAAATGAGTTTAACTCATCCCAACCTCTGACGGTGGGAAAAGATCTATCCTCGCTAAGCGAGGAAGGCCAACAAAAAATGATAAATAAGTCAAAGTACTTATTCCCATCCCTCGCACGGAGGAGTGAGAGCCCGAGGATCAAGATACAAAGAAAAAAGCGATTGTTCGAACGCAAGCTTTTAACTAATCTGCACGCGAGCATAGTTAGAATAAGGCTAAGAAAAGCAAACAACTCATTCATATATATAAATTTAAAGCGATTAAGACATGAACAAAATTTTTTACAAACAACATAAAAATTGTTTCAATAAAGGCACACTCGCCACGACACTCTGCGCAGCCGAGGAGAATGAGATGCTACTCGTGGAGATTGACACCCTCGGCCTCACGAGGAGGCGAAGGAAGACCATGCCGCCACGGCCAAGGATGCAAACGAACTCACCGGTTGGAATGTTCGCCTCGCCCATGAATTGTCTGTTTGAGGTCCGGTCGAAGTCCACTTCCTCGCTCTTGCTTCAACTTGCTTTGTAAGGGCTATTACA
>CM028378.1:10370454-10440134 GCA_013146195.2 Codonopsis lanceolata | reverse complement strand
TGTTTCGCTCCCATGGTACTTGGGATCTTTAGTGTAACCTAAACTCCGCCATGTCACAAGCAATGACTAAGATCTATCCACATGCGTGAACATCAAGATGTTGAAGAAAACTCCTCAACCACACGCCTTGAACCGCAATGAAAGCAAGCCATGGCTCGACTCCATCGTAGATAGGGCGTGTGCTAGTCCGCTACTCCAAGAGATAGCTCCACCACCAAGAGGAAAGCGTAGTCCGAAGTAGATTTATAGCCATCTACATTCCCCCAATCCACTGAAACCTTTCAAGCTCAAATCCCCACCTTGGTAACATAGGTTAAATTTGTGGTTCTAACTAAGTCAACGCAGTAACCCTCTTTCACCGCCATCCAAAGTTGTTGAGGTCCAATTACTTTGGAATCGACTAACATCCCAACCGCAAAGCATAGGTCGTGCCGAGTACACACCATAGCATACATCAAGCTTCCTACCGCATTTGCATATGGAGTCGCATATTCTCTCTTCTTCTCTTCTTCATTTTGTGGCATTGTTTTGTCAAGTACATCCCTTTTCCATTGAGTGACAACGGGTTTTGTTAGTCATGCCAAATCGCTCGATAACTTTCTTAATGTAAGTCTCTTGAGACAAACCAAGAAATCTTTTCGAACGATCTCTAATGACTTTTACCAAGCACATAGCTTGCTTCACCCAAGTCTGCCATATCGAAAGTGCAGACAAACCACTCTTTAGTGGCATTTATCATCTCCATATCATCTCAAACTAGTAGATGTCATCAACATATAATGACAGTAATCAAGATCCTTTTCTTGGATTCGTTTACACACAGGGTCTTCTCAATCATCATCACAAAGCCAATTGAGGTTATCGCTGGTGAAAGCGAATGTACCACCGCCTAGATGATTGTTTGAGACCATAAATGGAACGCTTGAGTCGACACTTTGCGCTCTTGTCCCTTGACTTCAAAACCCTCTGGTTGAGTCATATAGATCTCTTCATCTAGTTCTCCATTGAGAAATGCAGTTTTAACATCCATCTGATAAAGTTCTAGATCCATGTGTGCTACTATCGCTAGGATTAGGCGAACAGAGGAAAATCTCACCACAGGGGAGAATGTCTCCTCATAGTCTAAACCCTCTCTTTGGGTAAAGCCTTTCGCCACAAGACGTGCCTTATATTTGTCAATTGATCCATCTGCCTTTCGCTTGACTTTGAAAACCCATTTGTTTCCAATAGTCTTGCGACCTTGCGGAAGATCAACTAACTCCCAAACCTGATTCTTTTTCATAGAGGAAATTTCATCTTCCATTGCAGTCATCCATTCACTGTTTGTAGGTAAAGAAAGTGCTTCTTTGAACGATGTAGGCTCACTAGAATTGAAAGAAGTAGTTAGGAAAGATTCCTCTTCGATCGCGAATCGACGACGAGGTATATTTCCACGTTTACTTCTTCGCTCTAGTATCGGACTCCCACTAGAATCCGTACTCCCACTCGGATGAAGATCACCTTGACTCTCATTGGCGACTTCCATAGGTTCAACCTCATGTTGTACCATAGGATTAGGTTGAGGCAATTCCCCACCTTCGCCAAAAGATGTCATGTGTTCTTCTTCCATCTCAAAAAGTTCAAAGTCTTTCCTAACTTCACCTATCTGTGGGAAATCATTCTCAATGAAATCAACATTGCGCGACTCTGATTCAGTCATTCCTTCGTTAGGTTTTCCACCGTACATAACATAACCCTTTGAGGTATCTGAATACCTTATGAAAACACACTTGTTTCCTCTAGGGCCTAGTTTTCCAAACTTATTGGAAGTACTATGGACATAACCTGCACAACCCCAAGGATGAAGATGCCCCAATTTGGGCTTCTCACCTTTCCAAAGTTCATAAGGGGTTGTGGGAACCCGACTTAGAAGGCACTGGTTAAGTATGTAAGCGGCAGTCATTAGCGCATCCCCCCAAAACGAAATTGGGAGGTTGGCCTGTGCCATCATCGACCTAACCATTTCCAACAATGTTCGATTCCTTCGTTCTGCAACACCGTTTTGTTGCGGAGTTCTAGGAATTGTCAATTGTCGGCGTATTCCCTTTTTCTCACACAATTCTTTAAATTGATCAGATAAATATTCACGGCCCCGGCCAGTTCTAAAAGTTTTTAAGCTTTTATCCTTTTGATTCTCAACCTCTGCGAGAAAGCGCTCAAAACACTTGAGAGCTTCATCGCGGTGAGAAATAAGGTAAACATAACCATAGCGTGTGTAGTCATCGATAAAAGTGAGAAAATAGGAAGCTCCATGACGTGCCTTAACATTCATTGGTCCGCAAATGTCTGAATGGACTAACTCTAATGGATGTGTGGCTCTTTTTGCCTTACCAAAAGGCTTTCGGCAAGCTTTTCCTGCCAAACAAGATTCACACAAGGGTAGGTTGACATTGCTGAGAGACCCCAATAGGCCTTCTCTAGCCAATCTAGTCATCCTATCTTTTCCTATATGTCCAAGTCTAGCATGCCATAACTCAGAATTAGAATCATCATAAACCATGCAAGAAGAAGAATTAACAGAAGAATTATGGGAATCCAACAAATCTAATTTAAAGAAATTATCTGACAAAGAACCATGTCCCAAAATCTCATCACCAAAACAAATATCCAAGTGATCATTACTAAAATTAAAAGAATATCCATGTCCTAGCAATTGTACTACTGATAGTAGATTATGTCGAATTCCAGGTGCATAAAGAACTTCATGAAGAGTCAATGTGCGTCCACTCCGCAATTGAAGTTGGTATGAGCCAACTCCTTTGACTTCAACAGACGAACTGTTTCCCATGAAAATTCTTCTTGTACCAGCAGGAACTTTTCGATAATCTACAAATCCTTCTCGATCCCTCGTCACATGTTTGGTTGAGCCCGAGTCTACAATCCACACAGGAGAGAGTCAGCCAATAAAACATGAGAGCAAACAAAACTTTGCATGGAGATAGGATTAAGTGATACCTTCTTGGGCTCAGGACAAGTCCGAGCAAAATGACCCAAGGCACCACAGTTGTAGCACTTCTGCTTAGCAATATTCTTTTTGCCTCTACGGCGTTTAGCAATCTTGTCACTTTTAGGGCCCAAATTCTGAGTCTTCTTGCTTTTAGCTTGTCTCTTGCGTTGCCCGTGTGGCTTGCGCGGACCCTCAAGGGAAACAAGAGCAAGATCACGAGTCGCAACACTTATCGCGCGATTCGCTTCATGACACTCAGCCTCAAGCTCAACATGGTGAGATACATCTGCAAAAGTCTGAATGGAGTCTGTATGAGTCAAAATGCGCCTCAAACCACTCCAAGAATCAGGCAGTGAACGAATCACCGCTTGAACTTGCTGTTCATCAGATAAGACAGAACCAACAGCTTTAAGATCACGAATCATTCCGGACATCTCACGTAGTTGTTCAAGAATGTTTCGTTTCTGGTCAATCTTATAGCTTTCAAACTTGTAGGTCAAAGTCCTTAACTTTGTAGCAGAGGTATTCCCATAAATGCGCTTAATCTGGTCCCACATATGTTTAGCAGTCAGGCAGTCTTCAAACTCGCCAATCAGATCATTATGCATGCTACTCAGCATAGTAAAGCGTGCACATCGATCTTTCTTTTTCCAGTCAAGGAATTCCTGCATTTTCTGGCGATGCTGGGCGATGGTCAAGTTACCCATCTCTGGTTCTACCATCACAGTATCAAGGTTGTCCAGAACCTCTTGCTCGTTTAGCAAGTACGTGATTTTCCTTTGCCAAACACCATAGTTTGAGCCATCTAATTTCTCACCCTTATTAAGGTCAGCGATTACATTATGAGAAGCCATTTCACTACAATTTGTTGCAAAAATAAGACATAAGCATATATATATATTTTGATTCACTTTTGTTTCGAAAAATCAATTACTAAATATAATCACATCATACACGTAAGGAGGGAAAATCCGCGAGGCTCGTAATCACAACCAAAAGCATGCACAACATGAAAATATTCATAAATTGATAATTTAAACAAAAGAAATATGATAGAACAGATCCATCAAGTACAAATCATGTACATAAATATTTTCACTACTGAAAATAAATTTATTGGGTCTCGTATAGTCCCAATCGCAATTTTAGAGCCCAAAACGACAATTAAATAAGCTAAAAATGACTTAAAAATAGCTTAAAATTCACAAAGAATTTTAAAAATTCCGAAACACGATCCCAAACAACCTTAAACAATAGAATGACAAAACAGCCCACGAATATTATTTTTGTAATTTTTAAAAACAGAAAACATGTTTTACACGAAAAATCAAAAACAAATATTTACAGGCTGAATTGATCAAAACAAAGACCACCATTGGACTCAGACGGCCAAAACAGAGCCAGACGCGTCGGCCGTTTGCCGATCGGAGCTCCAGAATCGCCGCACGCGCCACTTGTGCGTGTGGGCTTCCCTGAAGAAGCTGACTAGGCATTAGGGCTGACGTGTCTGTTGACGTGGCAGCTGACGTGGCACGATGACGTCAGCACATAGGATTTTTCTGGAAGTGGGCCCCCACTGATGACGTGGCAGGTGACGTGGCAGCCACGCCATCGGATCCAACGATTGACCGCTGACCGGGCCCGGCCGATTGGACAGCTCGCCTCCACGCGCCGTGCCGGAGAGTGACGTCCACGCGCCGCCTTCCGGTGGTCCGATGACTGCGCGGCCGGTGGCGTTGGACTCGACTCATCAAGTACTTCCCATTGGTGTACTTTTTACCTCGAAAGGAGTGCCCAAAATGGCACGTGTATCGAGGCCGAGAGTGGGGGTCGTTTTAGGTCGAATTTTTAACCCTAAAAATCGATTCGCGAAGGGCCAACTTCACGAGGCCATAAAACGTTCATCTTAAGTCCAAATTAAGCATATAATATGTCGTTGGAAAGCCCTCACGGAGTACTACAAGTACAGTCCATAAAATCACGATTTCACAGAACATAAACAGGTCAAAACGGCATGCAAAGTTTCGGAAAAATCACTTTTCAACAAAACTTGGGTTTGCGATATTTTGAAAAATACCCAACGGAATTCAACGAGAATTTAATATGTTGTTCGCCTCGTCGTAGGGAACTCAGACATATAAATTTTTCTCGAAAATTTTAAAGTTTTACACATAAAATAATAAAACCCATTTGTTTCGTTATCGGGTAAAACTTTTAAACAAACCCAAAAACAAGAGCATGCGATTCATGGCATAACAATACGAGCAATCAAGCAATACGGCTCTGATACCAATGAAGGATATATCATATCATATATCATACAAGTTCGCTAATAAAGCAGTAATTAAGGATTACCTTTATGCGAACGGGAGCCTTGTACGCAGCGGAAGAATTTCGCTTGAGCTACGATCTTCGTATGTCAAGAATTTCTCTCGTCGGATTGATATCACGGAGCACGGATATCAATACTGGTTCACACCGCAAATCCAAGCCTCTTGATGGTTAGGCTAGAGGGAGTATTTTGGTGAGATAGATTTTAGGGAGAGAGAGGGGGCGGCCTCTTTCTAGGAGACGTGTTCTCCAAAGTGTTACTAGGGTTTTATCCCTTTTGTTGCCCTATTTATATTATTACAAGAAACCTATTTCTTGTAGGTTAAGTCAATCCTAAACCCACTTGGATTAGGATACTAATTAACCAATAAATAATATAAATATTATTTCCATGTGGGCGGGACTAAATAATCGGGCCGCAAGCCCAATTACCAACATCTTTTATCATCGCTTTATCTCTGAATATGTGATTACTTTTTTAGTCGCTTTATTTTGGCATATGTGATTGTTTTTCCCATTGCTTTATCTTCGAATATACGATTGTTTTGGCCATTGCTTTATATTGAAGTATGCGATCACATTAACCGTTACTTTATTGCTGATATGTGTCATCACATCATTATTTATACGTGATTGTTATCGTCATTGCACTAGCTCCTATTAAACGATGGCTTCTGCAATATAATACCCTATAAAATGTGATAACATTCACCATCACTTTAACACAATTGATTTTTCCCTAGCTGGATATCAATCATTTTCTTTGATAAATTTGTACCACACTTTTTATATACCAAACCCATACAAAATATTTCAAATCGAGCGTCTCATAATATTTCATATTAAAGAATTATGTCATATAATCTCATCTATCAAAATATGTTGTTCAATAAGTCAACATAAGGTACTCACAGAAAACATAACTCATAGAAAAATCAATCATCAATTCATCATCGTTATCACCATTTCGTCAATGTCACAACCAAGAGACGACAAAGAACCATCATTTGTAGAATTATGTCATATAATCTCATCACACCTGGAGTAGCATCAACTGAAGCACCATCATTTGTAGAATGAGGTATAGGAGGGGGACGAAGAGTAAAAGGAGGAGCTGGTATGCCGAACTTCTTTGAAATGCCTTGAAAATATTGAGACATCTCTAAAATATAACTACTCTACTATTCACAATTTTGTACAATTTAACTTCTTGTTGTCTTTCTCCAACCTCTCCAATTTCTTTGAATACTCTTGAGATACAATGTGAGTGTCGTAGTCTTTTGAGACACCTGCCTTACTCCACCTTTCGTTGGGTCGTCGAATGAGCCTACCCCTCGTCACACCCCCAACACATTCCTGCCAAATCTCCAAACCAGTATCCTCAATTGCATTCACGCTTTCATCAGGGGTTAATCCATGTTTTTTGCGTAATTTATTTGCATATTCCTCCTAACAAAATAAAACACATTTATTCAATATATGTGTATATTCAAGAGAGAAAAAAAACAAGGCATTAACATAAACAATAAACAATATAAGCAACAAGAAAAACAACATAAACAATAGGCTTAAATCGCAATAATATTTTCTTCTTCGAGAAAAATAAAGCTTAAAACCTTAAGAAATAGACACTCCCAACATAGACTACAAATATCTTGGATAATGAAGATATATAGCCCATAAGCTCCACATTTGATCATACAATAAGGAATACGTCACCAAGCACCTTCAAGGAAAATGAGGGGGAATTTGTAGTATGTTCAATGATAATCTTGTAATTTTCCTTTATTTTTATTATTTTCTGAAATTTTATTGATGATTTTGAGCTTTGGTTAATGATTCATTACATTTGAGAGCCTAATTTTATGTATTTTGTGCTTCATGTAGCTATCTCAGAGATATTTGAGATTTTCAAGGCTCAATACATGCAAATCGAAGCAATCCCGGAGTTTAAGGTTGAGCTTGGATCCATTCAATCAGAATCCGTCAAAGTTCGTTAGTAATTCAAAGGCAAAGGATGGTTAACGGAAGCTAACTGAGCTAACAGAGGACCTAAATGATAGGCCTGGGCAGGGAAGGACAACGGTTCACCTTGCAGAACCTCCAGGGGCACCGGAGCAGTTTCCAATTCTCTTCATTAATGTGTTGTTGCCCCCAGGAAGAGCCACGTCACCTCGTCTCCAATAGCCTGATCCGTGATGTGAGAACCCGAAACCTACTTGTATACTTGTCTTCCATACATGTTTAACATGATTAGAACATGCTTTTGACATGCTAGTAGTATCCCTAACATGATTGACTCGATTGCATTCCTTGATCGAACCGTAATTGTCGTATCGAACGCCTATTGCCTTGTATGCTCTAGATTGACTTGTTCTTGCTCGGGCTTTGATATTTGGACTTAGCCAAGACCTTGAGAGACATTTATAATTGTTTTTAGGACCCTTGATACTCATTCTAATGCTTCTTGGAGTTGTACATGCCTTATACGCGTTATACGTGCAAATCTGGACCTGTTTGACCGAACGTATGGCCTGAGGAATCGTTCTACCCTGCCAACCGAACATTTTGGGCTTTGTTCGGCCATGACAACCGAACCTTATGAAGGTTGTTCGGCCTCCACAACCGAACAGTGAAGAAATCCAGCAAAAACGGGATTTTCTGCAATTTTGGCTGATTACGCTTGTGCCCTTACTAAACCTCTACCATTAGTGACTTAAACCACTTGTATTAGAGTCTAATTAGCCTAATCTAATCCTAATTAAGATTACTAAACCTATTTCTACCATTTATCAAGTGACATGTGTACTCCACTAACACATTTAATCAAGGCGATGATTGCTCTACATCGGCTCATTTCATTTCTCTGCGTCTTCTCCGGCCTTGAGCGTGCGTGAGTGCGTAGGTGAGATTAGTGCGTGAGGGTTGGCTTCCAAGAGATTCAAGACCGCTTGCGATTCGAGACCGCCGTTGCGTAGCCACCGAGACGGCGTCGACAGGAGTTTTTCTTGCTTCGTCCATTGCTTGGCTTGAGGTAAGCTATCAATTTCCCTTAGGTCCATGTTAGAGATAACATGTTACCCTTTCTTGCTTCCCTTCTCTCATGCCCAAATCATTGTTCTCCTTGTGTTCTACCATGATATTGATACATTTTAGAGAGTATGAATTTTTGGGAATTATAGACCATGAATGTAAATGCTTTGATTTGGACACTAAGCCTAGAAGTAAAAGTGTTCTACTCTATATTAGGAATAATTATTATTCTTGGGTCATAGAATTTCGACCATTATTTGGGGAAAATGTGATTCTAGGGTTCCATGATTTAGGAACTTGAGTTTATTGTTAGCTATGGTTATAAATTGGATTAATGACTTAGATTAATCAATGCGATGACTTAGAAAAGAGTTGGAAATGCAAATAGTGTTTAACCCTATTTGGTTTGAATTATAGGAATGACTCAACGGAGTCGACATTTGTGAGCTATTGAACAATACCGGCTCAATGATCGATCCCTACGACGTTATTACATGCGTTACACTAGAAAACTAATTCTAGACTATTGAAATGAATTGATTGTCATGCTTGTATCTTTATGACATAATGAATGCATACTTGATAATTGATATATTGAGTTCGCTCTTGTCGAGCTCAATCTTGATTGTTTATTGATGAGATTATATACTAATCTTGAACGAGGACGCTCTTGTCGGACTCGTTCCATATTGATTGATTGTTGAGTAAATACTACTTGGCATTGCATAAGTCCAGCTGGCATACTTGTTATCGCACACACGCCTCCACGGCGGGCCACCGTGGGGAAGAGCTCTCCTTGGCCAACCAATACGCGCCCATTGAGAATGACTATTGTTTTCCCGAGCATCTCTCGGAGATCGATGTATTATCACAACCATCGATTATCGCAATCGAAAGTGTTTGTTTTGCGTCTGAGCGGCCCGATTCTATATCCTCATATTATGTGATTTTGTGCAATAACGTGCAACTCATACACTTGATCTACATGCTTGTAATATGGTCTTGCCTAACGTGTTGCATATTGCCATGTCATGCATGATTGGTAGCTTACAGTCTTTATGACTTACGTTCCCTGTACTTTTTTTAGATCCTAGCGGGGACGGGGACCTTCGTTGAGGCTCGCATTGATCGTTCGCCTTAGTTCTCTTTTGATCAGGCTTTTGCAGTTGAAGAGGTGGTTTAGAAGTCCTCTTCTCTTCTTTTGTATTTTGTGAGGACGATGGGTATAAGCTAGTCATCTAGACTATGCTTGGGATTGTATAGACTTGTACTCGTGTATTCATGTTAGCTACTTGTAGTATTAACTCTTGTAGTATATACTTTTTGATGCCGGCAATTGTACTAGCCGTGCCTTGTATATCGTGTGTTGTTCACGTATAGACTTCATTGCATCCCATTAGCTCTTATTTATTTCCTTGTCGCTTGCTTAGCTTGGGTTCCGGCTGTAGTGTCGCCGAAGACTTGGAATTATTGCTTAACTGTTTATCAGGTGAAATGATTTTGAAAATGCCGACCTTTTGTGTCGAGTTCTCTTGCGACTGAAATGTTGCGTCACGTCAGTTTTAAAAATAAAATGTTTTGAGTCCTTGCATGTTCTTCCCTTCTTGTATTGTCTTGTTTGGCGCTCCGGTCCGCGGTTCCATCTCGGGTCCGGGGTCGGGGTCGCCACACGTAGTCCAGCTTACTGGATCCAAGGCGCTCCAGCCCATCTCGCTTCATCAACCCGCGTTCTGGCTTGTTTCCTTTCTCTGCCTTGCCCATTTACCCATGGTTTAGACCGCGGTCCCTTCTTCTGGAGCCCCTGCCCCAACCGTGACCCAACTCCCTTATTTCTTCCCCTTTTTGCCCCCTAACGTACTTTGTTCTTCCAAAATTGCCCTCTTTCTTCGCCAATGCCCTAGCAACTTTTGAAATGAATTTTTGGGTAACACAATTTTTTTGGACATCAAAGAATTGGAACAGAAAGGGAAGCAACAAGAAACAGCTGCCATTTCCTATTTCCTCATCCTCCATTTCACTCCATTTTGGATCAAGCCAAGGAAGCTATGGAATTTAAATAATCTCCTCCATTGTAAAGTATTATACACTTTAATTTTTATTTTTATTTAATAATAATACTTTTGATTGAAGACATGATTTATTTCCTTAGCATGATGAACTAAATTATTTGCCTAGGGTTTTGATATAAATTGGCTTGGATATTGTGATTTTAATTTGGGGTGTTGCTATTAATTTCTATTCACTAATTTTTGGGTATTATGTTATGCTCATAATGCTTGTATTGATTTGATTACCCATTACATGATTTTAAAAAATTGTTTAGTGCATGAAAGTGACTTGATAATTTTGGAAAATACAACACAGTTGTCTTTTGGTTGGGTTAGTCAACGTTATTAATCCTTTTTAAGATAGTCAATTGGGGTTTTGTATTTGGAAGCGATTAATTGGATAATTTCATAGGTAGCGAAAACCCGTGAATTTATACCGTTAATTAGCACCGTTATACGAAGCAAAACCCCTTAATGGTGATTTTTGAATCCCTGACTTCCAAAAAAATAGAATATTTTTAATAGCAATCCCTTATTAAATCACAACGGAAGAGCCAATTGAAAATCAAAACCTTAGATCCTCTCTCATTGAAATCAATCTCATTTTAATATTGTTTTATTTAATTTCTTGTTTTAACTTAATTAATTAGTTAATTCATACAAAATCTATCATCTAAATATAATCAAAATTGCAACGTGCTTGGTATTCATTAAAAAGAACCAAATTTCTTCCTTGTGGGTTCGACACTCTACTTTATCACTTTATTACTTTTTTGACCGAATAATCTTGCCCGTGTGGGTTTTTCGTCCAACAAGTTTTTGGCGCCGTTGTCGGGGAAGCACGGTGTTGTTTTAAGATATCATAATAGTTGCATTTGAGATTGTAATTTAGACTCTTTTATTTTATTGTTTTTAATTATTATTGTTAGTTGGGTTATTGCACTTGATCTTTTGGTGTAGTTCTTTGTGCTTGTGTGTAGGTGTTGCGACACACCCGATCGGCAAAAGTTTCATTGTTGTCAATTGATCCGGAAATTGAAAGAACTATCCGACTTTGCCGTAGAGTGCAGCGAACTATGGCGAAAGCGGGTGCCGGAAATAATCCCCGAGAAGAAGCCCAAGGGGCTAATGAAAGGAGGAATAGAGAGAATCCTATTGAGTAGGAAAGGCCACTCAATGACTTCACTATTCCCTTCATGAATGATTATCTACCGGGAATTGTGAGACCTCCCGTGGCCGCCAACAGCTTTGAGATCAAACCATCTCTCATTTCTCTAATCCAATGGAATGTTCAATTCGGGGGGGTTGGTGACCGAGGATGCCCATGATCATATCATGAACTTCATGGAGATTTGTGACACTTTCAAGATGAATGGTGTGTCGAGTGAAGCCATACGCCTTCACTTGTTTCCTTTCTCTCTTAGGGATAAAGCGAACGTGTGGTTGAACTCGTTGACTCCGGGATCTTTCACAAATTGGGATGAGCTTAGACAAGCGTTCTTGGAGAAATACTTCCCTCCGGCAGAGACGGTCCAATTGAGGAATACCATCACCTCTTTTCTTCAACTTGATGGTGAGACCTTGTATGAAGCTTGGGAAAGATACAAAGATATGTTGAGAAAATGCTCACATCATGGGTTGCCTCGGTGGTTGATAGTGTAAACATTTTATAATGGTTTGCTTCCATCAACAAGAACCACTATTGATGCGGCCGCGGGTGGAGCATTTTTGACTAAGAATGTGGATGATGGGTATGCTTTGTTGGAGAAAATGGCTTCAAACAATCATTTTTGGGGGAATGAAATAGGAGTTCAAAAGAGTGTTGCCATGGTTCGTGAATCCTCAACTGAAGTTTCTAGCTTGACCGCTCAAGTAGCGAAGCTTACCAAGGTTTTACAAGCTACTCTTCTTCCACAAAAAGTGGTATGTGAGCTTTGTGGAGGTCCTCATACATCAGATATTTGCCACTTGAAAATGGAATTAATCCAATTTGTTTCCAACTTCAACCGGAACCAAAACAACCCTTATTCAAACACATATAATCCGGGTTGGTGAAATCATCCTAACTTCTCTTGGAGCAACAACAACCAAAACCAATCTTCCTCCTCCACTTAAAATCAAGCTTCCAATACTCTTCCCGGATTCTCTAACCAACCTCACCAACACCAACCACATCACCTATCCCAACCACCATTTCAAAATCAACCCCAACCAACCCAACTACCACCCAAGAAAGAGATACCCCTGGAAGACCTCCTAAAAAAATCATCCATGACACCTAAGCCATAATCCTTAGCACCCAATCTTCCGTGAGAAACCTTGAAATCCAAATGGGTCAACTTGCATCTTCCATCAAATCTAGACCCCAAGGAAATCTTCCAAGCACCACCGAGCCAAATCCCAAAGGGAAAGAACAATGCATGTCTATTACTCTTAGAAGTGGGAAAGAGCTACAAGGTGGAAAAGAAGAAGAGAAGGTGGGTGAGCAAAATAGTGAGCAAGTGCAAGAAAAATCCAAGGAGAAGATTGAAACAATTCCTCCACCTCTGGCCATGGAGAGAGTGTATCCTCCACCTCCATTTCCGCAAAGGCTCCAAAAGGCAAAGGAAGACAATCGATTTCTCAAGTTCCTTGAAATTTTCGAAAAGTTTCACATCAACATTCCTTTTGCCGATGCTTTGGAGCAAATGCCTATATATGCTCGATTTGTGAAAGACATCCTCTCCAAGAAAAGAAGACTTGAGGATTTTGAGACTATACCTTTGACAGAAGAATGTATTGCCGTGTTGCAACAAAAACCTCCTCAAAACTAAAGGATCCGGGTAGCTTTGTGATTCCTTGCATCATTGGGGAATATTTTTCGGGCAAAGCATTATGTGATTTGGGGGCTAGCATTAATCTCATGCCCTTGTTGGTTTACCGAAAACTTGGTTTGGGTGAAGCTACACCTACTTCCGTCACTCTATAATTGGTGGATAGGTTGCTAGCATACCCTAAGGGAGTGGTTGAGAATGGTCTTGTGAAGGTTGACAAACTAATTCTTCGGCGGATTTCTTGGTGCTTGACATGGAAGACGATAGTGAGATTCCTATCATTCTTGGAAGACCCTTCTTGGCTACCGGTAGAGCTTTCATTGATGTGGCGAAGGGAGAGCTTACAATGAGGGTACATGATCAACAAGTCACATTTAATGTCTTCTTTTTTTTCTTTTTTTTTGAGGAAGCAGGGCGGCACCTGTGAAATTTATTAGATTAAAAGAAAAATACAAACTTGAGGGGGACAACCAGCCTGACCCGAAACGGGGGGACAAAGGAGCCTAACCTCGAACAGAAATTACAAACAAAGCACAAGGAGAAACTAACTAATTGAGTGACGAAAATTAAAAAAACCATAAGAATCCATGTGTAGAGCATGCTTAACCTCTCTAGGAAGAGCACTAAACGTGGAATAAGACTTGTCATTCTGATGATCATGAGCCACAACAGCTAACCGATCAGCAACTCTATTCTGTTCGTGAAAAACATGGTGTATCGAAAGACCAACAAGCAAATTACGGCACTCCCGAAGCTCATATACGTGAGCCCAAGGATCCGAATGACCATGGATAATAGTGTCAACCACAACTTTAGAATCAGATTCAACGTCAACCTCTGTCAAACCAAGTTGAAAACAAATACCCAGACCTTCACGTAAAGTCATAATCTCCACCCTAACATTAGAACCTAATCCAAAGTACTTAGAAAAAGCACAAATAAGATCTCCGTTTGAATCACAAATAATTCCACCACCAGTGCAAAAACTATTTTTAGAAGAACCATCATTATTGAGTTTGAAGCAGCCAATCCCGGGCGGAATCCAACGAACCTAGCGACCCTTATGAAGAGGCAGATTTTGAGGATTAACATGGATAGATTGCATAGAAAGTTGGGCCCGTAAACTGCTTTCAGCTTTGGGAACAAAGAAAGAAGACATCTCCCTTAAGTGCCAAAGGACCCGATGAAAAATGTGATCACAATTCATAGAGATCCCGTCAAAATTCGCTGCACATCGAGCCTTCCATAAGTCCCAGCAAGTGAACATAACGACACCCAGATGACATGCCCCAGATTGGCTACGAATCGAACCTTTAGCCCATATTTCAAAAAAGGTGATTTAAATTAGAATACACACCAACCTTGTTGAACAAAAGAGCGAATTTAGACCATATCATGACGGCAGCCTCAGAGAAAAGGAAGAGATGAAACAAGGACTCCCTATCCGGCCTGTTGGGACAGCAAACGCATTTAGAGACAATCTGAACATGCTTGGTATGAAGCCGAAGGTCGACATGAATGGCATTATGAAGAAACCTCCAAACAAAACCACTAATTTTCAAAGGAATCCAAAGCTTCCAAATTTTCTTTGCCCACCAAACCGTTTGATAATGAGGACGAACATGGGTCCAAAAAGCTGAAGTCTGAAAAGCACCCGAAGCAGTGAGAGTGCAAACAAGCTTATCGTCCACGTTATCATTGCAGCGAACTCTAAAAATTGAACCATGCAGCGCCGGGGTAATGTAATCATATAGATGATGCAAGTGCGGGAAGGGCATCCTTAACAGATAACATTTTATCCATGGGGAGCGGACCTTGAAGATGAACCCCACACCAATTGTCATCCCATAAGGAAATATCACCCCGGCCAACAATCCACCGACAACAACTCGTAACCGTGTCTAGCTGCCTCAAAATAGCCTTCCAAGATGAAGTAGCAGATCTAGAGTAGTTAGCACCATATTTCATGCTGCAGAATCGAGCCCAAAGGCTGGAGCTCTTAAGGAAACCCCAAGCAAGCTTACCATGAAGAGAGTCCATCACTTGATGAAGAGATCTTATCCCTAAACCCCCTTCATTCACAGGCCGGCAGATAAACTTCCAGGCAATGAGTGAGTGCGTCGCTCCCCTTGGGCATTCCAAAAAAAAATCAGCCATAATGCTTTCAAGACGAGCCAACACACGCTTAGGACGGACCAGCGCCGCCATGGAATAAATAGGTATGCTGCAAAGGACGGCTTTCAAGAGTGTCAACTTAGCTCCAAAGGAAAGAAGCTTGGCTTTCCATCCATTTATACGCTTGGTAACACGAGCAATAACATCCTCAAAGTAAATACACTTCATCCGACCTGTGTAAAGGGGAATGCCAAGGTATTTCATGGGCCAACATCTTTAAGAGCAGCCCGTCCATTGAGTGATCCGACTGGCACTCCTGCGAGAGCATTTTCTGGAAATATAGAAGCCACTCTTCTATATATTGATCAATTGACCCGAGCTTTGCTCATAGGCCCCAAGAACTTTGCGAAGACCAAGAATCGATCGATGACCGGCGTTGCAAAAGACTAACATGTCATCAGCATACAATAAATGGGAGACCACCATACCTCCATGACCATGAAGGAAGGGCAGAATCTCACCCATTCTCACTGCCCGATTAAGGTTAAAAGACAAAACCTCCTGAGCTAATATAAAAAGAAGGGGAGATAAAGGATCTCCCTGCCGGATCCCACGAGTGGACTTGAAAAAACCAAATGACTCCCCATTGATTTTAATAGTGTACCAGATATTGTCGAACAGATGTTTGAAAAGAGTGCAGATGTCCAACCCAAAACCAAAGGCAGAAAGAGAGTGAAACAGGAAATCCCATTCCATCCTATCATTAACTTTAGACATGTCAAACTTGAAAATCACATTACCACCCCGAACCTTCCTGTTGATATGCTGAACCAACTCATTAGCCAAAAGAATGTTCTCTTGAATGCAACGACCATGAACAAAACCGGATTGTTCTAAGGAGATAAGCCGAGGAAGAAGAGTAGCAAGACGGGTAGCCAGAATGCGAGACATAATCTTGCATGCAAATTTACACAAACTGATGGGCCGAAGGTCCCCCAAAGCTTCAGGATTGTCCACTTTAGGACTCAAAACCAAATTAGTAGTCAACAAGCCCCTATGAAGCGGACTACCCAAAATGAACTCACGAATGGCATCGATAACCTCCTTTTTAATAATATTCCAGCACCCTTGAAAGAACCAACCTGTGAAACCATCCAGTCATGGAGCACTGTCTGGGTTTAAAGCTTTAACCGCAGCCCAAACCTCCTCTTCTGTAGGTTGAGAAGATAAAAATAAGTTATCCGACAACGTGACAGAGGTAGGAAAATTCTCAAAAAACATCTCATTAATCTGATGATTCTTGGAAGAAAAAAGATCCGAGAAATAATCCACTGCCATATTCCCTACGAAAGAAGGATCAGAATTATAGGACCCATCTGCCAATTTAAGGTGAACACAGTTGTATCGATTTCACTCCTTCACACTAGCATGAAAAAAGGCAGTATTCCTGTTTCCCTCCCAAGCCCATAGTTGTCTAAACTTCATGGCCACCAATTCTTCATCCCATTTAAGGAGTATATCAAGTCTTTTCCGAGCATCCACAAGCTGCCAAGCAGTAATATCACTCCCATTATTTTGTAATTCCACCTCTAAACGAAGGATGTCATCCTGGAAGGCTGCCAAATTTCGCTGCACATGACCAAAGACGTTCCAGTTCCAGTCTTTTAAAGCTGGCCGAAGAAGCTGAAGCTTCTTAAAAAGCACATCAATAGCCGTTCCATGAATAGGCCGCATCCACTAGCTTTCAACAAAATCCAGGAAAGAAGGGTGATCCAACCACATCCATTGGAACCTGAACCCGGTCAAGACGTTTCCAAATGCGATGAATATCATCCTGATTATTGCACCAGGTATAACGACTCCCCTCAAAACTAGCGTCATCCAAACCAGCCTGAAGCATAAACTGATTGAATTCATCCATTTCCCGAAGATCACAAGCAGACCCCCCAAGCTTTTCCCCTGAATGGGAGATAACATTGAAGTCACCACCAACAAGCCATAGAATAGAACATTGGCTGGAAAAAGTGACAAGATGCGTCCAAAGAGACCGACGTTCTTCCATAGAACATTTAGCATACAAAGCTAATGTTAAACTTGAGATCATGACTAACTGTAACACCAATGGTAATAAACTGATCCGCACAATCCAGAAGAGTAACCTCAACCCCGTCATTCCATAAAATCCAGATGTGGGTATTAATTGGATTTGCATGCAAGCATGACGTAAAACGCATACGCCGACAAAAAGAATTAAGATGATCTCCTGTAGTCTTGGGTTCCAAGATAGCACACATGAAAGGATTATTCTGCTTCTTAATTAACTGAATATAATCCCTAGTTCTTTTATTGCAAACACCCCTAGCATTCCCTATGATGATCGTCATAAACATACTATAGGGAGTTGTTTTGTTGAGCTTTCGCAAAAGCCCTAGTAAGTCTCACATTTTGTTTCAAGAAATTAGTTTTTTTAACCTCTTTTTAACGCGCAACACAGAACTGAAGGAAGGATGGAAGAGGCAAGATATTAGGAATATCCCAATCTGTAAATGGACCCTGATAGTCAGAGATAGTATCTTTGTAGTCCCCATTAGAAGAAAGAGCCTTCCTGTTATGACGAGGCTTGTAACTCAACACCTCTTTCCAAATGGCATCCAGCGAAGGGGGCATCACCGTGGGATGAGGACACTCCTGTTCAACATTATTATCATCATTTAAAGTGGACAAAATATCAAAAGAATTACTTACCCCAATATGATTACCAGAAACTTTTGGAAGTGGATCGCTAGTGTTGTTATTCAAATTACCGTTGGGTTCATGCACAACAGTCTCATTCATGAGATCAATATGTTCAGCCTCCACGGGAATCCCTTGAGAGTTTTTAGCCAGAGAAACCGAGGCCACAATATTAGCTTTTGTAACCGGAGCCCAGACTTGCTTAACCTTAGGAGCAGGTTCCACCACTAGGGGACTTTGCTTAGGAGTGACATCAATCACAGCTTCTTTGCCTTTCTGATTCACCTTAGGATACACTTCCTTTTCACCCGGCATATCCCTAGATCGGGGCAAATGCAAACGATGACCTTTACGACAAACTTCTTTTGTGTGCCCAAGCAGCCCACACCCTATACAGTATCGAATGTTCCCTTCAAATTCGAGCGATTGCCAGAAGCCATTCTCCTTACTAGTCCCAATCCAGAAACGTGAAGGAAGGGTAATCGAAACATCCATTTCAACACAAATGCGGGCAAACATAGGTCTAGATAACGCACGGGTTTTGTCATCCGCACGTAAAAAACGGCCCAAGGAATTACCGATGCATTGCAAGAAGGACGGGTAAAGTATGTCAAAGGTAATTGATGGAGGCGAACCCACACTGCAACTTTGGTGATGTCTTTCCTGAAGGAAAACTCTGGTGTCCACCGAAAGGAACGATACATAGAAGATTAAATCATGTGTGATTCCTTAGAGAGGGCAAGAATCAAGTCTTTGGAAGAGGATAGGCAAACCATAACATGTCTTGGGTCTAACAAATTGACAACAAAAGGCCCATTAAGCTTCCATGAACGAGCTATATCCTTTTGAATGGCGTGAACTGATGGCCTACCAGCCGAGAACTTCAACACAATAGTGTTAGCCAGTTGCTGATCAGCGGCTTTGATCTCCAATGGGGTAAAGAGACATCCCAGCTCACCATTGAAAACGTTGGATTGGCGAGGGGCCAAAGGAATGACTGTCAACGCTGGGCTTAAGGAACCCACAAAAGGTTTGGGTTGACCAACAACCTTAGCATAGGATGAGATAGGCGGAGTAGGTTGTGGAGGTAGAACAGGTGGCCCGCCCGGAGGAGGAGCCTTTCGGGTATGGCCGCCCGGCGGCAGCATGAAGACAAACCCTAACTAGGGCAAGCAAAGCAAAGAAAAGAGAGAGAGAAATCTAGAGAGAGAGAAATGTGCAAGAGTGGAGGTGGAGGTGGTTCAAAAATTGAAAGGTGGAAGGATCTCATGATAATATTCCTAAGAGTCGGGTTGAGCAAGTTTGTGAGAAGGTGGTGATCAAGTCGGAGAAGTTAAAAAAGTGTGATGAAAAGAAGGGAGGTATGTGATTCCTTCAAGAAGAAAGAAAGTCAAAAAGTCATCTTTGGATGTGGCACAACTACCATCAAATGTGATTAAATGGAAAAAAAAATGAAAGTGGAGGCACCAATGATGGAAGCAAGGTTTGAAAATGGTGTCAAGAAAGCTTCTCCAAACGGTAACGCTCTAGTGAAGGTTCGAGTGCTTCTCCATGATCCTCCATAGGCCGATGCGGCAGAAGAAGTAAAGCTAAAGACTTTAAATTAGAACTATTTGTATCAATTTTCATGGGGAGTAGTGATTGATACCCTACCTTGGTATGTTCATTAACATCGAGGGCAATGTTCGGTTCTATGTTTGGGGTTGGGGTTAGTATTATTTTTGCCCTCGATTTTTGAGAAAATTTTTAGAAAATTTCAAGCCAGTTGGACCCCATTAATTATGCTTTGATCATTCTTCTCATCACTTTGGCGCTCATTGAGTTGTATGTGCATTATTTTCTTGGATTCGGTCTTGAGATTATTATATACATACTTGAGGATATTTTGTGATTTTTGTGCTAGCTTTCCCTCATTCATGTTAAATAGTGCCCATGTATGGATCTCTTGATGAATTTTTAAGTTAAGCTCTAGCTTTGGTTGTGCATGTGTTATGAGTATCTTGTTGTGAGTTTTGATGTCGTTAGATGATTTTGAGATTAATGAATAGCTTGGCTTGTGAGTATGACAATAGCTTGATATAGGCCATGTTTGACTCGTTTGTGCCATATCGACCTACCCATGTTCACATTTAATCCATAGTGTCCTATTTGAGCCTTAATGAAAGAATGGTGTGTGCAAGAGCACACAATGACCCCCATTCACCTTCATTTCTATCACCCACATTGACTTATCCCATGAGCCTATATACTTTATCCAACCCTTTGAGAGAGTACTTTGTGAAATGAATTTCTAAATTTATGTCTTTGAGGGAATGTGAGTTTCATGGAAGTGTTGTTCTTCATGTATTGGTGTGGTGTGGTTTTAATCTTGGTTGATGAGTTGGGGGTTGTTTATCTTGTAAAAAGGGGCCCTTGTGTAAAAAAAAATAAAAAGAAAAAGAATCAAAAGTAAAGGATAGCCCAAAAATTATGAGCCATTTGTGTTTTAAAGTCAATGAAAAAGGGGAATTGTGGGATGAAAAATCATTTGTGGTAGTTTGATATACTCTCAACTCCAAGTTCTTGATGAAAAAAAAAGATCTAAGTTTGGGGGTTGTTGAGAAAAAAATGGTGAGTTATGATGAAGTATGTTCTTTCATGAAGTTAGACTTGAGTGTGAAGGCTTCACTTGTGCTCTCTTGTCTTGATATCCTTCCCTTCATTTATAGCTCAACCTTGACCTAACATTACAAGCTTTGCAAAGTCCTATTGATATTGTCATGCCATGAGTTATTGCCTTGTGAAGCATATCTCTTTCGGTTTGATGGCTCATGTTTGGTATCTCATTGAAAGTTCAATCCTAGCTAGAGCAATTCTATTTAGTCATGGGCTTGTGTTTCATGTTTTTAAGCAAATGTTTGAGGAAAGTTTGCTAGCATTGGAATCACATCATACCTTGATTATGCATTTTTATAATCTTGAGTTTGATTTCTTTCATGGTAATGCATATGGGATCTTGATTGAGTGTCTTCTTCATTCCATCTTGTTCTCGAGCTTCTCCATAATCCATATTTCTCTTTGATCGGGACGATCAAAGCTTATGTTTGGGGGTGTTGATAATCTTGTAATTTTCCTTCATTTTCATTATTTTATGGAATTTTATTGATGATTTTGAGCTTTGGTTAATGATTCATTACATTTGAGAGCCTATTTTTATGTATTTTGTGCTTCATGTAGCTATCTCAGTGATATTTGAGATTTTCAAGGCTCAATACATGCAAATCGAGGCAATCCCGGAGTTTAAGGTTGAGCTTGGATCCATTCGGTCAGAATCCATCAAAGTTCATTAGTTATTCAAAGGCAAAGGATGGTTAACGGAAGCTAATGGAGCTAACGAAGGACCTAAATGATAGGCCTGGGTAGGGAAGGACTGCAGCTCACCTTCCAGAACCTCCAGGGGCACCGGAGCAATTTCCAATTCTCTTCATTAATGTGTTGTCGCCCCCAGGAAGAGCCACGTCACCCCGCCTCCAACAGCCTGACCCACTTCATTAACCCGCGTTCTGGCCCGTTTCCTCTCTATGCCTTGCCCATTTACCCATGGTTCAGACCGCGGTCCCTTCTCCTGGAGCCCCTGCCCCAGCCGTGACCCAACTCCTCCCTTATTGCTTCCCCTTTTTGCCCCCTAACCTCATTTGTTCTTCCAAAATTGCCCCCCCTTTCTTGGCCAATGCCTTAGCAACTTTTGAAATGAATTTTTGGGCAACACAATTTTTTCGGACATCAAAGAATTTGAACAGAAAGGGAAGCAACACGAAGCAGCCGCCATTTCCTATTTCCTCATCCTCCATTTCACTCCATTTTGGATCAAGCCAAGGAAGCTAAGGAATTTCAATCATCTCCTCCATTGTAAAGTATTATACACTTTAATTTTTATTTTTATTTAATGATAATCCTTTTGATTGAAGACATGATTTATTTCCTTAGCATGATGAACTAAATTATTTGCCTAGGGTTTTGATATAAATTGGCTTGGATGTTGTGATTTTAATTTGGGGTGTTGCTATTAATTTCTATACACTAATTTTTGGGTATTATGTTGTGCTCTTAATGCTTGTATTGATTTGATCACCCATTATATGATTTTAAAAATTGTTTAGTGCATGAAAGTGACTTGACAATTTTGGAAAATACAACACAGCTGTCTTTTGGTTGGGTTAGCCAACGTTATTAATCCTCTTTAAGATAGTCAATTGGGGTTTTGTGTTTGAAAGCGATTAATTGGATAATTTCATACGTAGCGAAAGCCCATGAATTTATACCGTTAATTAGCACCGTTATCCGAAGCGAAAGCCCTTAACGTTGATTTTTGAATCCCGACTTCCAAAAAATAGAATAGTTTTAATAGCAATCCGTCATTAAATCACAACGGATGAGCCAATTGAAAATCAAACCCCTAAATCCTCTCTCATTGAAATCAATCTCATTTTAATATTGTTTTATTTAATTTCTTGTTTTGGTGTAATTAATTAGTTAATTCACGCAAAATCGATCATCTAAATATAATCAAAATTGCAACGTGCTTGGTATTCATAAAAAACAACCAAATTGCTTTCTCGTGGGTTTGACACTATACTTTATCACTTTATTACTTGTTTGACAGGGTAATCTTGCCCGTGTGCGTTTTTCGTCCAACATTCAACAGATTACATATTCATATGAAATCAAAACAAAAATAGAAACAAGGAATATTAACTGTTACTCCAGCCCAAGGTATTTGAAACTGGTTACATGAACACTGTTCTTACAATCAAATCTTTGTAGAGTGACAACAAGTTATCATGGTGCACAAGCTCCAACCATTATGGGGTATGAAAAGGGTCTAACAAAGGAGTAGAATTGAGAATAATATACATTAAGAGAAGAAACATTTCATAAAAAATGATCATACTCGTATAAAAAATGATCATACTCTACAACGTATAGGCTCAGAAAGGATAGGTCGTCTGCAATTAACTACCGGAGGCTACAAGCTCTTATCAACATTCTCTTAATTGTTGATTAGTATTCGATGAAGAGGGTTTTTTCATGTGCGAATTCCACCTCTTGCCATTCCTCCTCTTGTCATTCCTAAAAGATGAGTAAATCAACATCATTATCAGTTGAATGAGTTATTTAAGAACATCATCATTAACTAAATGGACTATAAATAAAAAGCCTTAAATACAACTAGAAGTATTACTAGACTATTATAATAAAAACTAGATCTATGTGCCCGTGCCTTTGGGACGACGTCAGTATGAGACTTCATCAATATACACTCGAGTAGTATGGAACTAATCAATATTTACTTGGAGTTTTGTAGGGTCATATCAATGTACATGCAAAGTTCGAGACTCATCATGTATCAGAAAGAAAAAGAGTCATTGTTGTTAACACACTCGCAAACTAAACATCCAAAAGCACAAATGGAAGCGATTTTAAATAACCAAAAATTGTACACCTAACACCCACACAATAAATTGGTGAGTAACTCATTATGACCTATTCATTACTTATAAACCATTTTAAGAAAACATGATCTCATTCACCACGAATTTAGTGGACCCTCACTATTCTCTTGATAATGCCACTATCCTTACAAACATCTACCACTTTGATTATCAAGAAACTCACTATACCTAATTGAATTTTCAGAGCAAAACAAAACAATAATCAGAAATTGAATTTAGTATTGTACTGAACTCCTGATGGCCGCTAAAAGTGTGCCACTGGATAAGTATATATTCCAGCAACCGTCAGTAATCAAAAATGTTATATGCGTACGTAGGTCTGGCAATTGGGTGAGTTGAGTTGGGTTGGAATGAATAATGGGTTAAAACAGGTCGAAACTCATTAGAACCTAAATGTTAAATGGGTTGAAATAAGTTGGGTCAAAATGGGTCGAGTTGAAACGGGTAACAGGTTAAAGCGGATCGACCAGTCTCAACCCAAAAAAATTCTCCCAAAAAACATAACTTTATAGCATAAAAAATCATGGGTCAAAATGGGTAATTAGTCCAACCCAACCCAACCTATTAATATTATTAGGTCGAAACGGGTTACCCGCTTCAACCCAAAAATATTAATGGATTAGGTTGGGTTGGATAATTAGTGGGTTAGGTTGGGAGGATTAATGAGTTACAATTGCCAGACCTATGCATACGGTCAATGGCACTTGTGGCCACTGAAGTGGAAAATTATGATAGATACATAATTGATTAATTAACGGTGTTGACAAAGAGTTAAATGTCCTTGGTGAATAACAGACTTAGAGGTGAAAATACAAAGAAACGACCAAATGTAGTACATGAATATGAACTTCTTGTGAGGCTGTTGAGATTTGAGGACAATGTTGATCACACCTCTCTTCATGGAGGAATCAACCACACGAAAGAAAAGATCTTTAATCTGTGAATTATATTTCTGGAAAAATTGAAGTTTTACAAAAGGAAGGCCTGTATATATACTAACAGACTAACCGACTAACAGCTAAAAAATACAATCGCTACCCTTCAACTAACAGACAATAACACCCACTACCCCTTAAGTTTCAGACAGGGTAGAAGCAGAAGCAGAATAGAACAGTTAGCCCCCTTTAACTTGTGTCTTGCTTGTGTCCTGCTTGTATGTATTGTTTACATATCTCAACATCCCCCCTCAAGATACATGTGGAAAACAGATTTTTCACTTGAAGCTTGGTCAAAAGATAACTGAACTGAGGTGAGGAAAGAGCTTTAGTAAATAGACCTGCTGGTTGTTCAAGAGTGGAGACATAGTTGGTGCACACAAGTTCCTTTTTGATCATTTCTCTTACAAGGTGACAATCAATATCTATGTGCTTTGTTCTTTCATGGAACACAGGATTGGCAGCTATATGTAAAGCAGATTTGTTGTCACAATACAAAGGAATAGGGAGAGAGGGAATGATCTGGAGATCTTTCTGCAGAGAGATGAGCCATTTAATTTCACAGCAAGTGTTTGATTCTAAATATCCATTTGCATCCTACTGTCTTCTTATGAGCAGGAAGAGGTTGCAATGTCCAAGTGCCATTCATTTCTAAGGCTTGAAGTTCTTCGGCCATGGCTTGACACCACAAGGGATCCTTAACAGCCTGTTGATATGTTTTAGGTTCATGGAAGGAAGATATATTGTAGGAGAAAGCTTTGTATTGGGCAGATACATCAGAGTAGTTGCAGTACTTATCAATAGGATAAGGAGAAGAGCAATTTATAGAAGGTTTAGTAAGATTTGGGGGGTAGACCAGTATAATCTTTGAACCTAACAGGTAAGGACTTGTTTCTTTGAGGTCTAATAGGTATGGAAGGAGGGTCATTAAAGGGAATGGTGTTAGTAGGAACATCAAGGTTGGTGTGAATTTCTTCAGCTTCAGTGAGATTGTCAGGATTGTTAGGATTAATTTCTGGATGAAAGTTGATTTGGTGTTCTTCTTTTTCATCTAGGACAGGATAGCTAGGATTTTGATTAGGAAACAAATTATTTTCCTTAGATAGATCAGTTTGGTTTTTAAAAGGAAATATGGACTCATAGAAAACAACATCCCTGCTGTATATAACTTGATGAGTTTCTAAGTTGTAAACCTTGTAAGCTCTTCTATTGTTAGGATAACCAATGAAGATACATTTTTGAGATCTAGAGGAAAACTTATCCCTATTGTGAGAAGCAGTAGAAGCTTAGCAAAGGCAGCCTAAGGTTCTTAAGTGGTTGTAAGTAGGTAGGACCCCAAAGAGGACTTCAAAAGGGGTTTTAAATTTGAGAACATAATTGGGAATCCTGTTTATGATATATGTGGCAGTTAAGAGACAGTCACCCCAGAATTCTTGGGAAGATTGGCTTGAAATCTTATGGCTCTAGCAAGTTCTAAGAGGTGCCTGTGTTTTCTTTCTGCCTTACCATTATGTTGGGGAGTGTTAACACAAATACATTGGTGTAAAAGGCCCTAAGTTAAGAGAAGAGTGCCAACACCATCATTAAGGAATTCAGTGCCATTATCAGTTCTGATATGCTTAACACTTGTTTTAAATTGATTTTTCACTAGATTGAAGAAGAACTCAAGGATTTTGCAGACTTGAGTTTTGTTTTTTAATAGAAAAGTCCATGTAGCCCTAGAGCAATCATCTACTATGGTAAGAAAAGAGTTGTAACCATCATAGGTATTTTGCTTATAAGGCCCCCAAACATCACAATGTATTAATTCAAAGAGATTGGTACTGTGGGACTCACTTAAAGAAAAAGATTGTCTTGTTTGTCTAACAAAATGGCAAACATCACAACAGACATGAGGCATAGAATTGTAGTTAAGATCAAGAGATTTAATGTGCTTTATTGACTGAAGAGGAGCATGTCCAAGTCTGGTGTGCCAAAGATACAATTTGTTAATAGGATCTGTGAGTGCAAACAGATTGCTAAATTTACAGTGATTTGCTTTGGTTTGAAGAAGTTTGTACAGACCACCTGCATAACTACCAATCCTCTTGGTTCTCTAATGAGTTTGGTCCTGGAGAAGACAAGAAGTAGGAGTAAAGATGAGATGCATACCACTATCAGTGACAAATTTACTCCCAGAAATTAGGTTAAATTGAAACTCAGGGGCATAATAAACATTTCTGAGCACAATGTCATCAGACAGACAGATGGTTCCTTTATGTGTTATGTGTGAGACTTTTCCATTTGGTAGATGTATAGATGTGCTACAGGTATAGGGTTAATCAAATAATCAAAGTTGATGGTAATGTGGTCACTTGCTCCAGTGTCAATAATCCAGTCAGAACAACAGATGGTCTTAGTGCAATTAAGGCAAAGAAGTTTGTTAGTAGAGTTGATACCGATGATGTTCTTCAGAATGTCCGTAATGGCGCTGCAGCTCACATTCTTGGCATTATTGATCATAGTCATAAGTTGTTGAATTTGACCAGGAGTAAAGTGACTTGAGTTGTTGGTGTTGTCATTCTTTTCTTTTGTCCCAGCAGTCTTAAATGAATCTTGAGTAGAGGCAGAGTTGACAGTAGAGTTGCTTCTAAGTTTCCCTTTGTTCTTGGGCATTTTTGACAGTCGTGTTTAGTACCAAAGAGGGGTGCCATTCAGGTAACCTTGAATAAAGAAGCACTTTTCTTTGGTGTGAGAGTCACCATGGCAAAATTCACAAAAGAACTTGCCCCTAGATGTAGAAGATTGAGACCCTCCCCGCTTGTTTCCCATTGTTGAACCCGCCGTGATTGTTGTTGATTTTTCCCATTAGTGCGTAAGAGACATCACCAAAATTAGTGGCATTAGTGTATTGTCTTTGGCCTTCTTCTTGGACAAGCATGGAGACAACCTTAGCCACGAGGGAAGGGGTTGCATCCTAAGGATTTGCCCTGACATCGCTGTAGTTATCGATAGACCGATGAGAAACCGGGTTAGTTTAGTAAAATGTTCATATTCTTCATGGGCAAAGATTAGCACCACAGATGCAATTGCATATGCACTTGGGCATTTGAAGAAGATTAGTAAGTGCATCCCAAAGCCCTCTCGAATCCGTAAAATAAGCATTGATGCCGAGATTTCTTTGAGTGCACAAAGATAATATTTTTCTCGAACTTGGAAGATCATAGGGGCATCATTTTGAGAAATCTTGTATTGGTGTCATCCCGCATCTCTTGAGCAAGGGGAAAAATAAACTATCCTCCGATGAATTTCTATTGACGAGTTAAGTAGCCAAGAGACTACCATGTTGTTGCATTTGTCCCGTGCACTCACATATTTTGAAGGAGAGACATGTCTCTTGTTCAAAGCGCTACCATGCCAAGTTTGTTCTTGGAAGATAAGGCAGTTGTAACATAAATTTTCCATTGATTGAAGTTGGAGTCTGAGAGGATTTCGGACACAAGATTGATCCCTGGGTGATCGTTTGGGTGAAGGTATAAAGGATGACCAGACGTTAATTGAAGGGAAATTTCAGGTAATCATCAATAACATCATTGGTGATTGTGGGGTTTTTATCTTTTTGATGATTAGTGGGGTTTGGAGGATCTTCAGAAGTGGATTTAGTCATAGTAGAAGGAGGGAAACACAAAGACGAAGGGAAGAAACAGAGAAAGAACAGAAATCAAGAGAAGATCAAGAAAGGAAAGACAATTTACCCCTCTTTAAGTTTTTCCAAGAAAGGCTTGAGGATCATGAATCTCAAGCTTTGATACCATGTTGAGATTTGAGGACAATGTTGATCACACCTCTCTTCATGGAGGAATCAACCACACGAAAGAAAAGATCTTTAATCTGTTAATTATATTTCTGGAAAAATTGAAGTTTTACAAAAGGAAGGCATGTATATATACTAATAGACTAACCGACTAACAGCTAAAAAATACAATCGCTACCCTTCAACTAACAAACAATAACACCCGCTACCCCTTAAGTTTCAGACAGGGTAGAAGCAGAAGCAGAATAGAACAGTTAGCCCCCTTTAACTTGTGTCCTGCTTGTGTCCTGCTTGTATGCCTTGTTTACATATCTCAACAGAAGCAGATCAAGGTATTTAGATGGGGTGTGAACACATTAAACTTAGCTAAAAATGGGTGCTTTCAAAATATCAAGAAAAGGCTAAAAAAAATCCTAGCGGCAATTCAAATCATTTTTTAAAATATAATTCTCATAAATTCAAATCATTTTTTTAAATTTCCTTAAGCCAATAAAAAATAGTTTTAGTTTTTAATCTCTTTAAATTATTGGAAACAAATGAATTTTCAAGATCGTTTGTTATCCAGGATATAGAGAGAAATAATTTACCTTTTTGGAGAAAGTTACGAGAGTCATGAAAAAAGTTTCTTAATCACCAAATAAATAGACAGTTTTTTTTTATAGGTACAAAAAACCTGAAAATGCATACAATTCATTGATATCACATATCTGACTTATCTGTATTATAATTAAGCACAGTCTTTCTGAAGAGTTAACTACTGGTCAGGATTTATTTTTACAAAACATAACTACTGGCTATGATTAAGTCTTTCTAAAAAGTTAATTATTGGCCAAGATAGTGCCAGATTTCGTGAATCTCTGTATCATTTTCCTTATATACTTATGATGATCATGCTGTATTTTTTAAAATTCAATTAGTTTGCTTTAACGAAAAATGATGATCATGTTGCACTTTTTTTTAAAAATCAACCAGCTTACATCAGTTGAGCTAAGGGACAAACTGGTTAGTCACATGATTTTTGAGTTTTAATTTGAGTTTCATGATTTGTGGGTTTAGAGATATGAGAAACCAAAAAAAAAAAAAGTGACATGATTTTTGGGTTTTAATTCAAGTTTTGTAAATCAAGCATTATGTTTTTTATATATTTTAATTAATATAATACAATTAAGTTGTCTTAATCTTATTTGTCTCATATGTAAAACCAGTCATTGTTGTGAAGCAAAAGCCTCTAGAAGAAGATTAGGTTGTGGTTATTGAGAAAAAAACAATACAATATTGTTTCTACATGTCAAATTTCTTTTCTTCCTTAACAATATTTGATTATTGGTTTTGCTAATCTTGCTAAAGACATGGGTATGGATGCCACATTTTTTCTTTATAAGAACTCTCTCGCTCGATTCGCGGAAATATCATTATGGATGCCCAAGGGTTATCACAGATTCAAATTTCTTAGTTTTTATTTGTTGTTAGTATTTCCTTTTCGAGGTCAGGCTCCTCCGTCCTCCCTCCTTTAAGGGCAAGGTTGGTTATCCCCTTCAAGTTTGCTATTTAATTTTATTTCTATTAATAAAATCTAGCAGGATACCGCCCCTGTTTCCCTTTAAAAAAAATTATGAAACTAACTTTTAATTGTTTTTCCTATTAAAATAGATTAATCTGTTGTTAACCAGATATAGAGAGAAATAATTTACCTGTTTGGAAAAAGTTATGAAAGTCATGAAAAAAGTTTCTCAATCACCAAATAAATAAATAGTTAAAACAAAAAGCCCAAAAATCCATACAATTAATATCACATATCTGACTTATACCTATTAAAATAGATTGACAATTAAACCAACCACTTGATTTCTAATCAATCAGTGGTTATGAACATATGATAAAAACAACTACAGATTTAACAAAAGCTAAAGATCAAAGTGAGAACACAAAAGCTCAAACATAAACTATCTATAATTGGGGAAAAAAACCAAAGTAGCAAGATCTGAACAAATAAACTCCAGAAACCAATCAAAGTGATATGATCAACAGTTTCTAGACAATAATGCAGGGTTTGACACTCTATTTACGTGTTCAGCTACATCCATATCTGTGATGATACTGTGATGATACAGATGGATATGGGTACTTGGGTTTAATGGAGTGTCCATGTTAAAGATGTAAGTTAACATGACACAAGAATTGGTACTGCTTTCTTGATAGAATATTTTTTCTTTTACAATTTACAGAAACTGGAATATAAGCTTATCCCGCCTTCTTTGTTACCTTTGAATTACTGGTTTCCTGGTTTACTCTAACCTTTAATTTCATCAGTCACAGTAATGGGAGAAGGACGAACCTAGGATAACATTAATTGGTGAGTCTTTAAACAAATATGAGGGGTAACTTAGAAAACCAGTTTTAGCAATCTTAAGCATAGAGGCTCAAAATTAAACAAGAAGAGCCAATATTACATGCATTTAACATTAATTTACATTGCCTGTGCATGTGTGTACGAGAGAGAGCAAGAAACAAAGTCAAAAAAAAACTGAAGGAAGACCAAAGTCAAGGTATATTTTCACAAATTTATTACGTATGATGCTAATTTGGAGCAATCAAATAAGTAATTTAAAAATAACAATAAGCTATGCATTTCATGAATCAACATTAGAAAACTGCAATTATCAATTGAAAAAGAAGACGAGAGGATGTCCGAGAGAAGGAAGGCCTATTCCAGATGATCTCTCTGATCGACTTAGGAGCTTATAGTGACCAGAATCAGTACACAAGCCCAGTGAGAGGCTTCGTCATTGCTCATCTTCCTTGATTCAATGTTATTAACTAGGAAAAGGCTTTCGAGGACTAAACGATGGAACAAAGATGCTCCTGCACTTCATGAGGTTTGACAGCAGTCTGTCCTTTTCTTTTTTCCTTCTTTCAACAATAAGGGTAGTGTGTCTATGAAACTAGTGACTTGGACATATATGAACTGCAACATATGTTGCTTGATATATAGACTAATAATTGACCCTAAAGTATGGAACCGGTCATTTTTGTTGCATTTTTGGTCATCTAAGTGAAATGTGTCTTCCTTATTGGTCCTTTTGCTGCTAAAGTTGCAATTCATGTATCTACGTATTTTAAACCTCTATCTTTAGAGAATCTCTCCACTTTTTTTGTTTAGCACCGTTTCCTATATCTCATCAGTAATAGCATGCACTACATATGTCATCTTCTACAGGTTAAGTTACTTCATCCATCAATAAGGTAAAATTTAGGAAAAAAAAGGTTTTCTTGCTAGACTCTCGATAGGAAATGTTATTACTAATTGTCTGAGCATGAAGAAAAATTCCTCCTTTCTATTTCATTTTTATTATGTTTTTATTTGGCTTCTAATGGTACATATCTTTTGCTTCCCAGCTTTACTTTTAAATAGTTGGCTATGCTAGTTGTGTACCTTTCTGCCATATATTTTTTATTGATCCACTATACCCTGTTATGCTTTTTAATTTTCTGTTTGATTGGAAAATCTGCATCTGTGCTGTATTTTAGGTTGATATTGATCTTTCCACGGGCATTCAAGGAACTGATAGGGCCGATATTGCCCAATTCCATTCGAATCCCTGTCCTAAAGGGGATAACAAATTTAACCATCAATCTCTCTTCTCTCTTAGTATAAAAGTCAAGCTTGTTTCTTACAATTTAATTGATAGACAAAAATAACCCTTCACCAAATAAACTACCCACCATTTAATTAAGGACAAAATAAGTAAATTTACCATAACAAAAAGTAATGTTTGGACAAAAATAGCCCTAACTATAATAAATCACTCACTATTAATTAATGTTAAACAAGTAAATTTGTCATGTGCTAATTAATTCCATGAATAATTAAATAATAATTTGATCCCTTGACTTGTACCTATTTTAACGTTAGATCCTACATTATTGAATTATATTCATTTCGTCATGTATTTTGATTTTGTTATCATTTTCCCCCTCCTGCCATTATCGTTGCAAATATCATCCAATATATTCTAAAATGACAAAAACACATTTACTCAAGAGATTAAAACTTTATTTGAAACTAAAAAAAATTTGAAACTAAAAAATAATAGTCTTATTTCTTTATTTCTTAAATATATATATATATATATATGGGAAAGACATTATTAGATTTATATAGAAAATTGTAACGATAATAATAGATTTGTTGGTGAGTATCAAATTATTAAGTAAATTTGTAGCATGTTTAGTTATTACCCATGAATTAGCTAAAAGAAATGAGTTAAAAAAATATATCATAATGTCAAGAAGATGAATAAAATGAAGAACCAATTGATGAATCTATTCGTTTTGTTAGAAAATAATGCTAAAATCTATTGTTTACTTCTTTGAAATTTCAAACTACTACAACAATTTTTAAAACTATCACTGGCTCCTAACTTATAGATATTACAAACAAAACCAATGTTAGTAATCACAAATAACTGGATTCAAAATATTTTACTCATTTTAATCACTGGGTTCCAAACCTCTAACATTTTTTGGTCTTAACTTGATTGTTCCTCTTCATCGGACTCGAGGTAGTTACATGCATATGTGAGAATATCTCTATTCTCTCCTCTAACTATCGACTTTCTTTCTTCTGCCACAACTCTCATTTTATTGAAACAAGTTGTCACAAACCAACGTCCTTTTAAGTATTCTCACATACTATAAAAGTCAAGCTTGTTTCTTACAATTTAATTGATAGACAAAAATAACCCTTCACCAAATAAACTACCCACCATTTAATTAAGGACAAAATAAGTAAATTTACCATGACAAAAAGTAATGTTTGGACAAAAATAACCCTAACTATAATAAATAACTCACTATTAATTAAGGTTAAACAAGTAAATTTTTCATGTACTAATTGATTCCATGAATAATTAAATAATAATTTGATCCCTTGATCTGTACCTATTTTAAAGTTAAATCCTACATTATTGAATTATATTCATTTCGTCTTGTATTTTGATTTTGTTATCATTTTCCCCCTCCTGCCATTATCGTTGCAAATATCGTCCAATATATTCTAAAATGACACAAATACATTTACTCAAGAGACTAAAACTTTATTCGAAACTAAAAAAATATTCGAAACTAAAAAAATATTTGATACTAAAAAATAATATAGTTTTATTTCTTTATTTCTTAAATATATATATTTGGGAAAGACATTATTAGATGTATATAGAAAATTGTAACGATAATAATAGATTTGTTGGTGAGTATCAAATTATTAAGTAAATCTGCAGCGTGTTTAGTTATTACTCATGAATTAGCTAAGAGAAATGAGTTAAGAAAATGTATCATAATGTCAAGAAGATGAAGAAAATGAAGAACCAATTGATGAATCTATTCGTTTTGTTATAAAATAATGCTAAAATCTATTGTTTACTTCTTTGAAATTTCAAACTAATACAACAACTTTTAAAACTATCATTGGTTCCTAACTTATAGATATTACAAACAAAATCAATGTTAGTAATCATTTTAATCACTGGATTCAAAATATTTTACTCATTTTAATCACTGGGTTCCAAACCTCTAACATTTTTTGGTCTTAACTTGATTGTTCCTCTTCATCGGAATCGAGGTAGTTACATGCATATGTGAGAATCTCTCTATTCTCTCCTCTAGCTATCGACTTTCTTTCTTCTGCCACAACTCTCACTTTATTGAAATAGGTTGTCACCAACCAACATCCTTTTAAGTAGTCACATCCTAAAATTAGATTTTCTCCTTACTTAGTAAATTGAACAAAAAATGGATTGGAACTAAGAAATGAGAGATGTTTAAAGAAAGAAGTTCGACTAAACGAAAACTAAGGAGATTTTATGTCTCCATTAAGCAAAGCGAGGTGAGTGTGTTTCTTGGTGATGGTGGTGTTAGGGGCGGTGATGACGACGATTGTATGAATGACAATGGTGGTTTAGATGAAATACAACATTGTTAGATTTTCAAATCATCAAAATAATCCTAACATGTATGATTTTCCATTACTGTTTTTAACACCCTTGAACATTGAATGACAAAGTCTGACAAATATAAAAACTTGTGTTTGAAAGTGAGACATCATAGATTGGGAAAGACATTATTAGAGGTATATGAAAAAAATGTAACTATAATAAAATATTTGTTGGTGAGTATCAAGATATTAGACACTTATGTAGTATGTTTACTAATTACTTGTAAATAATATAATAAAATACATTAAGGCAAGGTGATATAATGTCAAGAAGATTAAAAAAAACAGAGAACTTCGTTGACAAATCTTTGCATTTTGTTAGAGAAGATCGCTAAAATTTATAGGAGATGCGTCTGAAGAAAGCAATACGATTTAATGAAAGTTAAATATATTTTATTTTTCCGCTTTTAGCAAGGCAAGGTGAACATGTTTCTTGGTGGTGGTGATACCGGTGGTGAAAATTGCAGGGATGTTGGTGGTGGTCGTGGGGGCGATTGTAATCATGGCAGTGGTAGTTTAGGTGGAATACGATATTATTAGATTTTCAAATCATCAATTTTTCAAATTAATCTTCATAAGGGTTTGAGTTTCAATCATCAAATTTGAAAATTCAAAAAATTGAATTTAGGTTTGTAAATAGTGAAAATTAAGGTTCAGGTGGTGGTGAGTCTATAAATGATGAGTTTTGCGTATATGTTAATTTGAACGAAGGAGTACAAAATTAAACAAAGAAATAAAATTAAATTAAAAAATTGATTTTTGGATTAATGATGTTATTTGAGGTGGTAGTGGTGGTGGGTTTATGAGAGATGAGGTTGGTGGAAGAAAATGAAGGAAAACAAAATAAATTAAATAACTTCTAAATTTAATTTTTAAGAGTAATGCATTTTTTTTAACTTTAAATTTAAATATAAGAAAAAATATAATTACAACATTGTTAGTCTTACAACTAATTTTATAAAATATTAGGAAAATATTAGCCAACTTACAATCCTTCTCTCCCAAAGAATTCACCTCAACCTAAGGTGTAAACTTTATATATATATATATATATATATATATATATATATATATATATATATATATATATATATATATATATATATATCATATTATTTCTCCTCCACAACGTGGTCACTTAAATAACGCTTAAAGTTAAAATGTTAAAATGGAGTGGGGTCCATCATTCCATTTTTTCCTACCGAAAGAAAATCTAGAGAAAAGACCAATAATTTTTTTTGTTCTTCTCTTCCCACAACAAAAATTAACCCATAACCTGATCTTGGTTTTGTCCACTCCCTCCAAATTTTCTCTCAAATTTCTCTCTCTTAACTTAAATGATAGATATGCATTTTTCCATTTCATTGTCACTTTTCTTATCTTAACAATGAAAACAAAGTAAATGAAAAACATGAAGAAAAAAAACTCTTACCCATAGTTACACGTTTCCATCTCCAATTTCATGAATGAAATTGGATCCACATCCCCTTCTCTGTGAAACCCATCTACCACCGACCGAATCAATCAATTTCTCATCCCCTTTCATCCTCTTACATGACTTTACCTATACTTACTCTCTCTAATTCTTTAAATAAACCAACATGACCGCCATGATAGCTTCTATGAGATCAAAATCATCTAAAATCATAGCTTCTTCAACATCATCTCAATTTTGATACTTTGTTTTAAACCATATGCATGCCGGCCGTATGCCTAATTTTATTCCGGAAAATTGAAGAGTACTTCAATAAAACCCATAACTATTTCTCTTCATTCAAGCCCGCCTCTCTTTGATGAATTCATTGATAAGGTTTATGGGTTTTCTCATTAATGTATGTTTTTTCAAGAGTTTTTAGTAAGTATACTCTATAGCCTCGATTTCTACTTTAAACACGACTTTTGGAAGGGAGAGAATGAGAGAGATCGGAGATGGAGCTTGGCTAGAATTGAAGGAGGACGGCGCTAGAGCTATGATAGGCTGGAGTGGGAAGGGTTTGGACCGTTTAGGTGAACTTGTACCAGATATGGTGGCGGCTATGGTGGGGCTAGCTGGAGATTGTGGCTATTACTGTGGACCTCGAGATGAGAACTTACACCGGGAGAAGAGAGAATGAGAGGCTGTGAGATTAGGGTTTGTACTTTCAATACATTTACTCCTTAACCTGATAAGATAAATGACATTTTCGCCCCGTACATGGAAGAACATGTGTTAGCTAACGTGAATTTTCTAACGTCCGTCAATGGTAGGGTGGAAAATTGGGGGGAAGTAAAGTCAGATACCATTATGGGACAAACTTACATAGGAGTAAGCTATACGATTTTGTTAATACTTTGGGGTGAAATTTTAATTTGGCCCTATAATTATTTTGGATTATTAAAATAATTATTTATTATTTTTATTTAAAAACATATTCTAATTACTAAATGGTTAACTAAATACTGAAGTTATAGCCAAATCTCATTTTGTGCGCCAAGCAAAATGACCAAAATAATATTCATGTGACATGCACAAACCATTTTCCGTTACTATTTTTAACGCCCATAGACGGAAGGGGGCAAAGTGGGACAAATAGTGAAATAAGTTATGAAAGTGAGACACTTCATAGGTTGGTGTGCAATGTGAGATTTGGTGTGTAATTTTGGGAGCTAATCATATTTTGACCCCATCAAAATTAGTCTAAAATACAAATTTCCCCCTAAAGTATCCACTAAATCCTCTTTGGCCCCCAACGTAATTTTTTAGCATTTCCATATTCCATATCAAATTTGGTGATGAGATATCATGTCTGGTAATCGTAGTGATAAACATGGAGTGGCGAATAACGTTTAAGATCGAGAATTTGTTCCAATCAAACCATAAACAATATGAACGGTGCTAATGAGAAATTTGTTGGAGTTGTATGGACGATGAAGACGAATTGAACCTTGGTTTGCGTCATCATTGTCGTATACGTATGTGATGGATTCAAATTAATTTTATTTTTTTTGGAGAAGCAGGGCGGCACCTGCGAGAGATATATTAAAATAAAAAGAGAGTACAAACTTGAGGGGGACAACCAGCCTTACCCGATATAGGAGAGACAAAGGGTCCTGACCTCGAAAGGGAAATATAAGGAGACATATCAAAAAAGAAATAAAACATTACAAAACAACTATCTAGCCCGACTACGAAAACTATAATAACCATACATGTCCAAATGCATAAGATGCTTAGCCTCTTTTGATAAGGAAGAGAAGGAGACAAAAATCCTATCGCCTGAAACAAATGCCTGAAACAAATATCTCGCAAGTCGATCGGCAACCTTATTCATTCCCTGTAAACATGGGACAAATTAAAATTTGCAATCGGTCTCTCGCAAGCCCGAAGATCATAAGTATGCTGCCAAGGAGCGCAAAGATTGTGAGATAAAAATCCAACTTCTACCAAGGAATCCGACTCCACAATCACCCGAGATAGACCCAAAAAATGGCAAAGATTCAGACCATCCAACAAAGCCCGGATTTCAGCTTTAGTATTCGTGCCATGATTATAATAATTAGAGAAAGCGCCAACAAAATCGCCATTGGAATCTCTAATGACCCCTCCACCAGTGCAAATTCCATTCTTGCAAATGATCCATTCTTGTGTTTATGATTCATCCGTGTTTAATTTAAAAATTCCCGGATCCGAAGGATTGAAATTAATATGAGATTTGAAATTCTTGGTGTATGCTTGTGTATTATGTTGTACGAGGGAGAAAGAAGGAAATTCTTGGTGTATGCTTGTGTATTATGTCGTATGTCTTTAATTTTTTGGTGGGTTCTAATTCATGACAGCCTTGACAGCTAAGTGTGTTTATTTGATCTTGAGTTCAATATCTCTACATGATTCCGCACTATTTTTATTTATTTTTCTATATAATAGTTTGAATAAAACATTAATACACTCTTGAGTTTTATCTCACTTAACATTTACGTACGATGTCATTACTGGAGAAGATGCAAAGGAAGCATTGTCGGAGAAGAACAAAATGAAGTTTCTCTTTAGGTAATAAAAGTAGAGAAAGGGTTGCTGTGAAAATGAATAAAATGCCCTACACGTGAAATACCATGTGCACATTAACGTCAGATTGACAACCTTCGTCGTGGTTAGGGGCAAACTAGAAAATAATTATAAAATGAGATATGAAAATGACACAAAACTTAGGTTGGGTGGCAAAGTGGAGCTTTATAGATATTTTGAGTGAATTTCGTATTTTTAGTGTAAGTATATGTACTTTCGGGTTGAAAGTTTGATTTCTCTAACACAATATATTATTTTCTAAAAGAAGTCATAAATTTCTGAAACGACATAAACAAAGTCTCTAAAAACAATGTGTTTATTTATTATAGTAAGTTTGAATTATTTTCAATTCACATACTCATAAAAGTGGATGAATTCATGTTTGGTAATAAAAAAAGAGAATGAAAATAACCAATAAAAAAGTCAAATTTGTAGGATAAGTTGCTAAACAATGACTAAATGTATACATTATAAATGTTCGGAAAACAAAGTATCAAAAAAACTAAAAGCACAACAACACAATTTATAAGTTTCAAAAATTGTAATGATTAAAATACAAAAAACATCAAATAATTAAAAGTAAACATAAAAATGAAGAAACTAGCAAGTCATTTTAAAAAAAATCATTAGCACCACGTGCAACGCACGTGAACCTTGCTAGTTAATAATAAAAGTACAACTCTAGCTGCAATAGTTCTCCCTCTAATGGTTTTCTGAGTGCATTGACGTCGAGCTTTTGCAGCTTTGAATTTAGCCCTAACTTTTGTGGCAATGTTCCGGTAAGAGAGTTGTTCCATAGAGAGTGGACTTCTTCGATTTTGTGGAACTACCGTCGATACCTTGAGGTATGTCTCCCGTGAGGTTGTTGTCCATCAAGCTTAACCACCCCAAGAAGCCCTAGGCTCATCAAACGAGAACAACGAATCATCTACATACATTCGGTTAGCATCAATCCCAAAGGAGAGTGATTAAATTGAGGAAACAAAGTCAAGTAAGCTTACTGAATTTTCGACGAAATTGGTATTTAAGCCAAAAGCAATTAAGAAGATGCACTTTAGCCTTAAAAGGATAGAAGATATATTTTACCCCAATTTATGATAACAACAATAATAACCCAACCGACTAAGCAATAACTTAGTCAATTTAAGTAAGAACTAAATTTACAAAATTTGAATAACAAATTAAAACTTGGACATGGTGTTACCTTGAACAAAAGAGAGATTAATTTCCCACTTCTCAACCACCTTGTCGCCTAGAAATTTTGAGTTTTGGACAATCCAAAATTTTGGGTTCACATTTATGCTATTTGAGCCATCTGTAGTTGCCAATGGTCCACTATTCTCAACGATGTCGACTAGGAAAGATGGTTCGGCGTCATGAGTTCCCATCCAAAACTCATATAGTATTTGCATCATAATATCTGAGAGAGCACATATATTGTTACACACGAGTACTTACGTATAGAGAGAAATAGGAATTTTAAATTAAAGATCAAAAAAAGGGGAGGAAGGGAGCTCTTACATTTAAGGCCTATTTCTATAATGCATGGCTTTGAGAAACCAGTTGTGTAGTATATCAGTCCAACCCTCAAATGGTGATTTATCAGGAAGTGTATCCACTTTTGCAGGGTTTCTTGCTGCTTCCTTTTCTCACTGTGCGCCATTTGCAAAAGCTCATAGATGAATTCATCTGCGATTATTTGCATCAAACTACCTTGTTAGGTACTGTCAAACATCATTATATTCATCTTGCAATCAAGTAGCGACCCATCGTATCGTCCTTATCTAGTAGACCTATACTTAAATGAAGAAGATCAAGCAGCGACAGCGAGTGAAAAAAAACGGTCTTTCATATATTTATCTACAAATGGCGTGGAGATCACGTAATCAACTTCTCCGTTATTATGTTACTAGCCTAAGAATCTCTCTACCCTTAAACTTTATATTGTAGACATATATAGCCAAGGTACAATGCATGCATAGCTAGGATCGGATTCCATGATAGGAACATAGTGACCTCTTTTGTACTAATTTTACAAATTAGAGAGATATAGGTTTATGACATACAATTGATAGTAACACTTCCATTGCTAGGATCTGATTCCATGATTGGAACATAGTTTCCTCTTTTTGTAACGCCACGAACCGAGAGCCCGATCCGCTACGTGTAGCACACGCACTGGTCCACTGAGCATGACCACCTTATAAATAGAACAAAATTCCCACACCTACTCGATGTGTAATGGGGTATTACAGATAGGATTCCAAATTAGAGAGATATTGTTATTTATAAAAAAAAGAAAATAAATAGGATTTCAAATGAAAAATTAACATGCACAGAAAACTCACAGCCAGAAACATGACCAAATTTCCTTGATTTGAGAAAGAAGGGATGATTAAAATTTCGAGACTAAATTAAAAACAATTATTCAATATCTAACTTGTCAATTGAACAATCAGCAAGACGAAATAAACACCGATCTGGTGGTAATTACTTGAGATTTCTTTTTTCAACAAACCCTAAAATAACATAATGAAATCGAATGGAAGAAAAAGTACCAGGCATAGGCAAAGTTTGAATTCAAAATGGGGGAGGCTGAACGGCAACTTAGATCGATTGTTTAGGGGTAGAGTTTATAGGGTGGGCGAGCTTAGCTATGCGATAGAAGGATGATGGAGAATAGCTGATACCAAAGCCCTTTATATAGAAGAAGAGAAGGGTATCGAAGGTGATAGCCATGGGAGTGTGACGTCATGTTAGGTGTATAACCTTGTCGCTTATCACTCATTCACACCAACCTCGTTTATTTTCAACCTCCGCTGGTTTTCAGTTTTGGATTTTAGATTTTCGGTAAGAGACTTATCAATGTATTGAGCGGACAATATTCAAATGAATCAATATATATATGTTTGGAATTTTTAGGGATCGGATGTACACTACACAATGAAAGAAAGACAAAATTCTAGAAACTAAAGAAAAAACACACCTTAGTGGTTACAAAGTTTGACTCATCATGTATCAGAAAGAGTCTCAGTGTTGTTAGCGCAGTCACATAATTAAACATTCAAAAACACAAATGAAAGTTGTATTGGGTAGCTAAATACTCCACTGTTAAGACCCATACACTAAATTGGGCCACCTCTCCATTCTAGGAAACATAACCTCATAAACAAATCGAGGCTTTGACAATTCACTATCAAACCTTGAGTATACATTAATCATGTCTAATACTGACAAATGTTACAGGCACTGACACAAACACCTCGTATATTAACATGCATGTCAAACAAACTCTCGCAATGCATATTATCAAAGAAGTAATATACTTGAAGTAAGTACCACAACCATACCAACGAGCTCTAGCTCAGCTGGTACTGCTCACTTCTCCTAACGGAGAGGTCGGTGTTCAAATCCACTATAGATAACCTGGACTTTACAACTTTCAATAGAAAGATCGGGTGTTCAAGCCTCTTCATAGGCAACGTTGTTGTTCAAGCCTTATCCAAAGGCCCCATTTAACTGCTCGCTTATCTTAACGGAGAGGTCGAATATTCAAGCCCTACCAGAGGCACCCGAGAGGTCGGGTGTTCAAAGCCTCACCAGAGGCACCATTTGGATGTTCAAAGCCTCATTAGAGACACCATTTGTTCTAGCCATACCAAAGGCATCATATATGTATAATTGTAGCATTTGAAGATATTAAATTAAAATAATAAAAGGTAAGAGTTGAGGTAAAGTCTATCCTCTCCAACCTTTAAAAAAAAAAAAAAGGACCACAACCATACTATCACACACACTAAATTAATAGATGTCCTAATTAAACACATACGACAACACTTTCCTAAAGCAAAGTATAGAACTTTTTATTCCAGATATCATGTACTCCGTACCAATGGGTAATGGCTACAGTCACGTGTATAGTCCCGTAGGTGTTGTTTTTCTTTTTGTCTCGTTGCTTTAGTGTTAACAAAGGAATGCTCGTCTTTTCGAAAAGTCGACATTGCCGTAAGTTATACCAAAAAACTCATCATTCTCAATACTCTTTGTAGCACTTGCACTTGACCTCGTACATGGGTGTGACACGCATACAAATACCGATGATATGTATACAAAATTTCAAACCAAGATATCCATTATTGTTATTTATTTATCGTATATCAATAAAGAAATGTAGCATGTTCTACCTTTGTGATCTCATGCTATGGAAATTAACTCAAGTTCTCTAAGGATTTAGATTTAGATTGACTCATTTTGCCCATATCGCGAGTCCTTTTCGGTAGGCAACCATGGGATTCAAATTTTTGAAAATTCTGTTTCCCTCCATAAGGAAATTCCATTTGAAATTTAATCAGACATGAGTATAATCAAGAAATATATTCAAAAGATGCACACACAATTTCCCAGAAATCTTTTAGTTACATATCTACAACTGCATATCAATTTTTCTCATTATATTCAAAAGATGAACATACAATTTTTCTTATATAAATTTTCTTACAAACTCCATCCATGTGTCATCACCTAATTCTATTTTCATCATGGTGCTGGAGTATTGGGTTGGCAGGGGTATGCTGCACACATGTCCATATATTAGTTAGGACATGTATTACCATTTCTACGTGGCAACGTGACAACTTTCTGTTAAATGCTTAAAGCTGATAGCCTGATATTCTGTTAAATGTTTAAAGTTTTACAGTTAGTTTATGATACATTTGATCACATTTAATTTTATACTATTAGTTTAAAATTTTAATATATTTAGTTTGTATATTTTTTTTATCATAATGAAATCATTCACATATCTTATAAAGAGAAAAACAAAAGATGTTTCTAATGTTCCTTTTTTAATTTTTTTCTTATATCGTAGTTATTTTTTTTTATCGATGTTGTTAAGTCTAATCTTATTTTCATTTTGTATGTATTAAACTCATCTATGTGTTTGTATATAAAAGAATATAATACAATAATTATATATTTTAACCATGTTAATCGATATTTACAATATTATATCTTTTTGTCAATTTTTAGTAAGTTTTATGACTAGAAACAGATCAAAGATTAAGGTAATATTCTGTTACATGTAAAGATAACGTGGTCAGGTCTCTTGATTCTTTTGTATCTTAAACTTTTGATAAATAAAACTGTTTTCAATTAAAAATATTTAAACATTGGTCAAAATTTTAAATAATACTCCCTCCGTCCCTAAATTATCGTCCTACTTTCATTTTTCGTCCGTCCAAAAATAATTATCCAGTTTGAAACTTAGCTTTTTAGAACATCACTTTTATCACTTTACCCTTACTTTTTCACCCTACTTTAATTATGGGCCGCATACACTACGAAAAAACTCGGTATTGCCATGGACACATTTCCTTGGCAATTTATACTAATTCCTTGGTAAACATATTTTACTATGGAAAAAGTTTCCTTGGCAAACTTCCGAAATTTCCTTGGCATTTGCTCCCTTGGTAACGTTGCTGAGGAATTGTAATTCCTTGGTAAATTGCTTAGGAAATTACCAAGGAATTTGTCCTTGGTAATTTCAGATCTATTCTTCAAAAAATGAACATGTTTTCCTTGGTAATATTTTTCCAACGAAATTACCTACGAATTTATTTCCTTGGTATAAATAAAAAATTAATATATATATATTTTTTAATTTCCTTGCTAAATTTCCTTGGCAATATTTATTTTACCAATGAATATTTCCTTTCTAAAATTCATTGGTATCTATTTGCTATATATAATATATTTATATTTTCAAGATTTCCAAGGAACTTTCCTTGGTAATATTCATTGCTAAATTAGACTATTAAATAATATTCCTTAACAAAATTCCTAGGTAAAATGATGATATATTTATTAATAATTAATAATTACAAATACTATTTGTATTTGAATAGATATTCAAAATCTTAATAAACATCAAAAACAATATCTAAAACATATATTCATTTGAAACAATATGGAACAACTACTTGTTCATTCAAAATGATATCTAAATATCCATATTTGTTCATAATATCCCAACGATCAAAAGAACTCGATACAAAGATCTTGAACCTAATATCAGTTTTGTAAACAATTTCGTCCCAAATTTTGAATCAAAACCCACAATGAACTAGGTGAAACTAAGGTCAAGTAATGTGAATATTGGCACCCGTTGAATGAGGAGTCTGAGGAGAGGCTTGGTTCTCATTTTACATAAATGAGACTACTCAGGTGTGGCGTCTGCTAAAAGTTGTGATGTTGTACAATTACAATTCTTTGCTGATGGGGAGGAACCACTAACACTGGATGTGATTGCGAATGGAGTTGCCAAAATCGTAAAGACGATCCTCCCGACCTTCTTAACTGCCGCTCTTCAAAGCGACCTAAAAAACTTTGAGGAGGTTAGGTTGTAGCTTCTACTTCAGTCATTGGATCACTCTCCAGCTTGGTCAATGCAACTTTGAAGGTATACTCATTCTGAACACAATAAAATAAATAAAACATTAAGTGCCTAAAGGAAAAAAATTACCTATTGGCAAAAGACTTTGAATGTATTGCGGGAAAGGCTCCATCGTTATTAATTTCCATTAGTGTCAAACATATTAACTAAATACTTTAAGGTAAATATCAAAAGAAGTGTCATATTTAAGAGAAGAAATAGTTCAAAACAAGAATGAACAAAGGTATCCCAGTCAGCCACATACCACTTAAAAAGCTTTTGGAGCATATAAGATGAGAGCAATAACTACACACATCAGATAAAGATGATATCATCGGAACTTGTAAGTTCTGCCAATGCATTTACATTGTATTTAAGCACTTAACATTGTATTTACATACAACAAGGAAAGAGGGTGCGGGTTGAGTTGAGCCTTGCATGCCACGCCATGCAAGGCGAAGACAGCCTTGAGCTTGGAGAAGGGAACCGCCCTCCTTGAAGTCTATACTAATTAGATTTGGTTTAAAACTGCCAATTTGTTTGAGTTATTTTATTTCCTAAAAATTAGTTTCCTTTTAATTGTTTAGTTGGTTAGGAAATCATTGAATTTGTAACAATTAGAATGAAACTGGCAAAAGGAAGGGAGGATTCCAGAACTAAGGACTGTCATTAGAGGCATAAGACCCTTTTGTTCTGTTTGTATAAGTCTATCAAACAAGGCATATGTCCTAGCAAATTTTGGAGGTGCAGTAAGTATAATTAAGTCTATATTTCCTTTCATACAATAGAAGTAAGATTCATGTGATCCTGATACAAGTTTTCCACCATTATCCAAATACATTAAAATGGCAATATCAGAGTCTGGCATATGTACTGAAACTGCTACAAGTATTCATTTCAATGATTTACATTAGTAATTGGAAGATACTTAACTCCTATATTTGAAATGGTGAAATGTTCAGGAAATATAAACCATTAAGGACACTAGTAATCAATACTAATCATCTCCAATTTCGAGAGTTGTTGCAACTCTAAGGTATACATAGAAACCTTTTTTTTTTTTTTTTTTGGAAACAGGGACGGTACCCTGCTAGATTTTATTTAATAGAAAAAAGAATACAAACTTGAGGGGGACAACCAGCCTTGCCCTTATAAGAGGGAGGACAAAGGAGCCAAAACATCGGAAAAGAAATACAAATATTCAGATGGAAACTATGAAATACGCACATACGGAGTGCCAATCTTATCCAGGTTGATAAGGCCGCGAATGAAGCCGGGGAGGTCAACTATGCTAGAAAAAGAGGAGTTACTTCCAAGATCAGCTCCGAGATTAGCCAAAGCATCAGCCACCGAGTTGCCTTCTCTGAATATGTGCAAAAAAATAAAACCCATCCCAGCAGTAAGATTGAGAATTCTGCGTAATAAATAGATACAATCCCAAGGCGGTTTCGAACAACCCTTAATGCAATCCAGCAGAAGCATCGAATCAATCTCAACAATGGCACGATTGTATCCATTGCTACGAAGCCAAGAGAGACCTTGGATGAGGGCAAGACATTCAGCTTTAAGACCAGTAGAGAGACCAAAACAGGATGAGAAGGCAAAGATCATATTACCCGAGCTGTCCCGAATAATACCTCCTCCAAAACTCGGACCCGGGTTGCCTTTACAAGCTCCGTCCGTGTTAAGTTTAACCAAGTTTATCTCAGGTTTGGACCAGTAGATGATTTGAATCTTCTTGGTTTTACTATGACCAAGGCGGCTAGAAAAAATAGAGTCCCAGTTTAAGCAGTTATTCCAAGCCAAGCCAGATATAATAGAAAAAATAGAGTATTTAACCCGATCGATAAGAACTTTTGCGGGGCATCTGATGTCATCATATCGAGCAGAATTTCTGAATTTCCAAAGCTCCCAAAGGATGATAGAGGGGGTGATAATATGCAGGGAAGAATTGGCTCTAGAATACCACCATGCCATGCACATAGAATGGACCATGAAGCTGGGGCAATTAACAGCTCCTAACGAATTAAATTCAGACCAAACCTGTCTCGCAATGGGGCTGGAGATGAACACATGATTGTAGGATTCCGAATGACCCACGGTGCAGCAAGAGCAACGAGATGCAATTTGGATACCTTTCTGAATAACACTCTCATCTAGAGGAAGTTTTCGCTGCCATAGTCTCCACATGAATAGGCTGATCTGGCGAGGAAGTTTCTTGTGCCAAATGAAATTGGCTGAAGCAATCAAAGGGTCCTTAAGGCGAATTAAGTTCCAGGCAGATGCTAAAGAGAAAGAGCCCGAAGTTGTGAGACTCCAACAAGCAAGATCAGGCTTGTCAATAATAGATATGCTGGAACTGTCAATCATGTTAGAGGCAGAAGCACCAAGAACCAAACGAGCGTGAGAAGAAAGCTGGCCCGAGGCATCAAAAAGTTGATGAACGAGAGGGAAAGAATGCGGTGAAGGAACGGCCAGATTTCCATCAGGAATCCAGTTATCTAACCAGGTGAAGCACTCCCCTTTCCCGATAACCCATCGAATATAAGGATCAGTCGTAGCTCTAACCAAACACATCCTGCGCCATGTAGAGGAACCACGACAAGAAGCTAGGAGCGGATGAGTTGACGAGCAGTATTTTTTCCTCATAAAGTTTGCCCAAAGAAACCGTAATGTATCACTATAACAAGGAAATAAATGTAGTTGAGATGTAGAATTGTACCAAATCTGCAGCAGCCTGCAAGGTGACATGATCACCCCACTCACCCGTCCTAATTCGCATACAGATGGTCAGGTAGTCACTAATTGAAATCATCACCAAATCAAAGAAAGAGGAGTAGCAAATACTTAGCGATCTTCATCAAATAATCACCATAGGCCATGGGAACATATCCTTCATAGATATCTGAGTGTGATTTGAGCTGGCAATAGATAATGTTGGAAGAAAAATAGATTCAAGGGAGTTAGAAAGATACAACACTTAGTTGAACTTTAACTACGAAAAAAGCAAAATCATGTTCCTTTCTGACATATCAAAACAACCTGATTTATGACTTGTGCTCTAATTAACAAATTTGTGGTGTTCAAGTGTAAGATAAACCTGATCTGATAGAGCTTGAAACTGGAAAAAAACCAAAAAGTGAAGTTGTTCTTATCAAGAACCATTGTATAAAATAAGTAAGACATTGTGACTTCTGTTTCGATCAATTTCTATTTATGCAACCAACAATTTTGAGTTAAATTACCACATTAATAAGAAAAATCTATTTTCGAATATCACAGTTATGGTTTAGAATATACCAGATTTTATCAGTTACAATCATTGATTGTGAAGTAAAGGGAGCGTAGTTTCAGTTCAACAATGCAAATAGGTGAATAGTTAAAACTTGAAACTTGTATAATCTGGACAAACGGATATGCCACAGTGGAGAAAGGTCCCAATTCTCCATCCACAATGAGTGGTACTTAGGACAGTTAATTGAGTTAAGTTTCTTGGTGGACCTAGAAACTAAAACATAGCGAGATCCAGGGTGACTGACATGGGATGAAACAATTTCTTGTCCTCAAGACATGAAGCAAGACCGAATATGTGGACATCACATCAACATCGAAGTAAGCACCTAAAGCCATGTTAATTTACTGACCTGCCAATATAGATCATTTAGGCTACTAAGACAGAACGATTGATCAACAGCACAGTACAATCAATCAGCAGCCTACAACCAAACTGCTTGGACCTAATGGCATAACTGCACAACGATATGCTCTTCAATCAATCAGCAGCCTACAAGTTGTATTGCAAAAAGTATAACAAATATGAACTGCTAGAATCATACTTATCTATGGACTACTTGCATACACATTAGATTGTGCTAATAGATGCCTTCAAAGAATAAGGTGAACTGGAAGTTACTCCCCTTGGAACGTATAGAAAGGTACTAACCTGATAGTTACCATCCCCTAGAATTTTGAGCTCTACTAATTGGTATACCTGCAGTCTATAGAAAAAGAAGAATCATTTTACTCATCAACTTTTTAAAAGCAATGCAACTTTTTCAATTAGTAGATTGATATTTATATTTATATTTTAAAAAAATTGCAACATAAAGAATCTCCAGCATCTAGACTACACTTTAATGGTTAACCCACCATATACTTAAAATCTTGAGAAACCAATAATGCAAATACTTCTCAGCATATTAAGTTCTAGTGTTTTACATGTACACGGGTGTGCAAGGGGTTAGGTGAGTCATATGTACTACTGTTATTAAAGAATATTGACATTCTTACTCCATTGTTTAGTAACTTCAGTTATGGTTTGGTGAGACTGTGACCCAATTCGAGGAAATCAATAAGAAGGAGGAGAGTACAGTTAGTCCAAGGAAGAGGAGGTAGCTAAGAGTTTTAACTTCGGGGCTGCGAATTGTGAATACATCAATGAAATTTCGTTGACTGATATTTCTAACTATTCAAAGATGGCAGGATCCAGGAGCTTGACACTTCAAACAAAGTCCTACCCTGCCAAACTATTATTTTTTTTAGAAGATTCAAAAAATAAAAAAAATTAAAATACTATATACACAATTAAACTTGAAACAGAATTGTTCTAAGTTAACAATAGATCTGAGGTTCGAGTTAAGTGAACAAAGCCGAGTTAAAACTTTGGTTAAATTAGTTTTACCTCCCTTGTGGTTCTACTTGGCTCGAGATTAGTCTTGGTCATTTGGGTTTGAATTACCTTGGAAAACTAAAAAATAAATTAAATTTGGCGTGAAACGAGAAAAGAGCTCAGTCATTCGAATAATTATTGTTTCAATCATATACTCCCTTCATTCTTAAATTATTATCATATTTTCGTTTTAATATGTTCTAAAATAGTTGTCCTATTTCTATAAATTTCTTTTTAGGCTAACATTTTTATCATTATACTCTTACTTTTTTCTTACAAGAAGAATTATTTAGGAAATAAAGAGAATTATTAATACACTTGAAAATAGCTATATAATAATAATGATAAACCTTTAAATCCTCGATCACCATGTCCACAGTTTCAAGCGATGGCATCCTACACAAATGGCAAGACATAGGTATACGGCCCCCAAACAACTTGTAAAATTAACTAATCGAAATTCCTAGTATAACAATTGATAAATGCAGTCCATGGATTGGGTGGTTTCTTGAAGAGATTTTATATGATCAAGAAAGTGATCATTGTACTTTATTGAACTTGTATTTCTTTCTCTATCTCGGATCAATCTATCCCTTAATATATATACAGGTTGGTATAGGGATTAGGTGAAACAGATAATACAGAATTCCCCAATCCCTAACTAACATAACTGTCTATAAATCACAGTCGACACTCGATTCCCCTCAACTATGTATTTATTACACACGCTACCCTCCAAGTCCCATTGCAACTTCTAAACTGTGCACTCTGATCCCTTGAGCTTTGATTCTGTTAGTTTGTTGATCAATCTCTCTTGTAATCTGGATATTGGTATTGTTAACATCCCCCCTCAAGTTGGAAGGCTGAACAAATATGTTTAGAACTGGCAACTTACGCAGAAGATGGTAAAACTGAGGAGAGGGCAGAGCCTTTGTGAATAAGTCTGCAGGTTGTTCAGTTGAGGCAATGTATTTAGTTCAAATCAATCCTCTTTGTATCATTTCTCTGACTAAATGACAGTCTATATCAATGTGTTTGGTTCTTTCATGGAACACTGGGTTCGCAGAGATATGGATAGCAGATTGGTTATCACAGTGTAGAGGGACTGGAAGGTTTGTGGTGATATTGAGGTCTTTAAGGAGTGAAATGAGCCATTTGGTCTCACAACATGTATCAGCCATACTTTTGTATTCAACTTCAGCTGAGGATCTGCTCATTGTTGGTTGCTTCTTGCATTTCCAAGAGACAAGTGACCCTCCTAGATAGATGCAGTATCCTGAGAGAGACCTTCTGGTAATTGGACAAGAAGCCCAGTCTGAGTCACAGTAGGCTGTTAGGTTTGTTGATGAGTGAGCTGGAAATAGGAGACCTTGACCAGGAGTGCCCTTAATATATTTGACTAGTCTTAGAGCAGCATGCCACTGATGGTCCATAGGATTGGCCATGAATTGGCTTAGAACTTGAACACTGTAGGTGATATCTGGTCTAGTGACTGAGAGGTAAATCAGTCTACCAATGAGTCTTCTATAAGAGGCAGGATCTGCTAGAGAGGTGGATGAGATAGCGGCTAGCCTGTGGTCTTTTTCAATTGGAGTTGGAGCAGGCTTAGCATTAGTGAGACCACTGTCACTGACAATTTCCATAGCATACTTCTTCTGATGTAGGCATATTCCAGATTTGTTTCTTGCCACTTCAAGACCAAGAAAGTACCTTAGAGAACCAAGATCTTTTACAGGAAAGACAGACTTTAGGTGATCCTTGACATGAGTGATCAGATTTGAGCTTGAGCCTGTAATAAGGAGATCATCTACATAGACAAGAAGAGCTATGAACTGAGAGTTAGTGTTAAGATAGAAGAGAGTATGATCATTTTGTGATTGTTGGAATCCAAAATTGATGAGAGTGGTGGATAGTTTTGCAAACCATTGTCTTGGTGCCTGTTTTAGACCATATAGGGATTTGGACAGTTTACAAACAACAGAAGTTGACTCTTGATTTTGGATGGGAAGGTATCCAGGAGGAAGATCCATGTACACTTCCTCATGGAGGTCTCCATGAAGGAATGGATTGGAGACATCAAGCTAGAGTATGGGCCATTGTTTTGCTGCTGCAACAGCCAAAAGAACTTTGACAGAGGTTAGTTTGGCTACTGGAGAGAATGTTTCAAAGTAGTCTGTTCCCTCAATTTGAGTGTAGCCTTTTGCTACAAGTCTAGCCTTGTACTTGTTTATAGTACGATCAGCATTATATTTAATTCTGAAGGTCCATTTGCAGCCTACAATTTTCTTGTTGGTTGGGAGGGTTTGAAGGTCCATGTGTTGTTGTTTTCAAGGGCTTGGAGTTCCTCAGTTATGGCTTGGCACCATAGAGGGTCTTTAATAGCCTGTTCGTATGTTTTTGGTTCATGATGAGTGGAGATATTGTTTGAGTAGTTTCTATAGGGTGTGGAGACATTAGTATAGTTGCAAAATTTGGTGATGGAATAAGGTGTTGTGTGGTTGGCTGAGGGTTGTGTTAGGTTGGGGGGAAGATTAGTGTAATCTTTGAATTTGATAGGGATAGTTCTATGCCTTTGGAGCCTAGTGTGCATAGGTGAGAGGGTATTGTTAGGGTCATTGGTGATTGGATGAGCTTCAGTTTGATTGTTCTCAGTGTTGGTGTCAGTGTCAGTAGCATTATTGGAGTTGTTGACTTCTGTGGTATTTGGATTTTCTTCTTCAAGGATTGGATTAGGGTTATGGGCAGGAAAGAGATTATGTTGAGGAGATTGAGTGGGATTTTCTTGAAAAGGAAAGATTGATTCATAGAACACAACATCTCTGCTGTACAGGACCTGGTGAGTGCTTATGTTGTAAACCTTATAGGCTTTCCTGTTGCTAGGGTATCCAATGAAGATGCATTTTTGTGCTCTGGGGGATAGTTTGTCTCTGTTGTGAGATGAGGTTGACACATAGCATAGACATCCTAGGGTTTTTAAGTGATTGTAGGAGGGTGGAGTCCCAAACAAAGCTTCAAAAGGGGTTTTGAACTTGAGAACAGAGCTGGGAAGTCTGTTTATTAGGTAGGTGGCAGTGTGGAGGCAGTCACCCCAGAATCTTTTGGGAAGGTTAGCCTGGAATCTCAGGGCCCTAGCAAGTTCAAGGAGGTGTCTGTGTTTCCTCTCAACTCTTCCATTTTGCTGAGGGGTGTCAACACAGGTACATTCATGTAAGAGGCCTTGAGATGCCAGGAGGCTGCCAACACCATCATTAAGGAATTCAGTACCATTGTCAGTCCTTAGGTGTTTGACATTGGTTTTGAATTGATTTTTGACCATGTTGAAGAAGAACTGCAGGGTTTGATGGACTTGTGATTTGGTTTTTAGAAGGAAGGTCCAAGTGACCCTGGAATGATCATCAACAATGGTGAGGAATGATGTACATCCATCATAGGTAGCTTTTCTATAGGGGTCCCATACATCACAATGAATGAGATCAAAGGGATTGGAGCTGTGGGATTCACTTAGAGGGAAGGGCTGCCTAGTCTGTCTAGCTAAGTGACAGATTTCACAATGCACATTGGGAGTGGAATCAAATTGTATATTGATAGAACTAATATGTTTCATAGATTGTACAGGAGCATGCCCTAGTCTAGTGTGCCACAGATGAAGTTTATTAATAGGTTTTGTGATAGAGAAAGTATTGCTGAGTTTGTACAGGTTAGGATCAAAAAGTTTCTTGCACTCAGAGTAGGCAGTTTGCTTCAGATTACTGGAGTCTGTTGAGGATAGTTTGTACAGGCCACCATCAAGTCTACCAATCTTCATGAGTGTCTTTTGAGTAGGGTCCTGAAGGTAGCAATGTGAAGCAGAGAAGATCAGGCAAATATTACTGTCACTAATCAATTTATTTCCAGATATGAGGTTACATTGAAAGTCAGGTGCAAGATAAACATCTTTTAGAACAATGTTACCTGTTAGAGTAACAATGCCTTTATGAGTTATGGAAGAAGACTTTCCATTAGGTAAGTGTATCATAGTATTGACAGTGACAGGGTTGGTGAGACATTCAAATGAAGTAGTGATATGGTGACTGGCACCAGTATCAATGATCCAGTCAAGATGTGAGGATTTTGTGTGAGCAAAGTAGGAGAACTTGGGACTATAAGTGAGATTACCTGACATATGATCTTCAGGTGTATCCATTTGTGTGACTGTAGAGTTGGCATTCTTGTTGCTGTTCAGAAGAAGCATAAGTTGTTGTAGTTGGCCAGGGGTGAAGCAGTCTGTACTAGTGCTGGAATCATCTTTCTTTCTGTTTCCAGGATTTTCTTTGACAGGCTGGGTGACTGCATTATTGATGGAGGAGCTGTTCTTGACTTTTCCTTTATTTCTTGGCATCTTGCTTAAGTCTGGTTTTGTGCCAAATAGTGGGTGCCATTCAGGATATCCACACAAGAAGAAGCATTTGTCCTTTTGATGAGTCTCACCATGGCAGTATTCACAGAACTGTTTTCCCTTTGCCTGAGAGACTTGAGGGTTACCTGATGTTCTTGGTTTATTGAGTCTGTTACTGATGACTTTTCCCATGAGGGCAGAAGGAATGTTTTCAAAGTTCATAGGGTTGCTCTGCAGTCTTTGGCCTTCTTCTTGTATGAGCATAGAAACAGCCTTTGCCACAGTGGGAAGGGGGCACATTCTCATAATTTGGCCCATGACATCTGTATATCTCTCAGATAGGCCCATGAGGAATTGAGTTAACTTTGTGATGTTGTCATGCTCTTCTTGAGCATTGAGAGCACCACAAGTGCGATTCTGAGTGCATTTGGGCTTCTGAAGAAGATTTGTAAATTCATCCCAGAGGCCCTTGAATCTGGTGTAGTATGCATTGATGCTTAGATCCCCTTGTGTGCACAAAATGATGCTTTTCTGTGTTTGAAAGATTTTTGGGGCATCACTTTGTGTAAATCTTGTAGTGATGTCATCCCATATCTCATGTGTAGTTGGAAGGTAGACAATACTTTGTCGGATTTCTGAGTTAACAGAGTTCAAAAGCCAAGAAACAATCATACTATTGCATCTTTCCCAGGCACTGATGTACTTAGAGGGAGGAATAGGTTTCTTGTTTAGGCCTTTGACCATGTCAAGCTTGTTCTTGGCTGAGAGTGCAGTGGTTATGGAGATTTTCCATTGGTTGAAAGTGGAATTGGTTAGGGTTTCAGTCACAAGAATCATCCCAGGGTGATCATTGGCATGGAGATAGAGGGGGTGACAGGGATTTAGTTGAAGCTGTGATTCAGGTAGATCATAGGCATCCACCACAGTGCTGGAACTGCCATCTTTGGTCAGTTTGGTAGAGTCTTCAGAGGTAGGGTTTTCCATAGAGAAAGATGAAGAGGCGAATTACGACTAGGCAGTGAATGAGAGAGGAGAGCAATTACCAGTTTGGAATTGAAGCCTGGATGGAGAGAAGGGAGATCGACCTTGCTCTGATACCATGATAAATGCAGTCCATGGATTGGGTGATTTCTTGAAGAGATTTTATATGATCAAGAAAGTGATCATTGTACTTTATTGAACTTGTATTTCTTTCTCTATCTCGGATCAATCTATCCCTTAATATATATACAGGTTGGTATAGGGATTAGGTGAAACAGATAATATAGAATTCCCCAATCCCTAACTAACATAACTGTCTATAAATCACAGTCTACACTCGATTCCCCTCAACTATGTATTTATTACACACGCTACCCTCCAAGTCCCATTGCAACTTCTGAACTGTGCACTCTGATCCCTTGAGCTTTGATTCTGTTAGTTTGTTGATCAATCTCTCTTGTAATCTGGATATTGGTATTGTTAACAACAATCAATCAATTGAACAAGAGTTTGAGCATAAAAGTGCTCAAACACAACAGATATGGATTCACGATATATAGCAAACACAACAGAAAATTATATACAAAAATAGGTATAAATGTGGGTTTGAGACTGAAGAGGAAAGACACGTACCTGAACTGACGTCACGGAGGAAGTGGAAGCAGAGGGACCGACGGTGGCTGCAGTAATGAAGACAGAAGAGCGAGTTTGAGAGTAGGGATTTGAGAGAGACCGTGAAGGGAGAGGGAGGGGGAAATCAAGTGTTTGAGAACTGAGAAGAAATTGAGAGGGAGAGGGAAATCGAGGGTTTGAGAAACCGAGAAGAAATTAGGGACGCACTGATCGTTGGCCTTGAGAGGGAACGCCCGAGGGCGCCTGAGGGAGCGATTGCAAAGAGGAAGAGAGAGAGGCCGAGTTAATTTGAGACAGAGGGTTTTTTGAGAGAGGGTTTATTGACAGATGAAATAAAGGGCGGCATCTATGTTTTATCTCCCGCCTTAGCAAAAAGGAAAACTTCAGTATATTTTTTATTTCTTTTAATGTGATTAGCGACAGAAAATTTCAATGCTAATTACCGACGGAGATATTTTGTGTCTAATTGCTTACGGAAAAAAAACAATTACCTACGGAAACTCCGTTATTAAATATGACACCATTTCATAGTAATTTTGCAAAATGGACTTCCGTTAGTGATTTTAAAATTCTGTCAGTAATTGCTGTCGGAAAATTCCATCAGTAATTATTAATTAATGACCCGCTTATTTACTGTGGACCTCCGTTAGTAATTTTCAAATTCCGTCAGTAATTGCCAACGGCAAAATTCTGTCAGTAATATTTCGTCAGTAAATATCATGTTTCTAGTAGTGGATTCAAAAATAGACTAGGAAATTTATCTTTGAACTGCGGTGCAAAAATATTACCTAATTCATTTTTGGATCATGATACAAAAGCATAAAAACCGCTTTACGCCATCCACTTTTTTCTTTCATCTCCTCCGTCTTAAACCTTCTTCTTTTTCCTCCTTCTCCACCTTCATCCCAACTGCAAAATCTTTCAACTCAGCACAGATCCATTATTGTTTCATATATTCATGAATTAAAGAACTATCCCCGTTTCGTTGCGCACAATCGTGATTTTCGAATTCAAAGTGTATTGTCGGAGTTGTTGAAGAAGATGATGACATTTTTGGAACAATATTTCGAAAAGTGGTCTTTTGTGATTGAAAAAAAAGAACGGTGGACTTTTGAGGTTAAAAACTTTTAAAAAGGGATCGACTAGAATTTTACTCAATTATTTACTAGTGTTTCTAAGATTTATTCTTTTACAAATAAGTAAATAAATGAAACTTCTTTTATCAACCTTTTGTGAATATTTAAATTGCTTAAAACACCCGATCAAGTAATATAACAATTATTTTTTAATATTTCAAAAATACAATCTATCAAATAATACCATTAAAAACTAAATGTTAGTAAAAACAAATGTTGTTCAAAGTGGCCCGTCAAGAACACTGATCTGACCCTTACCCTTGACTGGGCAACAGGACAGTCATCGTTCTTTTGCGTCTCATGTCAAATATGATCATTAGAAATTAGAGTTCATGTTTATCTAACTAGGATATCAATTAATTCGAGCAATTCAACTATCGTTTGACTAGATCTCTTTTACTTATGCAATAGTGTCATATCATACTCTCATCTTATCAAGTACTCTCCATCCCATGAAGCATGTCGATACGAAGAATATGTTTATATATTGCTGGACATGAGCTCAATTGAGTCATTCAAAATTAGAGGTCATGCTTATCTTACTAGGATACCAATTTGACAATTCAACTATCGTTTGGATAAATCTCATTTACTTATGCGATAGCGTCATATCATACTCTCATCTCATCAAGTACTCTACATCCCGTCAAGCATGTCGATATGGAGACCATGTTTGTATCTTTCTATCATGCCCAATTGAAGAAACGAGCAAACAGTAGAAGTTAGGATGACACTAGATAATCTCATACATGAGCGCCTAGATAATGGTTTATATTGTGTGTATGTGTTTTAGAACGAAAATACACACTATCTTAATATTTATAATATATTCAATCATCTTCTTTAATTTGTGTGCTATATCAAACATGATACTCTTTTAAGAAAATGATAAGGGGGCATACGCTGTAATCCATATACAAATTCATATTGAATCTAATTAACTACTTTGTTAATTTTTTATTCTAAAAAATCTTAAGCGAACTTGAAAATTGATTTTCGTTAGCATTTTTATAAATACTTATACATGGATGTATATTCTCATTTTTTTGTAATTATGTTGCTGGTTAAATATGTAAATATTAACAAAACAATTAAGATATATGTGTATATTTATATACTAGTGTTTAAAGATATCTAATGATAAATATGTTTATAAAAAGTTAAATGTTTTCTATTGAGAAAAAAATATTATGTGTGTATATAACACACACACATATATTACAAAACCACAAGGATTTCACCAAGAAAATATTCCCTTGCAATTATTCCTCTAGAATTTTGTTGGTAATTATGGCGGGACTCTTCCCACCAATTTTTTTTAAACGTTTTGCCTAATTGCCTAGGAATATTTTCCTTGGTAAATTTGGAGGGAAGTTTAGCGCCAAAAAATTCTCGGTTCCATAAAATATCCCGGTGAAAAATATCTCGGGGTAATTTTAGAGGATTAGTTTCCTTAGTAATTTTCTAGCTAAATTTGGAGTGATATTTCCCAAGGAATTTATAAAGGATATTTGCCTACGAAATATTTTCCATGGTAAATTCTTTGTAAATTACTGTAGAAATATTTTTCCACACTAAATTCGTCGGAATTTCCGATGTACAATATTTTCCTTGGTAAATTCCTTCCAAAAATACCCAGGAATACATTTCCTCTCTGAATTCCTCAACATTCTCCATGGAAATAGTTTTCCTTGGTAATTTCCTTGGCATAATTCGGAAATAAATTTCCTAGGCAAATTCCTTGGAAATTACAATGGATTTATATTTCCTTGGTAAATTGTCCATGGCAATACCGAGTTTTTTCGTAGTGATACACATAGGTTTTAAAGAAAACTACACATTAAACCAATATAAATAATCAAGTCAATTTTTTTTCTTAATCCTTGCGCCGGATCAACTAGGACGATAATTTAGGGACGGAGGGAGTAACATAATATCATAATTAAGAAAGCTAATTATTTTAGGAATTATAAAAAAATATTCAATTTCCTACGTACTATTTCAAATTTTATTTATTTTAAATTTAAGATAGAAAGTCTTTAGTTGTTAAGTATTTTTAAATTACTAACAATTATGATAAATTTAAGAAACTATTAATTTAATTATAATAAAGATATTGAATTAATGTTTTTAGTCCAAAATTTTGACCATAATGTTGTTGACAATGCCTAACAAAGTACGTTGATGGGGGGTTTTTTTTTATATTTTTTTTTATCACCCTTCATGAAATACTTTCTTTTAAAGACTTTGATTTATTTGAGTCATTTAGCATTTAGTGCCTAAAAGTATATCTATATTATAAAAGAGTTCAGGGTTTAACTGACAGCCCTGATCGAATTGTGCTAAACACAATTGATGGTCTAGATTGATTCGTAAATATGTGAGTTATAATTGAACCCCTCAGTTATGAGTTTTGTTTGAACTACCCCTCTACAGTTACATATAAAACCTTTAATTGTAGGTTTTGTTTGAATTACCTCTCAGTTATGAGTTATATTTGAATTACTCATCTACAACTACATTTAAAATCTTCATTTGTGGGTTTTGTTTGAATTACCCAATTAATTATGTGTTTTGTTTATCCTTACCATTTATTGAGCTGATCTCATACCGACATCGTGTCTATAAAACGGACACGTATAGTAGTTCTGACTACAACAAATAAGGAGAGGGATGTGATAAGTAAGGTTCTAAAAATCGTTAGGCGGCCGCTAGGCAGCATACTAGCGCCTAGCCCCTAGGGGACTAGGCGGGGCGTAATCGGGGCCTAGGCGGGGCCTACAATTAAGGCATAATTATCATTTTTGAAATAATCTACATCAAAGATCAAACATATTGACTACAAATTTAATTTTTTTTATGTTTGTCATTTTATCAAACACTTGTCTATATTTGTAAAATGAATAAAAATATACAAACCTACCATTAATCTAAATTCTCAACAACCGCAAAGCAATAAACCAGCCAAATTTAGAACTAAAAACAAAAAAAAGATATTACTCCAGTTCGCCCCCTATTACCTCTCTCTCTGCCTCACCATTATCACTCTCCCTTCTTTCTCCGGTCACCGCATGACACAAAATCAAAGCTACAAAAATAAATTAAGGTAAGTGAGGTTTGGCGTAGACGTCGACTTGGTCAATTAGGCGGCGACTATGAAAATCGCGGCAGTAAAGAGGAACCTAGCGTCTAAGCAGGACCTAGACGGAGCTAGGCGGGGAGTTTTAGAACACTGGTGATAAGAAACTTTAAATCTAACAAGTGCCCTTACGAAACTTTTAATCTAATAGTCCTTCCATCTCAAAATAAGTATATATCCACCTTTTTAAATATGAATATCAACAAAAAGTAAATGGGAAAGTCTATATTCATTATAATGAGTATTTATCTACTACATATATCTAAATTAATCTTATATAGACAAAAACACCCCCCTTCTATTCATGTCATGAATTGCATAAGTTAAAACAAATATATATTTTTTATTGTACGATATCACATAAATAAGATTTAATACTTACTTTCTATTTTAGTAATCCCTTATGAATCCTCATCCCAAGCTATATATAGAGCCTTCGGGGTCAACCTTCAACACACCTTTTCTTCCGCAAAGCTTTTCGCGTTTTCGTTACGCTGAAAGAATAGAGAGCGAAGTGAGTTAGTGAGTGATCTATCCAAAGCCTCAAAACCCTGCCTAAACTCCTCCAAACATAAAACCCACCGGTTAAAGTGAGCCTTAGCCCCCTAGCTAGGTTTCCACTCTACTTCCCCGATCCAAAAATCATGGAAAGGGCAGTTGCTCTGCCCGATTTAAAAGGCCAAAACTACTACAAATAAGCTGTCATTCTGCCCGAGTGAGTGAGCCAAAAACACTATAAATAAAGCCGTCATTCTGCTCAAGTGAGTGAGCCAAAACCACCACAAATAAGCAGTCATTCTGCCCAAATCACAACAACAACAACAACAAAATAAAATAAAACTCCCTCTCCCTGAAGGACAGAGCGAGCACACTCCGCTCTAAAAGGTAATAGTCTTTAACGGCGTTTTATTTATAAAGTTATTATTTAAAATCTGGCCCAATGTAGCAATTATAAGACGTTGTGCTGCCCGGATTTAGTTAGAAAATATTATGTAAAAGAGCCGTTATAATGACCAAATATTTTTAAATATATCTGTAATTATTGTAAGGAAACGACAGCAAGTCCGTAAATAATGTAGCCGCAGATGTATTTGCTTTTTGTTTCATGTCTTTAAATGCTTTGTTTATTTGCTAAATAAATATAACAAAAAGCATACTTTAACCAAAAACCACTTTTGAGACCGAAAGGGCGAGTTGGATGTCAAGCACCTTCCCAACTCGTAATTTAGCCTTCGAACCCGTTTTCATAATCTCTGGTTTTTATTTTATTGGTTTTGCTTTATTTTGCCTTAAAATAAAGATGGTGACTCTAAAACATTTTGGTTCCAGTGGGGCCTCGCAACACTCCTTTCTTGCACTTTTCTGTTTTCCCCTAAAAAAGGGATAATGAGAATGAAAGGGTGATGTATTCTCATATCCTCGTACCCCCTAAACAAGGGATAATTTGATGTGGGAAACCCAAAGCTCCCATAGTGATCCGAAATAGACCATAAAACTATTTTTTTTATGAAATCCATAGTGGGAGCGTCGCAACATCCTTTTTTACACTTTTTCGTTTTCCCCTAAAAAAGAGAAAATGGAATGAAAGAGCGATGCATTCTCATATCCTGATATCCTCTAAACAAGGGATAACTTGATGCGGGAAACCCAAAAGTTCCCATATTGGATAAAAAATCTACTAAAGGCAACCGAGACGCATTCCAACGTGCTATCTTAGACAACACTTCTTTAGCACTTTTAATTTCATCTTTCCCTAAAAAAAGAAGGATGAAATGAAAGCAGTGGTGTCCCGCATCCACACGTATGCGCATCCCTATCCAAAGGCGTACGGGGCACGGGCGCACGACCCGAGAACCCACACCTAAGATGAGAGAAAACAAGATATTTTGGGGCTTAAGGCATGATCTTAATTCGGTAATATATGCAAATGATGATGTATGTCAGTATGTGACATATTTTACTTACTCTGTCAGTTTACAATAAAGATATTGAATTAATGTTTTTAGTCCAAAATTTTGACCATAATGTTGTTGACAATGCCTAACAAAAGAGCTCAGGGTTTAACTGACGGTCCTGATCGAATTGTGCTAAACACAATTGATGGTTCAGATTGATTCGTAAATATGTGAGTTATAAATGAACCCCTCAGTTATGAGTTTTGTTTAGCTCAGGGTTTATTTCAGTCATTTAGCATTTAGTGCCTAAAAGTATATCTATATTATAAAAGAGCTCACGGTTTAACTGACGACCCTGATTGAATTGTGCTAAACACAACTGATGGTCCAGATTGATTCGCAAATATGTGAGTTATAAATGGACCCCTCAGTTATGAGTTTTGTTTGAACTACCCTTCTACAATTACATATAAAACTTTTAATTGTGGGTTTTGTTTGAATTACCCCTCAGTTATGAGTTATATTTGAATTATCCCTCTACAACTACATATAAAACCTTCAGTTGTGGGTTTTGTTTTAATTACCCCATTAATTATGTGTTTTGTTTATCCTGACCATTTATTAAATTGATCTCATACCAACACCATATCTATGACACGAACACGTATACTAGTTCTGACTACAACAAATAAGGAGAGGGATATGATAAGAAACTTTTAATCTAACAAGTGCCCTTATGAAACTTTTAATCTAATAGTCCTTCCATCTCAAAATAAGTATATATCCACCTTTTAAAATATGAATATCAACAAAAAGTAAATGGGAAAGTCTATATTCATTATAATAATTATTTATCTACTACATATATCTAGATTAATCTTACATAGACAAAAACACCCCCTTCTTCTATTCATGTCATGAATTGCAATTTGATCTTACTTTCTATTTTAGTAATCTTACTAGAAATCTTGATTATGATATTGAAATTTGTATTTGATCTTACTTTCTATTATAGTAATAATTTTTAATAATTAGAAAATGCTTCTTAACCTCTTATAGAGAATGTAATATAATAATTTTGATTATATGTAATTAGTTACGATTTTTCAAAAAGAGTAAGAAAAAAAATACAATCTTCACTGGGAAAAAAATTAAAAGAATATGTTGAAGGGTAATTTAATAACCGTCGAAAACATTCATGTGCAATAAAAAAATACTTTTCAAACAATTAAATGTAGTTTAACATAAAAACATGAAGAAAAATAATAGTGATTTACTATTTCAGGATGCTTTGTCCTACCAACAAAAGCGTAGATCAAAACTTATAGGGAAAGTTTAATCGCCCTTGTGTCCGACCCGCTCATGTTGATGTATGTGACATATTTTAGTTACTCTTTTATATAAACTAGTTATGTGCACGTGTTTTACATGTGTTCTTAATAATTTTTACGAAATGTTTTATTTTCATTATTTTTGTTTATTTTTAATTATTATTTTTATATACGAAAAAACTATATATATTTCTGAAAATTGTTCTTTATGAAATTTTAAAGTATATTTTTCACCAGATATAATAAATATTTATATATTTATATATATGTAAATATATACATACATACAAATATGTGTGTGTATATTTCTCCTATGAATTAAATTAATCATAAAAAACTAAAGTGATATTTAATAGAAACTTTGATGGTATATTTGTTTTTTTGACCTAATTTTTATGGGACGAAAATACGATTTGCTTCCGGAAGTATTTACTTAAATCTCATGTTGCACCATCACCTAAAAATTACGTGTCTCACTTTCATACACAATTTTTCTATTGATCTCACTTTGCCCCACACGTCCATGAGAGTTTATAATATTAATGGAAAATGGCACATTGTATGTGACATGGGGATTATTTTTTGTCCTTTTCCTTGGGTGCAAAGTTGGATTTAGTTATAATTCTAACATTTAGTTAACCATTTGATATTTAAGATATGTTTGTAATAAAAATTAATGAATAATTGTTTCAATAATCAGAAAAATAATTTAAAAATGCTCATAGTTAACTTTAAAGTTAAGAAAATATCTCAAAAATAAAAATACAATTTTATTTAAGGGAAAATTAGACTATTAGTCCATGAACTTTAAGAAAGTCCATTAGGGACCGTACAACGCAAATGCACGTGACACACAAAAGAATACAAATTTTAGACACCGATAGTCCCTAACCCTAAATCCGTTAGTTGAAGTGTCATAAAGTCATAAAAATATGGGTTGTTTGTAACATCATAGAAACAAGGGGGTCATATGAAAATTACAAACAATTGTAATCTAATATTGGAAGAAGAATATGTCACCAAAAGCAAATTAACCTCTCTTTAAATGTTAAAAAGAGATGCATAATTAATGATAGCTTTAGTTCCACATTGAAAAGATGAGAAACACTTTAAAGGTTTAAAAGAGATGTACACCATAATAATTCAAAATTCGTTGGTGGAAAAAGTAGAGGGAAAACCTAAATTTGGTGTAATTTATATATATATATATATATATATATATATATATATATATATATATATATATATATATGTGTGTGTGTGTGTGTGTGTGTGTGTGTGTATGTATATGGTCAAAGATAAACCCTTGGAGCATCTTGGGGATTTGATTTAAAATTAATGTTAAATCTGAAATTTATTTATTTATTTTTTTGACCTTATTCAATGGTGAGTGATTTATTAAATTTATGGTTATTTTGGTAATTATTCATGGAATTGATTAGCGAATAATAAATTATTTATTTGACCTTATCAAATGGGAAGTGATTTATTAAACATTATTTTTGTACAAATATTATTTTTTTAGCATGATAAGTTTACTTGTTTGTCCTTAAATAAATGGTGGATTGTTTATTAGATGAAATGTTAATTTTGTCCATACATTAATTTCTAAGAGACAACTCACATTTTTATAGTAAAGAAGATAAATTTACTTGTTTATCCTTAAATAAATGATGGATGATTTATTAGATGAAAGTTTAATTGTGTCCATACATTAATTTCTAAGTGACAACTCACTCTTTTATAGTAAAGAAGATAGATAGATAGAGATAGCATTTACCTATTTGACCTTATTTAATGGTGAGTGATTTATTAAATTTAGGGTTTTTTTTGTAATTACTCATGTAATTGATTAGCTCATCACAAATTTACTTATTTGACCTTATTCAATGGTGAGTGATTTATTAAGTTTATAGTTATTTTTTGACAATAATTATCATTTATTATGATAAATTTACTTATTTTTTTACAAACATTATCATTTATTATGATAAATTTACTTATTTGTTTTTAAATAAATGGTGGATGATTTATTAGATGAAAGGTTAATTTTGTCCATACATTAATTTCTAAGAAATAACTCACAATTTTATAGTAGAAATAGAGAAATAGATAGATATATAGAGATATAATTTACTAATTTGACATTATCATTTATTATGATATTTTTTTTGTTATTATTCATGGAATTGATTAGCAAATAATAGTTTATTCATTTGACCTTATTTAATGGGGAGTGATTAAACATTATTTTTGTACAAATATTATCTTTTTATCATGATAAATTTACTTGTTTGTCCTTAAGTAAATGGTTGATGGTTTATTAGATGAAAGGTTAATTTTGTCCATACGTTAATTTCTAAAAGATAACTCATATTTTTATTGTAAAGAAGATAAATTTACTTGTTTGTCCTTAAATAAATGGTGGATGATTTATTAGATGAAATGTTAATTTTGTCCATACATTAATTTCTAAAAGACAACACATACTTTTATACTAAAGAAGATAAGTAAAAGAAAGGAAAAGAAAGAAAAACAAGTTTAAGGGGGAGAATCAGTCTGGCCCTAAAAAGGGGGACAAATGAGCCTTACCTTTGAAAAAAAAGAAAAATAAAATAAACCTAATAAAACAAATAAAGAAAACGAATAAAAAAGAAAATTGGGATTTTTCTTGTCGGGTCAGGTTGTTCTGACTGTGACTGGAATTGAAGCAGGATTGCACATCTGAAAACTGTGACGTGAGGATTCCAAATTTAGAGCTTCAATCTGAGAGGTGTCAATGCTTGGATCGTCATCCTCAAAAGTTTGCAGAACGACAAATTTATTGGGGGAGATAAAGTTCAAAGTTTCTGTTATAGGCCCGGCAGTGTAAATTCCTGCAGTATTTGTTTTTGTATTAAGATCAACGAAATTGGATCTCTGGCCTTAAGACAAAAACTGGAAACCGTGATTTAGATCTGCACGGTGTGAAAATCCAGCGAGTCTCCCAGGATATTGATCTTACGTGATTGAATGTTTGGCAGATCTTCAAAGCTCAATCACCAACGAATGCAATCGTTGCTGTAATCTCTGTAGGGCAGAAGGGAGAGTTTAGAAAATAGTAGAAATTTCGTTACAAAAAAATCTGTTTGAAGGCAGTATTTAAATGGCAGTTGGGGATGACGGTTGGGAGCGGTTGAAGGTGGTTGGTTGTCTGAAAACAGACACAACTGTTCAGACGGTTATGGTTGTCTGAAGAGACACAACCTTTCAAATAGACATAACTGATTAACCTCCCCGGCAATGGTGAACTTCGAACTCATGCAAAGGTTCATGCTGAAAGGGTCACACACCAAATGAACCGGTAGCAAAAAGATAGGTTCAGGCAGGCAAGCAAGCAAGCCAGCCGGCCGACCGACCAACCAACTAGCCAGTCGAGCCGAGCCGGGCAGCGGCGGCGCGCGCGCGTATGTTTGGACCTACACCTAGGTAGGTCTTCCCTCCTACACAAAAGTGTAGTGGCCCAAGGGCCTGAAAGTAAAGCCTCAAAACTCTACCTTATAAGGTAGATCTTGTTTCATTTTGTTCCCAATGTGGGATTCCAACATTATACACTTACATAACTCCCTTATTCAAGCTATTATGGAAACAAGTTTCCAACAATCCCCCACATTGAATAAGATATCATGTAAGTTGATGACATATTGATATTTACAAAGATACAACTGAGAGTAGCTAGAGTGGAAGAGGTGGCTTTTGGCTTTGAACCTTTCCTTATGAGTTACTATCAGGAAGACTTACTAATCAGTGACTGGTGTGTCTTGAACTGACTAGTGTTTGATGTCAACCAAGACAATAGTATTCACATAGCCGCCCTCAAACAACGTTTGTGTTCATTTTGGTCCTGAACGCTTCTTGGTTCTGTGAATGTTGTTAAAAAATTTTGCCTCGAAATTTCCATAAGATCGCCGCCTTACATTCACATAGGTGATTTCTTATAAAGGTGTATCCTGTCAAGACTCGCTTGATCAAATCAAGTCACAAGAATCATTAAAAAGGCTTATCCTAAACCGTGACATTGTGTAACACTATTGTTTTCACCATAGGAATGAGTAGGAGTGTGAGTCCAAGAAGTTAATGAAGATCAATTAGTTTGGTTGTCCTTTGAACCTAGACCATGGGGTTTCCAATCAACTAGGTGGGGTTTTTTTCTAAAGGTTCTCTTTATTTCATAGGCTTGAGGCCCATTCCCTTCCATGAACTGCATACTAACTTTCTGGACAATCCTTTAGCTAATGGATCCGTTAGGTTGTCCTTAGATCGAATATAATCGATGGTGATCACGCCATTTGAGAGTAGTTGCCTAACAGTATTGTGCCATCGCCTTATATGGCGGGACTTACCATTATACATGTTATTTTGTGCCCTTCCAATTGGCTTGACTGTCGAATGGATGCATATATCGGCATCGGCCGCTATGCCGGAATATTTTCAAGGAAGTTACATAACCATTCAGCCTTCCTCACCGCTTTATCTAAGGCGAAATTCGATCTCCATAGTATACCTTGCAATGCAAGTCCGTTTGGAAGATTTCCATGCAATGGCACCGCCACCAAGAGTGAATACAAATCCACTTGTTGACTTGGAGTCGTTAGTATCGTAAACTAAGCACCACCGTATCCTTCAATAACCGCCGGATACTTGGAGTAATGCAACCCGTAGTCCTTAGTGTATCGAAGATATCTAAGAGTCCTTACAATGGCTTTCCATTGATCGGGCCGGACTTGTAAACCGACTCAATCTGTTAACTGCTTGCGCGAGGTCGTGGCGCGGCAGCTGTAAGATACATAAGACTTCCAATGATTCGAGAGTATTCAATTTGAGATACGCCTCGTAGGTTCTTTTTGAGATGAAAGTTAGGGTCGATTGAGTCTTAGCAATGCTTGTATCACCGTTGCTAAATTTCTAAAGAAGCTCAATATAATGAGATTGTGATAAAACGATCTCCTCGGATGTTCTAGATATTTTAATACCTAGGATGACATCGCCTAACCCTAAATCTTTCATGTCAAATCCGCTGGCCAACATCTTTTGGTGTCTTTGATCATGTTATTATTGCTACCAATAATTAACATGTCATCAACGTAGAGACAGATAATGACGTAACCTTGTCAGGTATTCTTAGCGTATACACACTTGTCACATTCATTAGTCTTGAAGCCATTAGCAAGTATAACGTCATCAAAACGTTTATGCCATTGTTTTGGTGCTTGCTTTAGACCGTATAAAGATTTGACCAATGACAGACTTTAGTTTCATTGCTCGAGCAATAAAGCCTTTGGTCGTTTCATATAAATTTCTTCTTCAAGTTCATCGTTGAGAAAGCGGTCTTGACATCCATTTGATGTATCTCGAGACGTGTAGTGCCGCAAGGCAATTAGTAGGCGAATTGAAGTAATTCGAGTAATCGAGCATAGGTGTCAAAATAATCAACACCTTCCTTTTGATTAAAACCCTCGCGACTAGCCGGCCTTGTATTTATCAATGGACCCATCGTTTCAATTTTCTTGAAGACCCATTTACACCCTAGGGGTTTGCAACTTTGGGAAGGTCGACGAGCTCCTGTGTGTGGTTTTGCATAATGGAAGATATTTCGCCGCTGACGGCTTCCTTCCATTGTGGAGCCTCGTAGACATTGCTTCCTTGAACGTACGTGGTTCATTATCCACGAGAAACGTGGTCACAAAGTCTGGTCCAAAGGTCTTACTCGTGCAGCTCGCTTGCTTCGACGAGGTTCATCAATGTCTTCATCTTGATGAATACCTTGATCAATGGCCATGTGGGACTATTGCTTGTGAGGTGTTATCTTGTTCGTCAATTGACCAAGGAAATGAAGCTTTTATCAAGTATCAACTTTTAGAGGAAAGATAGCTTCAAAAACGTGGCATTTCTGATTCCATAACTGATTCACCTCGATTTTCGGATTATCGATTTATGGACTAAGAACCCGAAGCGCCGCTATGGGTTGCATAACCAATAAAAGTACAATCCACGGTTTTGGAACCGATTTTAACCTTTTTAGGTGGTGGGACAACTACTTTAGCTAGGCACCCCCACACTTTGAGGTATTTGTAGGGATTTTCGACCATGCCATAATTCATAGGGCTTTTGTCCAATTTCTTGTTGGGAAGCTTGTTTAACAAGTAATTGGCGTGAGAACCGCCCCCCCACATTTCGCCTAGACCGGATTGAAGCAATAATGCGCTCATCATTTCCTTTAAGGTTCGATTTTTCTTTCGCAATCCCATGGATTGTAGGTATGGGGGTGTAACTTTGTGAATAATCCCGTGGTCAAGACAAGTCTTTGAAGGAAAACATATTCGCTTCCTCGATCGTACTTAAGAATTTTTATCTTCTTTGAAAGTTGATTCTCGACTTGCTTTTTGTAAAGTTTAAAAGCTTCAAGGCTTCAACTTTACTTTTTAAGAGATAGAGATGACAAACCGGTACAATCATCAATAAAGGTGATGAAGTATTTGTTTCCGCCATAAGATTCTATGGATTTTAAGTCACATAGATCACTATGAACCAAATCTAATGGTGCCGTGTCACGCCGATTGTCTTAAACGACGTTTTTTTGCTTAGCTTCAACGCAAGTATGGCATTTGTTATTTTTATTAATGCGACTTGGAGGAATTAATTCCATTTTCATTAATCGCCTCATAGAGTCATAGTTAACATGACCTAATCGATAATGCCAAAGATCAAAATGCTCAAGCAAGTAAGAAGAAGATGGTGC
>CM028378.1:10334620-10370354 GCA_013146195.2 Codonopsis lanceolata | reverse complement strand
CTATGCCAATGGCAGCATTGGCATAGATGGGAGTATTAGACACCGTTAATGTTAGGGACGTTGTAGTAGATTTTTCGTCCCAAAGCATTAACAATTATTTCGGCACCTCCAACTTTGCGGTTGGTGCCGATCATTTTAGCACACACCTCCATGCCCCTATCCTCGAGGTGGTCAATGCGACCATCGCCTCCCTCGTTGATGGACCTAAAACCGTAATCCACCCTTTGGTCCACGCACCATGGAGGAGTCTTTTCTTCTGAACACGCCAAGCCCGTGTTCAAATTTATTTGTGGTCGTCTCATGCCTCCGCCTCACCAACACACGGTCTTGGGAGAGGGCTGTCTCGACCTACACCATTATGACCGGTGGGTCTCGTTGATGTTGGCCGATTGATCAACGGCCAAATCAAGACCCTTATTAGAGGTGCCACTAATGTGGGTTCGCCTCCCGCATTTGATCACCGAGTTGTGTAGGAGGGCAGCGTGAGATGGCCTGCAGACACGGAGAGGCTTAAGGCCGGTCCGGCCATTACTGGCCATTTTGTTTGAGCACCACCAGCCGAGTGAGGGTTCCTCACGGGAGGAACCCGAAGAGGAGGAGGAGGACCCGCCTCGTAGGGATCTCCAATAGGCTAGAAGAGGTTTCCTTGAAGCCCAAATGGCAACTCAACAGCTTGGCACAAATTGCCGACCAAGAGCGGCTATTGGGTGGTTTAACAAGGGGACAAAATGTCTCCACTTATTATGGGTTGCCTCGGCACGATCCCCGAGTTTCGCTCATTCGTTATTTCCGCCGACTCACCGTGAGTCGAGGCCCAAGTTCCATCCTTTCGTTAGTGGGCCTCGCTATTTCCTTTGATATTTGTCCTTCCCCATCAATCCTCTCATATGTTCCTCAATTTTGAGGACAAAATAGAAATTAAGTTTGGGGGGATTCTAAGCCCAGAGTCTTAGCGGGTCCTTTGGGAGGAATGGAGTTGGGCTATGTTTCTAGGGTGAAGAAAATTTTCTTTTCTTGATGACCATTTAACTCGCACCCAATTTTCTGTTTTTGTTTTTAATTTTCTTATTTTCGGAGGTGTTGCCTTGACGGAATACACTCACATTGGATGTTCGTGGATTCCTCTTATAGGAACCCATCATCAAAAGAGTCATCGTCATCTCCAATTTTCTTATAATAAAAAATTCAAAATCAAAATCAAAAAAATAAAATATTTCAAAATTTTCATCCTCAAGTTTAGGTGTGGTAATGCTAGCCGTAGTCAATGAGGAATTAATGCAATGAACCGCATAGCTAGTCCGTAGATCCCTCTGGAATTTACTTGATTTTCCGAATCTTTTACTTTTCTCCAAATTCTTCATGCACCCACACCAGTCATAATTATGGATTGATTAGAATAGTTTTATAAAGTTTATAGCACCTACTTCATTACAACAAGATATGCACAAGAATATGATGCATAGCCATTCGAACATAATTGTTGCATTAAATTGTGACTTAGGGTCAATTGCATGATAGTTAGATCCCTTGGATTTTTCTCATTTATATATCTCAAGAACACTTTCGAACCGTGTCTGCATGTTAGTCTCAATTGTCCCTACCATCTGTATTAGCGAATGCTTATGTCAAATCCAGTGATTCTAAACATTCAACCCCATAATTCCCATAGTTGATATGATATTTTGTGTGTCTTACTTGCTTTAAAAACTACATAAGCATTTGGCATTAAGAAATGACTTAGGCCATCTTTGGATCGTTAGAGCTTAAATATTCCCTGACCTATACTAAAAATATCACTAGTGTCCCCGTTGAGCCTAATGAAAAAGAATGGAGTGTGCTAAACACACTATTTAAACCGTCATTCGTCATCGTTTCTATTACCCACATTAACTTAACCCTAAAAAGCCTATACACTTTTAGCCTACCCTTTGAGAGAGTAGGATGTGGGTGGGGAAATTGATTTTATAGGACCATTCTTTTCAGTTATGCTATTTTTCGGAAGACTTCTTCTTTCTGTCGTCGAAAAAAAAATAATAAAAATAAAAATAAAAATATAGAAAAAGAAAAGAAAAGAAAAATTATGTGTCGACGAAAAATGAAATGGAAGAAGAAGAGTGTAACAAAGATTCAAATGGAAGCATAGCTTTCAAGAGAAAATGTCAGAAAAATCATGCTGATAAGAATGATGTCATATTTTTAGAAGTATATATTGCCCAAAACAAGTTGGGGGGGGGGGGAAAGAAGAAAAGTGAAAAGTAACGAAAAGCACCCCTCCACTTGTAGTCTTTGCAGGTCCTAGCCTAAATAGGGAAAACTTCCTTTAGCTTGGAAGTATGAGGGATAAAGGGTAGTCTTACTCTCTCACTTTGAATTCCAATCCCTTTCCATCAAATCCCCCAACACCTTGGCCTTACATTACAAGCTAAATAAAGACCTAATGATCTTCTTGCCAATGCTTATGCTGTTTTAACTGCCAAATGAGTCATATGAAATTGATCAAACACTTCATGTACATTATTATTCGCCCTAAAGCTCGCTGTGTTAGCATAATCTTAGCTATTACAAGTCATTGGGATAGGAGAGCATTGTATGTCATACATAGAAGTGCATGGGATGGATGTATAAGTCTTTGAAATCCTTGGGACCTTTCTTTCTGTAATAGACCGGGTTTAGATGGTAGATCTCATAAATCATAATGCATGATTTTCTATTAAACTTTGATTTTCATATGAATGTGGTGCTTAGCCTAGTAAAACTGTTTTAGTTAAGATATTCTCTAAGACTGGTGATCACACACACACGGAGAAATTAGAAGTAGTAGCAGTTTTAAGAAAAGATCAGTTGGTTTTATGTGATTAAGCCTGCATATATGTGGTGAGCATCGAACTGAGACTGCTTTGCATGCCATGATTATCTAACTTGAGGTTGAAGCCAAAAAGATTTTTGTTTTTATTTTTAGTTTAATTTTTATCTGCTTTTGTATTTATCAGTTTTTGTATTTATTTGCTTAGTCGAGTCACTCGAAAGAGTCTCCTTGACTTTGTGGGTTTATAGAGGAGTGTAAATAGTGTCACCCTCCAAAAAGATATTCACTTTTTGTTATAATTGTTATTTATATGCTTTTGTATTTATATGTATTGTTTACTCGTGGACGAGCAAAGTTTAAGTTTGGGGGTAATTGATCGATGTATTTTATACGTCGATTTTATATGCTTCTATGACTTAAATTATGCTATTTCACGAGGCTTTTGGCTACTGATATATGTTTTCGGTGAGTTTTGTAAGTTTCGGGGTTTTTAGTGAAAATATGCAAAACTCCAGGATTTTATATGCAAATTCCAAGAAGGGCCAAAGAAGAAAAATGAAGAAAAACGAAGGAAGTCCAAATCTGGAGACCTTGCGGTCGCAAGGTACCCAGACCTTGCCCCCGCAAGGTGGACAGCAGCTTAGAGAAGTCAGAAAACCAAGGCCGGAGACACTGGAGACCTTGCGGACGCAAGGTACTCAACACCTTGCGACTGCAAGGTGGTCAGAATGTGACTATTTCGTATTTTCAGACAGAGATTCGATTGGATTACAACTCCTGGGTATATATTGAAGTTGGATGCCAAGAGCCTGATATAGAAAAAGGGCTGGAAACAGTTTTAGGTAGATTTTAGATAGCTTTTAGGCTGTATAACAGAGTTAGATTGTGTAATTACAAGTATGGAAGATCAAACCATGTTTCCGTTGATCTCCATGTGATGTTCATTGTCTATGATGAACTAAATCATCCATAATCTAGGAGGTGGGAGGTAACTTGTATCGAATTTATGTCTTAATTCATGTATATGTTTATTCAATTCTTGTTGATTGTGATGTTTATCAATCTCTATATTATTTTGCTTTGAACAAATGAATGTAATCGCAAATAATAAAGGCCTAGAGGTGCGGATAACTGCATGACCAATGTGCATATGTCGTACACTGGCTCACCACCACAATAAATTGGACCTATCGATGCACAAGAGTGATAAGTTAGGACCAGGTTCATACATGATCTAGGTGACAGATAGATCATAATCTAGGTGACAGCTAGATTGAAAGTTCCTGTGCTTAGGATATAGAATGGATGAATGTTGCGGGGATGGAGGCTGAACCAATAGTTCAACAGACTATATCTATCTTTCGAGAACGAACCCAAGAAATTGAATGATAATTATTATGAATTGAACATAAAGGAGATACAAGTGAAATCCAGAATCCTAGATTGCCACCCACCATACGATCTTCATATCTGTAATTACTGCTGATTAGTTAAACATCTAAGTATAAATAGTAGTTAGAAAAGAATAATTATAAAAACCCCTTTAGATTAATAATTTGCTATCAATAAAGTGCACTGTTCGTGATCTCTTGTCTCTGTGGGTTCGACCCTTGCTTCCAATACTATTCTATAATAGTCTTGTCCACTTGCAAGGAAAAAGATTAAATAAAACATCGATCAATGACCCAGGCATTTTGGGGGAAATTCACGAAGGAAAATGTGGAGGGCATCCAGGTCAACGGTCTTTGGCAGAAAAAGTATTGGTTGCACGGTTTTACTGGATCACTTTTAGACGAGATGCAGAAATGTATGTTCGGTAATGTGACAAGTGCCAGCGTTATGCCGATATACCTCGGTTACCCTCTACCCTGCAGACTCCCGTAGTGGCATCCTGGCTGTTTGATATGTGGGGTATAGACCTCATTGGCATGTTCCCCTTGGCTCGTTCGAAGTTTAAGTACGCAGTGGTAGTTGTTGACTATTTTACTAAATGGGTAGAGGCCAAGCCTTTGGTAACTATTAGTGAGGTTAATGTGATTGACTTCGTGCATGAGCATATATGGTGCCGTTTTGGGGTACCCCGGGCAATAATATCTGATCATGGGACTCAATTTTCAGAGAAATTAACAAAGGCATGCGAGCATATGCGTGTGAAGCATTGGCATTCATTGATTGCATATCCTCAGGGTAACGGGCAAGCTGAGGCTGCTATTAAGCAAGTCTTGCATGCTCTTAAGCGAAATCTTGAGGATAAGGCAGGAAGATGGGTGGATGAGTTGCCATCAGCTTTGTGGGCAGTCAGTACAACGATCAGAGGGCCCACGGGTGAAACAACTTTCTCTATGGCTTATGTATCTGAGGCAATGGCACCGGTGGAGATGTATTTGCCCAATCAAAGAGTATCTCACTATGACGCATAATCCAACATTATCGCTCGGGCAGCCTATCTTGATTTGTTAGAGGAAAAACGGTTCCAAAATGTGAATGGCCAATTATAAGCAGTGAGCAAAGGCCCACCACGATAAAAGGGTTCGTGGTCGGTCATTTGCTGTGGGAGAATGGGTTCTCCGTAAAATAGAAGCGACAGGCCATCGAGCAGAATGGGGGAAACTTTCTCCTAATTGGGAAGGCCCTTTTCAGGTGGTCAGAGTTGTTAAGGAAGGAACCTATATGTTGCGAACAGAGGATGGTAGCGAGCTGAAACATCCATGGCATGCGGATCACTCGAAGAAATACTATCATTGATTGGTAGTGTGCAAGTTGTTTGTCTTTTTCTCCTATCTTGTAAGTCGAGGTGAAATGAATGAGCATGCATTGGTTTTCATTTTTTGGTCATCCCGCTTATAGCATTTAGTGCAAACTCGATTATACTTTTGGCGGGCAAGGTGGTTTTCCATGCCCGTTGTGAAAGTTGGTTTTCGAGTGGTTTAAAGTTATCTCAATTATACTCTTTTTCGCGAGCACGAGGTATCTCTACTCGTTAAAAAGGGTTGGTGTTTGAGTCAGTTGATTTGATTGTTGTTATCTCGATTATTCTCTCTTTCACGAGCACGGGGTATCTATGCTCATGAAAAAGGGTTGGTGTTCGAGGCACTTTTGACTTATTATAAGTACGAGTTATCTTAGCTCGGGTGAAGGGGTTCAAAGGCTTTGCATTTTTTACCTCGACAAGCCTAGAATGAGCTTGCTCAATTTAAAAGATGGGTTGTTTTTAAAAGCAGTTGAGATATCTATGAGAACACAAGCAAACAGAATATGAGCAATGATGTCAAAAGCACAAAAAATAATATTACATGACCGCAGGAATAAAGTGTAAATTGTTTTGCAAGTGTTTGATGTGTTGTGGCTCGCAGGCTAGAAAGTGTTTTCAAGCATCAGGGGGAATCGTTAAAGGGGCAGTTTGGTTGGCAATTGTTGCTTCCTTGGGAGCGGTTTCAATGATGACCGCATCTCCATATTCCTCGTTGGCTTGAGCAGCTATAGTTTCTGTCTCCTGAGCCTGGGCCATCCAAATTTGTGTCATTAGCTCGCTCACTGTGACTTGGGTAGCTTGAGGAGGGGTCCAGGAGACAGTCCTCTTTGGGCGTCAGTTTCAGCGAGCAACTCCAGCTCGTCTTTAGTATACGGATCCAGAGCGTGGCCAGGGCGAGCAGAGGGGCAAAAGGGTGGATTAGTGCCCCATTCGGCGAGAAACTCCGGTCGGATCTCCAGGCCGCTGCATGCTATCTGCCTTAGCATGTGGTTCACCCCTTGAAGGAAGAAAAGGTAGGCCTCGTTCTCAACGCAAGTAGCGAAGTCTGCAGAATTTTTGTAGTAGTCGATGACGACCTGTCTTTGCTCTTCGTTGGGGCGGGCTAGTTTTTCCCTCAGCTTCCTCTCCTGCTCGGCAGCAGCGGTTTTGGCCTCTTCCAGCTGGTTTTGGGCAGCCGAGAGCTCTTTCCTGACCGAGGAGATATTTTTAAGGGCCGTTTCTTCGGATTTTTTAGAGAAATCCAAATGCGTCTCCAAGGTTTTCTTCTCCTCCTCGATCTTGGAGAGTTCAGTCACTTTGGCGGTGACAGTCTCTTTGCTCATTTTGAGCTCGGCCCGGAAATAGTTAACAGCCTCCTCCAACTGATTCTTGTCCTTGGTCAATGAAGCACTCGAGTTGACAGTCTCAATCAGCCGGTCGTATACTATCTCAGCCTTCGTGGCTATCTGCAAAACAATTCGTGGTCAGTGTTTATTGTGCATCGAAAAGGAAATGGACTACGTGACTAAAGAGGATAGTTACCTCAGCCATGCACATTCCAATCTCTCCCAACATCACGGAGCTTGAGTGCTCGGCACTTCTTTTCTGGACCTCGTCATGTCGCAACCTCCTTATCATGCCCAGCCCCACCGTGGCAGGATACCCACTGTGTTTATAAATGTTGATTTTATTGAGGTCAGGCACGTTTGCTAACTCGGCAATAAGGGTCCCTGCTCTTTCCCAAGTTTCGGGCAAGTGGAAGTTTTTTGATTGCCATGAGGGAGTTGGCGGGCTGGCATCTTCCTGCACGGCTTTCTCTGCTCGCTGTTTACTCCTTTTCTCTTTAGGGGGATCACCGCGAGGACTTTTGTTCGGAGTTGCTACGCTGGTAGCAGGATTGGTGCTTGGATTGGTGGGTTCGGTTGTCTGCTCGGATGGCACCATGGGAGCAGGTGTGATAGTTTGGCTCGACTCTGGGTGGTTTCGCTTTGTTCCTCACCTAGTTGAAGTAGCAGGTATGGTAGGTAGAGTGGCAGGAGTTTGAGTAGTTAGTTGTTTGTTCCTGATGGTCGCTCCTCTCTTTGCGACCTAAACAAATTTGCTCGCATCATTAAGTTGCTTCATGTCTGGAAGTGCAACAAGCAAGGTTAAGGAAAAACAGCGAGTAAACAATAGTTTTGTGACAGCCCGACCCAGACTCCAATGCGATGTCCCAGGGTCGTGCCGTCAAGACAAGCTAAAAGATGGACAAACACCTGCTAAGCATAATGGTGCGAGTCAAGAGTTGAGCCATCAAGCTCAAAACAGGAATGTAAGGCCATAACGGCGATACCGAATAATAAAAATCAACACCTGCGGAAGCGAATCATAAGTGGGACCAAAGCCTATAATTCTAAACCAAGGAATACAAGGCTGAGAGACAACTATCTCTCGACAAATCTACGACTCGCGTGACGCAACATTGCGCACGGGCAACAAACCATCGGCAAACCTAAGGCGGCAAAGCAACAAGATCCCAACCTGATAAACAACCACTCAACCGCTATAATATTCCGGAGGGACAAATCAACTATAAGAATAAGAGATTAAACACTAACAACTAAACCAATGTCTCTCGACTAAAGTTGTCGGAGACAGAAATAACAATAACACAATACTAGAACATGCGAGCTAAAACCTTGCTCGGAAAGACAATGGAATAACGTCTAAATAAATACAATAGCTCGACCAAACAAGTCGGCTCCCAAAAATAAACGACAATAAAATACTAGCATAACTACCCAAGTAAAGTTTACATAACTTTACATCCGTATCTCACAAGATAATAAATACAATAATAATCATAACTCCAAGCTATTGCCCGGAAGACCACCTGCTATCCAACAAGCACCCGAAGCTGCAACGCGCACTAACGAGCTTACTGCAAAAACTAAGGAAAACAAACACACGAAATGAGTCATAATGACTCAGTAAGTTACTAAATGCAATTGTATGGCATAACATGGCGTGGCATGGCATAATGCACAAGCATGTACAAAATCATGGCATCTTAATAGCATACCAATAATAAACTTGTATTAAGTTATCAAGTAACATAAACTTCATAAACCACATAGCACGTTATCTTTCAAATAAGTGCTTATAGTAAGCCACATAAGGGATAGAGAAGATACCCAAATAGTGACATTGTGCTGCTCCTGCAATACACATTAGTAACCGGGTTGTACCATCGATGCTCGTGATTACATCGACATACTGAGCGACTGCACCGCAAGGGCAGCCCTTTCTCAGTCTAGCTTAGCATAATCCACTCGCTCTATTGGTTACGAGATGGGCTAACTTCCCAGGGGCCAACGAGTGGAGGGTGTGTGAGGTCTCAGTGCGGCGATCCATAGCGAATACGAATCTTACGATTCGTATAGGCGATGTATCGTCCTACCCTGACATAAAAACCAACCCAAATTAACACATCATTCAAGTTTATAGAAATTCTCCCAAAAATAATCCGGGCTTGTTTTCCAAGCCTAAAAATCCAAGAACTCATCATAATCATAGTTAAACGAAACTCAAATGTCGTAGGATTTCAACCCGAGTTCATTAACACATTATTGAACTTATTTCGACTCCGTTGAGTCTAAATACAAAGTTTCATTTCTTACACATTTCTTCAATCTCAACATTAATACCCACTTTAATTAACAACAATTTCTCCAATATTTCGGGCTTGATTCTCAAGCCCTAAAATTCATAAAACTCTACATAAATCACAACCCACACCTTACAACACATAATAACATTCAAATCATACTATTCATGTTATTAACAAGTTCATATTTCCAAAAATCCCCAAAATGGGCATACAAAGCATATCAAGTATTCATTGCCCACAAATAGCATATAGGTTGTTTTCCTTAGGGCCAATGAACCAAAATCAAAAGAAGGTAACTTACCTAGCTTGAGTGAAAACTCAAGAGAATCAAAATCCGAACGGTGAAGTTGTTCCACCCGTCGCAAACGTCAAGAATCCGAAGTTTGGTGGCAATCGGACGTTCGGATCGTCTTGGATCGAAAGAGAAGAAGGCTAGGGCTTGAATCTCCCATGGACTCTCTATCTCTCTATCGTATGGTGGAGGAGGAAGAATGAAAAGATTTCTGAAAAATGCAAAGGGTTTGGGTATTTATACCCCCAAATATAAAGAGGGCACAATAGACATTTCCCAAGTACAATTAGTAGAGATTAGGAGTAATCAACCACTAATTTAACCTTAATTAACTTCCAACTAATGTTAGGACAAGTTTAGGGCTAAGTATGGGAGGTTAGGAAGGGTTTAGAGGGGGTTTGATGAAGGTAGGATAGGCATTTCTCGTCAAAACACATAACAGGGCAAAACAGGATCGGGGCACCTTTCGATCGCAAGGTCCCCTATAGCTTGCAACCGCAAGCTCTCCGTTCTCCTAGGTTCTTTCTGTTGACCTTGCGGGGGCAAGGCCATTCCACCTTGCGAGGGCAAGCCCGGCAGACCCTAAATGGCTCAAAATTCAACCTAAAAGACCCCCAAACACTCAACCAAACCTAACAAGGTTCAAACCTCATCCAAAGTAGGTCTAGAAATCCCTTAGAATGCTCACAAATAACCCCGAAACAACTCCAGAAACAACTAGGAGCGAAACCGGGAAGAGGTGCAACAACGTGCAACCGGAACGACGAATGAACTAGCAATTGAACGAGCAATGAAATGAGACTTTTAAGGCAAGTCTAAGGGATAATGAAGAAGCTTAAATACTTCTAGAAAGTTGAATAACAACTAGGGAAATAAGAACTCCAAAGGAGAGCGATTACGGCTCGATCCCGAACTACGCGATAGAGACGAATGCTATCTCCAAAGCTTCCAAATCATCGTTAGACTTAAGGAACACCTCCAACTTGAAGTCTAATACATATAAACATGTTAATAAGCCATCATATAAAGGTCTAGGACCAAACCGAGGTCACGAACGCAAAATGCAAGGAAACCCTCAATCGCGTCGCATTCCGACTATCGTCGAGTCACGACTTGTGACTTTAGCAAGTCAACAACTATATGGCATTTCTTAATAGTGTTTTGGTATTAATGTGGTCTCTCATACATATCTAGACCCTCTCGCAAACCAAACATACAGTCAACAAAGGAAGAAGTGCAAGTATGGCACGCAAACCGAGCTAACGAAGGGGCGGGGTGTTACACTCTCTCCACCTTAAAAAGAATTCGTCCCGAATTCTAAATCATGATACAAACCAACATTAGGTCCATACTCAACCACAATACATCGAGACAACGATTACAGTGTCTCTTAATCCCGGGTGAACACTTTGTCTCAAAACCACCAATCCAGACTCGAACCTCCGAGTCTACCACCACATACTACATTAGGGTCAAACTGCAATAATCCAAATTCCAAATTCCATGAACACTCCATAGTCAAAACAACATCAACACTTAAGATTGAAAATAACATGACTCATACTTGAGTCGCGGATACACATACGAACAACACTATGCCAATCATGTAAGCACAACTCCCAAATTTTAACATAAAACACATTCAACTACCGAAACTATTTGTTTCGGGGCACAACATGAGATTCAATCACAAGAGATTCTAAGTTAAACGAAATAATAATTGCCTATGGAGCAATTCGCAAACAAATTAGAGATAATCAAGTCAGTATTCCAAACCATGTAAATCACACTCGCGATTTCCCCATCGCGGGTGAGAACACATAAGAGCACATTAATGAAATGTTTTGAAAATTCATTCCATTTAAGTACATTCCATTTGGTAACGGGTATAGTCAATTTCTAACTTAATTCTTACCAATCCTAGTCCAACGACGAATACCTTTTGCTCACCAATTCAGGGTACCTGCTGAATTAGCTTCAAAAGTTTCCGTCGTAAGGATGCGAAGGTTCATGAATAAATAGTTTTAAGCATCCTTCAAACAGTCTCCTATGCTAATGAAATGAATGAACAAGCGATAATAATTATGAAATAAGAATTTAATATTTTAGAAATGTAAATGCATCAAATAGATGTTTCCTATAACTAATGCACATAATTGAATAAAATCAAACCAAGTAACAAGGTCTATTACCTTGGCAAACAACAATCATAGCTATCACAAAACTCGTGTACCCAGTACACTCAACCACGATAACTCACTAGGAATAACAAGAAATCGACACGTCTACCGATACTCGTAACATCTATACTCCGCAAGACTATCCTTTCTTAAGCTCTAGACCAAGTCTAAAACCACACATACTCTAAGCGTCCTATCGCAACGTTAACGTCTCAATACTCGCGGCGAGGCGTCAATCTCTCCCGTGCAGTCGAAATCAACTGATAAATCGTAGCACTTAACCTTTGCACTAATCGAGTGTATGTCTTACTCGCATAATAACCCTTAACAACAATATAATATTATATTATTCATTACATTAAACATATCTTCATAGAATATACAAGCATCATACCAAACCAATAAGTGTCAACATACAATTCATGTTTCATATATATTCATACTATGGCCTTTGCATATAACCACACAAAACCACAATTATATATATAGCATAGTCTTATACATATATAGACTAAACAAGAATCCATACGCCACGTGCGATTACCTACCGGCAATCCACAAAACAACCATATCATATATCGATCTCACATTGGGGTATTATTCCCGATCGAGCAAATAACCAATATTACACAATACACCATATAATGTATGTATGAATGCACATGAGCTACCAATTAAAATGCGTACTCATAATAACGGTAATAGTAGCAACGGTATATAATATATATATATATATATATATATATATATATATATAAGAATATACCTTCCTATTTCGGATAGGTTTCAAAACTCCATAATGGCCAACCGCCAGCACACGACCTCAAACTCTAGGCTGTCCACCACTATCTCACTTGGAGCCACTGGATTGTTGACTAGTACTCCCAGACTGACTAACTCTCCTCCTCGGGCAATCTTTACGAACATGATCGCCGCCACAAACAAAGCATATTCCTGTTATACCCCAGCACCTATCCTCTGTGTGTCCCGTTTTCTTACAAAAGTTACATGTCAACTCGTCACCTCGTCGTCTCCGTCTAGAGGTAGAAACATCACTCGATTACCGAGCGTGCTTTTCGTGACTATGCATGCGAGGTCTTGACGCCTCTATTACCATCATTGCTCCTATTAGTCTTTGAGGTTCTCTTTTGAGCGTACTCCTCGATGTCCAACTCCATCGCATACGCACGATCCACAGCCCCTTGGTAATCAAGTAGGTAAGGGGATAAGGCGCCTACGATATTTCGTCCTCAGGCCTTTCACGAACCTCTCGGTCTTCTTAGCCTTATCTAGTACTAAGTAACTACAGTAACAAGCCAACTCTGAAAACCTTGCTGAGTACTGAGCCACAGTCATATCTCCTTGTTCTAATGCTAGGAATTCCATCTCTCTTCTTTCTCAATTGCTGAGGAATAAACCGTATCGTAAACTTCGTGACAAAGTTCTCCCACACTCGAGCCACTCCATGCTGTCTCCAATGATCTCGTAATTCAAGCCACCAATGCTCGGCCACACCATCCAATCTAAACACCGCTAAGGTCACCATCTCTTCTGATGTACAACCTAAAACTGCAAAGATCTTCTCCATGCTTCCTAGCCAACGCTCCGCCTCAGCAGCATCTGGCTCTCCATCAAATCTTTCCGGTTTCAATTCCAAAAAGTTCTCAAGAACGGTGAAATTGCTTCCCAGTCCAATCATCGGTTGAGGAGTCACACACGGCTCACTAGCGTTCTCTTCTCTTTCGTCACCACGAGCTGTACTCGAACAAGGTATACTAGAACTAGCTCCACGCCAAGTTCCTGACATAATACGCCTAAAAAAACACTCAGCGTTAATAACTCAACAATAAACCCAACCCAAACTAGGCCAAGGAACCTATCCTCGCGAAATAGCTAACCTATAGCTCTGATACCAAGTGTGACAGCCCGACCCAGACTCCAATGCGAAGTCCCAGGGTCGTGCCGTCAAGACAAGCTAAAAGATGGACAAGCACCTGCTAAGCATAATGGTGCGAGTCAAGAGTTGAGCCATCAAGCTCAAAACAGGAATGTAAGGCCATAACGGCGAAACGGAATAATAAAATCAACACTGGAGCGAATCATAAGTGGGACCAAAGCCTATAATTCTAAACCAAGGAATACAAGGCTGAGAGACAACTATCTCTCGACAAATCTACGACTCGCGTGACGCAACATTGCACACGGGCAACAAACCATCGGCAAACCTAAGGGCGTCAAAGCAACAAGATCCCAACTTGATAAACAACCACTCAACGGCTATAATATGCCGGAGGGACAAATCAACTATAAGAATAAGGGATTAAACACTAACAACTAAACCAATGTCTCTCGATTAAAGTTGTCGGAGACAGAAATAACAATAACACAATACTAGAACATGCGAGCTAAAACCTTGCTCGGAAAGACAATGGAATAACGTCTAAATAAATACAATAGCTCGACCAAACAAGTCGGCTCCCAAAAATAAACGACAATAAAATACTAGCATAACTACCCAAGTAAGGTTTACATAACTTTACATCCGTATCTCACAAGATAATAAATACAATAATAATCATAACTCCAAGCTATTGCCCGGAAGACCACTTGCTATCCAACAAGCACCCGAAGCTGCAACGCGCACTAACGAGCTTACTGCAAAAACTAAGGAAAACAAACACACGAAATGAGTCCTAATGACTCAGTAAGTTACTAAATGCAATTGTGTGGCATAGCATGGCGTGGCATGGCATAATGCACAAGCATGTACAAAATCATGGCATCTTAATAGCATACCAATAATAAACTTGTATTAAGTTATCAAGTAACATAAACTTCATAAACCACATAGCACGTTATCTTTCAAATAAGTGCTTATAGTAAGCCACATAAGGGATAGAGAAGATACCCAAATAGTGCCATTGTGCTGCTCCTGCAATACACATTAGTAACCGGGTTGTACCATCGATGCTCGTGATTACATCGACATATTGAGCGACTGCACCGCAAGGGCAGCCCTTTCTCAGTCTAGCTTAGAATAATCCACTCGCTCTATTGGTTACGAGATGGGCTAACTTCCCCACTGGGGCCAACAGTGGAGGGTGTGTGAGGTCCCAGGTACGGCGATCCATAGTGAATACGAATCTTACGATTCGTATAGGCGATGTATCGTCCTACCCTGACATAAAAACCAACCCAAATATTGCCAGCTGGACTTACATGCAATGCACAAGTAGATATTTACTCGCATGCTCAAACAAGAACCAAGACCGACCATAGCGGACTTATCAAATCAAGTAGGACATAAAGCTCTACACACCAATTTAACAATGCACATATTTGCACATACTTAACAAATCCAACTAACTTATAAGTTTAGTCAAGGAACCACATAATGAGGTACTCATAATCATCAAGTAATCACCCAATCGAAAGTAGCATATAAGCTCAAGAAATCACAACATGAGGTCTACCGTAGTCCTCTACTCGGGATTAAACCAAAGACTATTATTTTAGTCTAAGAACAATCATAAATCAAGACTTAGCATTTTAGCTTCACTAAAAGTACACCGGACTCAACCCTAGTCCCAATCATCATATATACTCGACTTCCTCAAAGCCAATCTCAAGGGTACCAAAACTAAGCCGTATTCATATCCTCGCAAGTGCATTCATGTGCACGCGACCAAATTCCCTAAGAGAGAACACATTCAAATAATCATTTCTTAAAGTAATACGAGATCATAGGTTGGTCTCTAATGCTCCGTGCCCTAACGAGCACGCTCTAAATAAATCCCCAATAAGCCTCTATATCGTGGGTGTCACAAATGGGACACAATTCGAGATGCTCGGGTGCTCACAATCAAAACCAACCAAACCAAAACATCGTAGGATTTCAACCTAAGGCTCACTATCATCTTGTTGAACCTAAAATGACTCCATTGAGTCTTAATATCACATTTCATTAAATACATATTTCTTAAATCCCAAAATTAACACATCATTCAAGTTTATAGAAATTCTCCCAAAAATAATCCGGGCTTGTTTTCCAAGCCTAAAAATCCAAGAACTCATCATAATCATAGTTAAACGAAACCCAAATGTCGTAGGATTTCAACCCGAGTTCATTAACACATTATTGAACTTATTTCGACTCCGTTGAGTCTAAATACAAAGTTTCATTTCTTACACATTTCATCAATCTCAACATTAATACCCACTTTAATTAACAACAATTTCTCCAATATTTCGGGCTTGATTCTCAAGCCCTAAAATTCATAAAACTCTACATAAATCACAACCCACATCTTACAACACATAATAACATTCAAATCATACTATTCATGTTATTAACAAGTTCATATTTCCAAAAATCCCCAAAATGGGCATACAAAGCATATCAAGTATTCATTGCCCACAAATAGCATATAGGTTGTTTTCCTTAGGGCCAATGAACCAAAATCAAAAGAAGGTAACTTACCTAGCTTGAGTGAAAACTCAAGAGAATCAAAATCCGAACGGTGAAGTTGTTCCACCCGTCGCAAACGTCAAGAATCCGAAGTTTGGTGGCAATCGGACGTTCGGATCGTCTTGGATCGAAGAGAGAAGAAGGCTAGGGCTTGAATCTCCCATGGACTCTCTATCTCTCTAATACGTATGGTGGAGGAGGAAGAATGAAAAGATTTCTGAAAAATGCAAAGGGTTTGGGTATTTATACCCCCAAATATAAAGAGGGCACAATAGACATTTCCCAAGTACAATTAGTAGAGATTAGGAGTAATCAACCACTAATTTAACCTTAATTAACTTCCAACTAATGTTAGGACAAGTTTAGGGCTAAGTATGGGAGGTTAGGAAGGGTTTAGAGGGGGTTTGATGAGGGTAGGATAGGCATTTCTCGTCAAAACACATAACAGGGCAAAACAGGATCGGGGCACCTTGCGGTCGCAAGGTCCCCTATAGCTTGCAACCGCAAGCTCTCCAGACCTCCTAGGTTCTTTCTGCTGTTGACCTTGCGGGGGCAAGGCCATTCCACCTTGCGAGGGCAAGCCCGGCAGACCCGAAATGGCTCAAAATTCAACCTAAAAGACCCCCAAACACTCAACCAAACCTAACAAGGTTCAAACCTCATCCAAAGTAGGTCTAGAAATCCCTTAGAATGCTCACAAATAACCCCCGAAACAACTCCCGAAACAACTAGGAGCGAAACCGGGAAGAGGTGCAACAACGTGCAACCGGAACGACGAATGAACTAGCAATTGAACGAGCAATGAAATGAGACTTTTAAGGCAAGTCTAAGGGATAATGAAGAAGCTTAAATACTTCTAGAAAGTTGAATAACAACTAGGGAAATAAGAACTCCAAAGGAGAGCGATTACGGCTCGATCCCGAACTACTGCGATAGAGGCGAATGCTATCTCCAAAGCTTCCAAATCATCGTTAGACTTAAGGAACACCTCCAACTTGAAGTCTAATACATATAAACATGTTAATAAGCCATCATATAAAGGTCTAGGACCAAACCGAGGTCACGAACGCAAAATGCAAGCAAACCCTCAATCGCGTCGCATTCCGACTATCGTCGAGTCACGACTTGTGACTTTAGCAAGTCAACAACTATATGGCATTTCTTAATAGTGTTTTGGTCTTAATGTGGTCTCTCATACATATCTAGACCCTCTCGCAAACCAAACATACAGTCAACAAAGGAAGAAGTGCAAGTATGGCACGCAAACCGAGCTAACGAAGGGGCGGGGTGTTACACTCTCTCCACCTTAAAAAGAATTCGTCCCGAATTCTAAATCATGATACAAACCAACATTAGGTCCATACTCAACCACAATACATCGAGACAACGATTACAGTGTCTCTTAATCCCGGGTGAACACTTTGTCTCAAAACCACCAATCCAGACTCGAACCTCCGAGTCTACCACCACATACTACATTAGGGTCAAACTGCAATAATCCAAATTCCAAATTCCATGAACACTCCATAGTCAAAACAACATCAACACTTAAGATTGAAAATAACATGACTCATACTTGAGTCGCGGATACACATACGAACAACACTATGCCAATCATGTAAGCATAACTCCCAAATTTTAACATAAAACACATTCAACTACCGAAACTATTTGTTTCGGGGCACAACATGAGATTCAATCACAAGAGATTCTAAGTTAAACGAAATAATAATTGCCTATGGAGCAATTCGCAAACAAATTAGAGATAATCAAGTCAGCATTCCAAACCATGTAAATCACACTCGCGATTTCCCCATCGCGGGTGAGAACACATAAGAGAACATTAATGAAATGTTTTGAAAATTCATTCCATTTAAGTACATTCTATTTGGTAACGGGTATAGTCAATTTCTAACTTAATTCTTACCAATCCTAGTCCAACGACGAATACCTTTTGCTCACCAATTCAGGGTACCTGCTGAATTAGCTTCAAAAGTTTCCGTCGTAAGGATGCGAAGGTTCATGAATAAATAGTTTTAAGCATCCTTCAAACAGTCTCCTATGCTAATGAAATGAATGAACAAGCGATAATAATTATGAAATAAGAATTTAATATTTTAGAAATGTAAATGCATCAAATAGATGTTTCCTATAACTAATGCACATAATTGAATAAAATCAAACCAAGTAACAAGGTCTATTACCTTGGCAAACAACAATCATAGCTATCACAAAACTCGTGTACCCAGTACACTCAACCACGATAACTCACTAGGAATAACAAGAAATCGACACGTCTACCGATACTCGTAACATCTATACTCCGCAAGACTATCCTTTCTTAAGCTCTAGACCAAGTCTAAAACCACACATACTCTAAGCGTCCTATCGCAACGTTAACGTCTCAATACTCGCGGCGAGGCGTCAATCTCTCCCGTGCAGTCGAAATCAACTGATAAATCGTAGCACTTAACCTTTGCACTAATCGAGTGTATGTCTTACTCGCATAATAACCCTTAACAACAATATAGTATTATATTATTCATTACATTAAACATATCTTCATAGAATATACAAGCATCATACCAAACCAATAAGTGTCAACATACAATTCATGTTTCATATATATTCATACTATGGCCTTTGCATATAACCACACAAAACCACAATTATATATATAGCATAGTCTTATACATATATAGACTAAACAAGAATCCATACGCCACGTGCGATTACCTACCGGCAATCCACAAAACAACCATATCATATATCGATCTCACATTGGGGTATTATTCCCGATCGAGCAAATAACCAATATTACACAATACACCATATAATGTATGTATGAATGCACATGAGCTACCAATTAAAGTGCGTACTCATAATAACGGTAATAGTAGCAACGGTATAATTTATATATATATATATATATATATATATATATATATATATATAAGAATATACCTTCCTATTTCGGATAGGTTTCAAAACTCCGCAATGGCCAACCGCCACGCGCACACGACCTCAAACTCTAGGCTGTCCACCACTATCTCACTTGGAGCCACTGGATTGTTGACTAGTACTCCTGCATCGACTAACTCTCCTCCTCGGGCAATCTTACGAACATGATCGCCGCCACAAACAAAGCATATTCCTGTTATACCCCAACACCTATCCTCGGTGTGTCCCGTTTTCTTACAAAAGTTACATGTCAACTCGTCACCTCGTCGTCTCCGTCTAGAGGTAGAAACATCACTCCGATTACCAGAACGTACTTTTCCGTGACTATCTCTGCCCGAGGTGCCGCGCCTCTATTACCATCATTGCTCCTATTAGTCTTTGAGGTTCTCTTTTGAGCGTACTCCTCGATGTCCAACTCCATCGCATACGCACGATCCACGCCCCTGGTAATCCGTAGTCGTAAGGGGATAAGCTGCCTACGATATTTCGTCCTCAGGCCTTTCACGAACCTCTCGGTCTTCTTAGCCTCATCTAGTACTAAGTAACTACAGTAACAAGCCAACTCTAAAAACCTTGCTGAGTACTGAGCCACAGTCATATCTCCTTGTTCTAATGCTAGGAATTCCATCTCTCTTCTTTCTCGAATTACTGCCGGAATAAACCGTATCGTAAACTTCGTGACAAAGTTCTCCCACACTCGAGCCACTCCATGCTGTCTCCAATGATCTCGTAATTCAAGCCACCAATGCTCGGCCACACCATCCAATCTAAACACCGCTAAGGTCACCATCTCTTCTGATGTACAACCTAAAACTGCAAAGATCTTCTCCATGCTTCCTAGCCAACGCTCCGCCTCAGCAGCATCTGGCTCTCCATCAAATCTTTCCGGTTTCAATTCCAAAAAGTTCTCAAGAACGGTGAAATTGCTTCCCAGACCAATCATCGGTTGAGGAGTCACACACGGCTCACTAGAGTTCTCTTCTCTTTCGTCACCACGAGCTGTACTCGAACAAGGTATACTAGAACTAGCTCCACGCCAAGTTCCTGACATAATACGCCTAAAAAAACACTCAGCGTTAATAACTCAACAATAAACCCAACCCAAACTAGGCCAAGGAACCTATCCTCGCGAAATAGCTAACCTATAGCTCTGATACCAAGTGTGACAGCCCGACCCAGACTCCAATGCGAAGTCCCAGGGTCGTGCCGTCAAGACAAGCTAAAAGATGGACAAGCACCTGCTAAGCATAATGGTGCGAGTCAAGAGTTGAGCCATCAAGCTCAAAACAGGAATGTAAGGCCATAACGGCGAAACGGAATAATAAAAATCAACACCTGCGGAAGCGAATCATAAGTGGGACCAAAGCCTATAATTCTAAACCAAGGAATACAAGGCTGAGAGACAACTATCTCTCGACAAATCTACGACTCGCGTGACGCAACATTGCACACGGGCAACAAACCATCGGCAAACCTAAGGCCGTCAAAGCAACAAGATCCCAACTTGATAAACAACCACTCAACGATTATAATATGCCGGAGGGACAAATCAACTATAAGAATAAGAGATTAAACACTAACAACTAAACCAATGTCTCTCGACTAAAGTTGTCGGAGACAGAAATAACAATAACACAATACTAGAACATGCGAGCTAAAACCTTGCTCGGAAAGACAATGGAATAACGTCTAAATAAATACAATAGCTCGACCAAACAAGTCGGCTCCCAAAAATAAACGACAATAAAATACTAGCATAACTACCCAAGTAAGGTTTACATAACTTTACATCCGTATCTCACAAGATAATAAATACAATAATAATCATAACTCCAAGCTATTGCCCGGAAGACCACTTGCTATCCAACAAGCACCCGAAGCTGCAACGCGCACTAACGAGCTTACTGCAAAAACTAAGGAAAACAAACACACGAAATGAGTCCTAATGACTCAGTAAGTTACTAAATGCAATTGTGTGGCATAGCATGGCGTGGCATGGCATAATGCACAAGCATGTACAAAATCATGGCATCTTAATAGCATACCAATAATAAACTTGTATTAAGTTATCAAGTAACATAAACTTCATAAACCACATAGCACGTTATCTTTCAAATAAGTGCTTATAGTAAGCCACATAAGGGATAGAGAAGATACCCAAATAGTGCCATTGTGCTGCTCCTGCAATACACATTAGTAACCGGGTTGTACCATCGATGCTCGTGATTACATCGACATACTGAGCGGCTACACCGCAAGGGCAGCCCTTTCTCAGTCTAGCTTAGCATAATCCACTCGCTCTATTGGTTACGAGATGGGCTAACTTCCCCACTGGGGCCAACAGTGGAGGGTGTGTGAGGTCACAGGTACGGCGATCCATAGTGAATACGAATCTTACGATTCATATAGGCGATGTATCGTCCTACCCTGACATAAAAACCAACCCAAATATTGCCAGCTGGACTTACATGCAATGCACAAGTAGATATTTACTCGCATGCTCAAACAAGAACCAAGACCGACCATAGCGGACTTATCAAATCAAGTAGGACATAAAGCTCTACACACCAATTTAACAATGCACATATTTGCACATACTTAACAAATCCAACTAACTTATAAGTTTAGTCAAGGAACCACATAATGAGGTACTCATAATCATCAAGTAATCACCCAATCGAAAGTAGCATATAAGCTCAAGAAATCACAACATGAGGTCTACCGTAGTCCTCTACTCGGGATTAAACCAAAGACTATTATTTTAGTCTAAGAACAATCATAAATCAAGAGTTAGCATTTTAGCTTCACTAAAAGTACACCGGACTCAACCCTAGTCCCAATAATCATATATACTCGACTTCCTCAAAGCCAATCTCAAGGGTACCAAAACTAAGCCGTAGTCATATCCTCGCAAGTGCATTCATGTGCACGTGACCAAATTCCGTAAGAGAGAACACATTCAAATAATCATTTCTTAAAGTAATACGAGATCATAGGTTGGTCTCTAATGCTCCGTGCCCTAACGAGCACGCTCTAAATAAATCCCCAATAAGCCTCTATATCGTGGGTGTCACAAATGGGACACAATTCGAGATGCTCGGGTGCTCACAATCAAAACCAACCAAATCCAAACATCGTAGGATTTCAACCTAAGGCTCACTAACATCTTGTTGAACCTAAAATGACTCCATTGAGTCTTAATATCACATTTCATTAAATACATATTTCTTAAATCCCAAAATTAACACATCATTCAAGTTTATAGAAATTCTCCCAAAAATAATCCGTGCTTGTTTTCCAAGCCTAAAAATCCAAGAACTCATCATAATCATAGTTAAACGAAACCCAAATGTCGTAGGATTTCAACCCGAGTTCATTAACACATTATTGAACTTATTTCGACTCCGTTGAGTCTAAATACAAAGTTTCATTTCTTACACATTTCATCAATCTCAACATTAATACCCACTTTAATTAACAACAATTTCTCCAATATTTCGGGCTTGATTCTCAAGCCCTAAAATTCATAAAACTCTACATAAATCACAACCCACATCTTACAACACATAATAACATTCAAATCATACTATTCATGTTATTAACAAGTTCATATTTCCAAAAATCCCCAAAATGGGCATACAAAGCATATCAAGTATTCATTGCCCACAAATAGCATATAGGTTGTTTTCCTTAGGGCCAATGAACCAAAATCAAAAGAAGGTAACTTACCTAGCTTGAGTGAAAACTCAAGAGAATCAAAATCCGAACGGTGAAGTTGTTCCACCCGTCGCAAACGTCAAGAATCCGAAGTTTGGTGGCAATCGGACGGTTAGATCGTCTTGGATTGAAGAGAGAAGAAGGCTAGGGCTTGAATCTCCCATGGACTCTCTATCTCTCTAATACGTATGGTGGAGGAGGAAGAATGAAAAGATTTCTGAAAAATGCAAAGGGCTTGGGTATTTATACCCCCAAATATAAAGAGGGCACAATAGACATTTCCCAAGTACAATTAGTAGAGATTAAGAGTAATCAACCACTAATCTAACCTTAATTAACTTCCAACTAATGTTAGGACAAGTTTAGGGCTAAGTATGGGAGGTTAGGAAGGGTTTAGAGGGGGTTTGATGAGGGTAGGATAGGCATTTCTCGTCAAAACACATAACAAGGCAAAACAGATCGGGGCACCTTGCGGCAAGGTCCCCTATAGCTTGCGACCGCAAGCCTCCAGCACCTCCTAGGTGCTGCCTGTTGACCTTGCGGGGGCAAGGCCATTCCACCTTGCGAGGGCAAGCCCGGCAGACCCGAAATGGCTCAAAATTCAACCTAAAAGACCCCCAAACACTCAACCAAACCTAACAAGGTTCAAACCTCATCCAAAGTAGGTCTAGAACTCCCTTAGAATGCTCACAAATAACCCCCGAAACAACTCCCAAAACAACTCGGTGCGAAACCGGGAAAAGGTGCAACAACGTGCAACCGGAACGACGAATGAACTAGCAATTGAACGAGCAATGAAATGAGACTTTTAAGGCAAGTCTAAGGGATAATGAAGAAGCTTAAATACTTCTAGAAAGTTGAATAACAACTAGGGAAATAAGAACTCCAAAGGAGAGACGATTACACGGCTCGATCCCCGAACTACGCGATAGAGACGAATGCTATCTCCAAAGCTTCCAAATCATCGTTAGACTTAAGGAACACCTCCAACTTGAAGTCTAATACATATAAACATGTTAATAAGCCATCATATAAAGGTCTAGGACCAAACCGAGGTCACGAACGCAAAATGCAAGCAAACCCTCAATCGCGTCGCATTCCGACTATCGTCGAGTCACGACTTGTGACTTTAGCAAGTCAACAACTATATGGCATTTCTTAATAGTGTTTTGGTCTTAATGTGGTCTCTCATACATATCTAGACCCTCTCGCAAACCAAACATACAGTCAACAAAGGAAGAAGTGCAAGTATGGCACTCAAACCGAGCTAACGAAGGGGCGGGGTGTTACAAGTTTCACAAGGGGTAAAGCAAGTGCAGAGTTTTAAAGACAGACTGGTAGATGAGAAGGTGGGTTTGCAATTGGTTCCAGTTCGTGCACAGTCTGGGCACTCACTTGGAAATTTGCCCCCATGGCATTTCCCCAAGAAGGGAAGTGGTTGTTTGGTTTCATAAGTGACTCGTGGTTTTACTCCTTCCATGGGTCAACTCAAGATGCCAGCTAGGCAAAGTAGGGTTACATCAGATGTGAAGACCTACCAGTCAAGTACCCAGTCTTGTCCAGCTCGTCTGTCTCTCACTTCGAGCAGCGATCTGAAAGCCCTGGCTACGGGGGGCTCACCAACTCGGAAAGCAGCCTTGTCATAATTGGGGAGCCCGAAGTTGTGCAGATAAGGGGCAAAGGGCCATCCTACTCATGATTTAACTAACATGGCCTTTCCATCCCAGGTGTCTACTTTATTGGGTTCGTCACTCACTAGCTTGAAGTAATTGGGATTTGAACAGCCCGTAATGCGCCCAGATTTTTTGTCCAAGGAAAATAAGAAATTTTTTTGAACAAAGTCATCTCGGGTTCAAACTCGAGCAGCTTACATGCAATGGTGTATGCGACCAGAAACCTAGCTCAATGTTGTAAGGGTCAGGTCGCAGGGGAGAGAGTTGGTCAGGTTTAGGAATTCTACAAGGAATGGATCTAAGGGAAGACGAAGTCCTACAATGAAGAAATCGAAGTAGAACACCATTCGATCTCCTTGGTAATTGTGCCCTTTCTCCTCGATGTTTAGATCAAAGGCTCTTACTCGGTAGTTTTTGGGGTCCATACCCAAAGAGTAAAACCAAGCAGTGACATCATCTTCACAGTTGAAGTCGTCCCATTTGAGTGAGGAGGAGACGTTGGAGATGATCTGTTTGCCTTTAGAGATGTCTTTGTTCTCTTCAACTCACGAGTTGCTCGAGCTGGGGAGGTTATCATCAATTTGTTCATCTTCCTCGGGAATGTTTTGCTTGTCTCTGGTCGTTGTATCCCTTGTCTTCGGGGGATCTACAGTTTCTTCTGCAAAGTGTTGGGGATTTCGTTTTCGCCGGATTAAAGAAGTTTCTTCCAGCTCGCTCTCTTCGGAACTAGAGGACTCCGAGCTCTCCTCGGTTTCAGTCAAGGCACCATGGTCGTAGCTACGGCCTTCAATTTCTGAATGAGTCTCGTCGGTGGAGGACATCCTACAGGAAATGAATCGAGGAATAGACATTAAATCTTGCTCAGGTAGTTAGGCAAGAACAGATCAAGTAAAAACCCATGGCAAGAACTTATCCTATGATTGGTGAACGGGGCACTGGTCGGGTATTCCTCGATTCCTCTACTTGGAGTGGGATAGGTTCCTAACAGATAGGGGAACGAGTTGGGCAGAGGAAACGGGTGTCAAAAGCCTAAGTTTCTGGCACTGTTCAGCCCTAAGTCTACAACAGATTAATTGCACCAGCGGTCATATGTATCTAGACGGCATTATTGAACCCTAATTCAGGATTCTAGCGATGAAATATGGACAGAAATTGCAAAGAGACAGATAATGATTGAAGAAATGCCTATTGATGTGGAAGAGTTGAGTTGAAGATCTTGGAAGCTTCATTTGCGTGGCTTGAGAAAGAAACAAGTAGTTCCAGCACAGATGTGTCCAAATGCAGAAGTGAGAGGAGTTTTTCTAGTTCTGAAATTGTTTGAAATGGTAAAGCTTAGAATGTGGAGGGATTTTCGCTTTTATATTGGAAGAAATCGTCGGTTGGGGTTACTCCAAGGAAATTTCATCATTAGGGCTCGGGAATAGGAGCGGCATTTAATGGTTCGTTGGGAAACGAGCCTATGTGGGTGTAATTGGTGGCAGGTGACGGCCCGTCCCTTCAAAAACCTTTTGACTGGCATCCATAACTCGATGCATTCAGGAAAAGGTACATCTCAAGAGCGATTTGGCTTGGGGATTCAAGGTTCTTCTCCTCGCTTCGAGCATAAATACTCGATAGACAAGGAGCAGGGGGCTACTGAGCTGCCTGGCCCAATGGGCCCTAGACACAAGTCACGTGCCGGGCACATCTCCACCAGTCATGAGCAGCACGCGTGCATTCTGAGATTCAGCCCATTAATAATCGGGTAGCGAGCTGGGGGCTTAGCATCCAGCGGGCAAGGTTGCAGCAAGCTAGGGGCTTAGCATCCAGTAGGCAAGGTGGCAGCGAGCTAGGGCCTTACCCAGCGAGCAAAAGTATGCACCGAGCAGGAGTTGCCATGCTCGTTTATGAAGGAAACAGTTGTCTTGAATGTGGGCAGTTATTTCCGAGAAACTCGCCACCATTACCACAATGAGACCGTTATGATGAACGTGGTAATAAATATGGCAATTAAATGTGCCCGCCAAGCACGTCACCACGTTCAATGGGCAGTTACCCTCCGGCACCAGCTATAAAAACCCCTTCAGATAAAGGAGGGAGGTATGTGATTCTAAATACTAGCCTAAACTCTGCCAAATTGTTTACCCAACTGACTGTTGTGCTAATTCTCGCGCCGGAGGGCTTTTGCACTGTTTGTGCTTGTTTGCAGAGTTGGGCTTTGGTGATTACGGATAGATTGAAAGCCAGATATCCAGTTGAAGAAGCCCAGTGTGTCTGAGATTATTTTGGACGCATCAGCTGTTAAGCAAGAATCCCCAGAAGAAGAAGACTGAGTTTTCGTTATTGAAAAAACAATAAAGTTTTCTCTTCGTATTTTAACAATAGTTACAATTAAAATATTTATTTCATGGTTTTCTTATGAAATAAATATCAAAGTAAAATATTTTATTTTGTTAGGTATTTGAGTTTTCTCTCATTTTCGTTGTATAGTGTACATATATCCAACCCCTACAAATTATAAGTAAATATTAATTCATTTCCACATTATATTCTTTATTTATAGATAAATTCTCAAACTGGCACCGTACCGTCGACCAAGCAAGAGTACTAGTATTTAGCTAATACTGATCCCTCATTGCACCCTATTTTGGAACCCAATTTTCTTAACCAAAAACAAAGCTTTTTACTTGCAAATACTCTTATGTTAAAATATTTTTTTAAAAATTGAGATTTGTCATAATTACAAGGAATACTTCTAGTAAGCATGCTAGTAATATCTATCTAATCTAATCTAACTACTTATAAAAGTGTAGGTTGTCTCTTACAATTTAATATATGGACAAACCTACCCTTTAACTTAATAAATCACTCACCATTAATTAAGGCCAAAAGAGTAAATTTATCATAGAATAATTAATTCAATAAATAATTAAATAATAGTTTGATCCCTTGACTTGTACCTTTTTTTTTTTTTATGAAACAGGGACGGCACCCTGCTAAGTTTTATTGATATAAAGGAAAATCATACAAACTTGAGGGGGACAACCAGCCTTGCCCTTATATATGGGAGCACAAAGGAGCCTTACCTCAGAAAAGAAATCAAGAAGTAAAATAAAGCTAGGAAATCCTAACATAAGGGGTATCAGATTTATCCAGGGAGATGAGACCTTTGATGCGGGGAGGGAGATCAGCTGAAGACACGAAAGAGGTGTCCATGCACTTATCACAACCAAAATTAGCAAGAGAATCCGCCACTGAATTAGCCTCACGGAAGATGTGGCATAAAGAATGGTTACCCTCCTCAATTAATTTTATCACAGCCCGAAGCAAATAAAGACTTTTCCAAGGAGGGATAATATAGCCCAAAGCACAGTTCACAAGATTCTTGGAATCAACTTCAATAATAGCTCCTGAAATATTATTGGCAGCCAGCCAAGTTAGCCCTTGAAGCAATGCTTTACATTCCGCAAGAAAGCTACTGGAATTCCCATAGAAAGAGGAGAAAGCAAAAATCAGGTCACCATGGCTGTTGCGAATGATGCCCCCGCCCCCCAAGCAAGATCTAGAAGAGACTCTACAAGCACCATCAGTGTTCAGTTTGAGGGAATGTGGAGGAGGTTTCAACCAACGAATAACTCGGATACACTTAGAAGACACAAATCCCAGTCTAGAGGAAAAGATAGAATTCCAGTCGAGAGACCTTGGCCGAATTCCCGCATTGGATAAAATTGATTGAATCAAGAAGTTAATACGATTCTCCACAGCCCAAAACGGAGCTCTAGTGCCGTCATGAAGGCCGGCGTTTCTGTATTTCCAGATCTCCCAAAGAATCACCGAAGGAACAATAGCATGGAGAATGGAGTGGTCTTTGGCCAGCCACCAACTGAAACAACAGGTCTGAAGAACATTGGAAGAGAAAGAAATTCCCACTTTCTTATTATACTCCTTCCAGAGATAGCGCCAAAGGACTATCGAAAAAAACATGAGAATACGTTTCAATACTGCCCACAGTGCAACAGGAACATCGAGAGGCTAATTGAATCCCTTTACTAATTATACTTTCATCGATAGACAGCTTCTGAAGCCAAAGTCTCCACATGAATAGGCTGATATGGCGAGGAGTATGTTTATGCCAAATAAACCGAGCAGAGGCAAGAACAGGCCAACTAGTACGAGCAACCTGCCAGGCCGAAGCAAGGGAGAAAGTGCCACTTTCTATGAGGTTGCAGTGCGCTGAGTCTGGAATATTAGCAATGGAGATGCCATTCTTAATGATGGATAAAGTAGCAGCATGACCAATCTCTGAAAGGGCTTCATTAGAAATATGGGTAGAGGTATCAAAGAGATCATTAACAACCCTCAGCCGAGTATTGGCAGGCTGAATAAGACTCCCTTCGGGTAACCATTGATCTAGCCAAATCGAGCACTTGCCTTGCCCAACAATCCAAGATATTTTAGCGTATGCAATAACCCGGACCGAACACATTCTGCGCCAAGTGAGGGATCCCCTATTAGGAGCAAGAAGAGGATGAATATTGGAGCTATATTTCTGCTTAATAAACCGGCTCCAAAGACTACTAGAGGATCTGAATCTCCACCAAAGCTGAATTGAGAATGCATGAACAATATCCGAAATAGCACGGATACCTAAACCCCCTTCGAGGACTGGCCGACAGCAACGATCCTAGGACACCTAATGAGATTTGAGCTTGTTATCAATTGATCCCCAAAAAAATTTAGAGAACATTCTGTTAATGTGCTTGACCACTGAAGCCGGAGGATTTAAAATGGCAATCTGATACATGATTATAGAATGCAGCACAAAATTGATTAAGGTCACTTTACCTGCTTGAGAAAGGTAAGCCCCCATCCAAGAATTAATATTGGTCTGAATTTTTCCTATAAGAGAATCGAAGAGTCTTTTCTTCCGTCTTCCTTCAAAAAGAGGACATCCCAAATAAGTGACTGGAAGATGCTGATGATGAAAGCCAATATATCTCTGAATAGAAGCAGATCTAGAGTCCTGAACAGTGTTGGAAACCATAAAACAACTCTTACTCTGATTAATTAACTGACCCGAGCACTGCTCATAATTCTCAAGGAGAAGGCGATGATGGATGAGAGAGTTTTTATTGCCATTGGAAAAAATCACAACGTCATCAGCAAATGCTAAATGAGAGATAATAGGACACCCACTAGAGGAAGAAAAGGCATAATTAGGGTGGTCATATTGTAACTTGTTAAGCCCGCGACTAAGAACTTCAGCGGCTATTTTAAAAAGACTGGGAGAAAGGATCTCCTTGCCTCAGACCACGGGTAGAGGGAAAAAAGCCAACCGAGGAACCATTAATCGAGACCGAGAACCAGTTGTTAGAAATCACCCTCCAAATCATATCGATGAAGGATTCACAAAATCCAAACTTTCGAAGAACCTGAGTAAGATAAACCCAAGACACCCGATCAAAGGCCTTGGCCATGTCCAGCTTAATAATCACATTAGACCCATAGATTTTTTTCTTAAGCTGATGAGTCAATTCCTGGGCAAGCAAAAGATTATCTTGAATCAGACGACCTTTGGTAAAAGCACTTTGGTTGTCCGATATGATGTGAGGGAGAATTTGGGCAAGCCGGGTAGAAAGAATTTTTGTAAACACTTTATTACAAAAATTGCAAAGGCTAATTGGCTTAAGATCTTTGAAGGATGTTACCTGAGATACTTTAGGCCCTTGACTTGTACCTATTTTAAGTTAGGTCATACATTTTTTTTATTCTATTCATTTCGTCTTGTATTTTGATTTTCTTATCAATTCCCCACACCTACCAGGATTGTTACAAATGTCGCCTAATATTTTTTGAAATGACAAAAATACCTTTATTCGGTTGAGACACTAAAACTTCATTCGAAACTAAAAAAATAATATAGTTTTACTTTCTTAAATAAATTCGGGAAAAACATTATAAGATTTATATGAAAAATTGTATATATAGTAATAGAATTGTCGGTTAGTATCGAGATATTAAACAAATTTATAGCATGTTTAGTTATTACCCATGAATAAAATAAGAGAAATAAGTTAAGAAAATGTGTCATAATGTCAAAAGATGAAAAAAATGAAGAATCATTTGATGAATTTGAGTCTTTTGTTAAGAAAAATACAAATAAATTTATCATTTCAAACAATAATCTAATCTAATCTATAAATATTATAAATCACTTGCCATGAATTAAGGCCAAAAGAGTAAATTTGTCATAATCAAATTAATATCATGAATAATTAAATAATAAATTGATCCCTTGACTTGTACCTATTTCAAAGTTAGATCCTACATTTTTTAATTCTATTCATTTGGTCTTATATTTTGATTTTTTATCAGTTTCCGCCTCCTAACATTATCGTTACAAATGTCACCCAATATTTTCTAAAATGACAAATTAAAACACATGTACTTAGTCGAGACAGTAAAATTTTCTTCGAAACTAAAAAATAATATGGTTTTACTTTCTTAAATATGTTTGAGAAAGACCTTATTATATTTATATGAAGAATTATATCTATAATAATAGAATTGTTGGCGAGTATCAAGATAGTAAGCAAATTTGTAGCATGTTTAGTTATTACCTATGAATAAAATAAGAGAAATAAGTTAAGAAAATTTGACATAATGTTAAGAAGATGAAAAAAATGAAGAATCATTTAATGAATTTGTGTCTTTTGTTAAGGACAATACACATAAATTTATCATGTCAAACAATAATGATTAGAAAAAAATTTCCATAAATATTATAAATCACTTGTCATGAATTAAGGTCAAACGAGTAAATTTTTCATAAAAAAATTAATTTCTTGAATAATTAAATAATAAATTGATCACTTAACTTGTACCTATTTTAAAATTAGATCCTACATTTTTTAATTCTATTCATTTCGTCTTATATTTTGATTTTTTTATCAGTTTTCCCCTCCTACTAGTATCCTTACATATATCGCCCAATATTTTCTAAAATGACAAAAACACCCATACTCAGTCGAGTCAGTAAAACTTTATTCGAAACTAAAAAAATAATATAGTTTTACATTCTTAAATATGTTCGAGGTAGACATTATTAGATTAATATGAAAAATTGTATCTATAATAATAGAATTGTTGGTGAGTATCGAGATATTAAGCAAATTTGTAGCATGCTTAGTTATTACCCATGAATAAAATAAGAGAAATGAGTTAAGAAAATGTGTCATAATGTAAAGAAGATGACAAAAATGAAAGACAATTTGTTTTGTTAAGAATAATACACGTAAATTTACCATGCCAAACAATAATGATTGAAAAAAAAAACAATAAATATAATAAATGACTCACCATTAATTACTACAAAAAGAGTAAATTTGTCATAGGCTAATTAATTCCATGAATAATTAAATAATAATTTGACTCATTGACTTGTAACTATTTCAAAGTTAGGTCCTCCATTTTTTTAATTATATTCATTTCGTTTTGTAATTTTATTTTCTTTTCATTTTCTCCCTCCTACCGTTATCCTTACAAATGTCGCCCAATATTTTCTAAAATGACAAAAATAAACTTACTAAGTTGGGACACTAAAACTTTATTCGAAACTAAAAAATAATATGGTTTTATTTTCTTAAATATGTTCGGGAAACACATTATTAGATTTATATAAAAAAATGTATCTATAATAATAGAATTGTTGGTGATTATCGAGATATTGAGTAAATTTGTAGCATGTTTCATTATTACCCATGAATAAAATAAGAGAAATGAGAAAAGAAAATGTGTCAGAATGTCAAAAAGATAAAAAAAAAAAAAATGAAGAACCATTTGATAAATCAGTGCGTTTTGTTAGAGGAAAATCTACAGTTTACTTTTTTGAATTTTCAGACTACTACAAGCACCCTTAAAAACTATCATATTGGTCCCAAACTTATAGATATTACAAACAAAACTAATTGTAGTAATCACAAATAACTGGGTTCAAATAATTAACTCCTCTCTATAACTGCGTTCCAAACCTCAAACCTCTTTTTCTCTTAACTTGCTTGCTCCTCTTCATAGGACCCGATGTACTTACATATGAGAATCTCTCGATTTCCCTCCCTTGGCTATCGACTTTCTTTTCCTCTACCGCAACTCTCATTTTATTGGAAGATACTGCCAGAAACCGACATCTTTTAAAGTAGTCTATCCTAAAATTAATTAGATTATCTCCTTACTTAGTAATTTGACACCGAAAATGGATAGAAACTAAGAAATAAGAAACGTTTTTTAAAAAAAAAAGTTCGACTAATCGGAAGCTAAAAAGATTAGGTCTCTCTTTGAACAAGACGATGTGAATGCATTTCTTGGTAGTGGTGATAGTAATACTGACGACATTAGGGATGGTGGTGTTAGGGGTGGTGGTGGCGGCAATTGTAAGGATGACAATGGTGGTTTAGATGAAATACAACATTGTAAAATTTTCAAATCATTATATTTTCAAATATCCACATAGGAAAAATGGTGGTGTCTATAAATGATGAGTTTTACAAATTAATTATTTTGAAAGGAAGACTAAAGAATTAAAAAAGGAATCAAATCAAATAAAAAATTAACTTTTTGGAGGAGGTTAATTTAATGGATTAATTGTTACATTTTGTCAATTGCACTGATTAATATGTTTCGAGCGAAATTGTATTTATAGCGAAATTGTCATTATACTTTTAAAGATATATGCAATTTCGTCACTATCTCTAACTACATATAAAAGTCTAGGTTGTTTCTTAAAACTTAATGTATGGACAAACCTACCCCTTAACTTAATAAATCACTAACCATTAAGTAAGGCCAAAATAGTAAATTAGTCATAGACTAATTAATTCAATGAATAGTTAAATAATAGTTTGATCCCTTGACTTGTACCTATTTTAAAGTTAGGTCCTACATTTTTTTAATTCTATTCATTTCATCTTGTATTTTAATTTTCTTATCAATTTCGCCCACCTACCAGGATTGTTACAAATGTCGCCCAATATTTTCTAAAATGACAAAAATACCTTTACTCGGTTGAGATACTAAAACTTTATTCAAAACTACAAAATAATATGGCTTTACTTTTTAAATATGTTCGGGAAATGCATTATAAGATTTATATGAAAAATTGTATCTATAATAATAGAATTGTTGTGATTATCGAAATATTAAGCAAATTTGTAGCATGTTTAGTTATTACCCATGAATAAAATAAGAGAAATAAGTTAAGAAAATGTGTCATAACGTCAAAAAGATGAAAAAAAAAATGAAGAACCATTTGATGAATTTGTGCTTTTTGTTAAGGACAATACACATAAATTTATTATGCCAAACAATAATGATTAGAAAAAATTGTCATAAATATTATAAATCACTTGCCATGAATTAAGGCCAAAAGAGTAAATTTGTCATAAGCAAATTAATTTCATGAATAATTAAATAATAAATTGATCCCTTGACTTATACATATTTTAAAGTTAGATCCTACATTTTTTAATTCTATTAATTTCATCTTATATTTTGATTTTCTTATCAGTTTCCCCCTCTTACGATTATCGTTACAAATGTCAGCAATTATTTTCTAAAATAACAAAAATACCCTTACTCAGTCAAGATACTAAAACTTTATTCGAAACTAAAAATAATGTGGTTTTATTTTCTTAAATATATTCAAGAAAAACATTATTAGATTTATATGAAAAAATGTATCTATAATAATAGAATTTTTGGTGAGTATCGAGATATTAAGCAAATTTGTAGCATGTTTAGTTATTACTCATGAATAAAATAACATAAATGAGAAAAGAAAATATGTTATAATTTCAAGAAGATGAAAAAACGAGTAACCATTTGATGAATATGTGCATTTTGTTAAAGACAATTCATATAAATTTACCATGCTAAACAATAATGATTGGAAAAAAATAGTCATAAATATAATAAATCACTCACCATTAATTAAGATCAAAAGAGTAAATTTGTCATAGACTAATTAATTCCATGAATAATTAAATAATAATTTGATCTCTTGACTTGTACCTATTTTAAAGTTAGGTCCTATATTTTTTATTTATATTCATTTCATCCTATATTTTGATTTTCTTATCAGTTTCCCCTTCCTACCATTATCGTTACAAATGTCACCAAATATTTTCTAAAATGACAAAAATACCCTTACTCACCGAGACACTAAAACTTTATTCAAAACTAAAAATAATATGGTTTACTTTTTTAAATATGTTCGGGAAAGACATTATTAGATTTATATGAAAAATATTCTATAATAATAGAATTGTTGGTGAGTATCGAGATATTAAGCAAATTTGTAACATGTTTAGTTATTACCTATGAATAAAATAAGAGAAATGAGTTAAGAAAAAGTGTCATAATGTCAAGAAGATGAAAAAATGAAGAACCATTTGATAAATCTATGCATTTTGTTAGAAAAAAAAACTAAAATCTATGTTTATTTTTTTGAATTTTCAGACTACTACAAGTAGCCTTAAAAAACTATACGGTCTCAAATTTAGATATTACAAATAAAACCAATTGTAGTAATCACAAATAACTAGGTTCAAATATTTTACTCCTCTCCATAACCGCATTCCAAACCTCAAACCTCTTTTGCTCTTAACTTGCTTGCTCTCTTCATGGACCCGAGTAGTTACATATGAGAATCTCTATTCCCCCTTCCTTGGCTATCGACTTTCTTTTCTTCTACCGCAACTCTCATTTTATTGGAAGATATCATCACCAACCGACATCCTTTCAAGTAGTATATCCTAAAATTAATTAGATTATCTCCTTACTTAGTAATTTGACACCAAAAGTGGATAGAAACTAAGAAATGAGACGCTCTAAGAAAAAAAAGTCCGACTAATCTGGTTAAAAGATTATATGTCTACATTTGAACAAGCGAGGTGAATGCATTTCTTTGTGGTGGTGATAGTAATAACGACGATTTAGTGACATGTGTTAGGGGCGGTGGTGGTGGCAATTGTAGGGATGGCAGTGTGGTTTAGATAAATACAACATTGTGAGATTTCCAAATCATTATATTTTCAAATATCCACATGGGTTTGGTTTCAATTTGAATATTTGAAAATTCAAAAAATTCAAAAAATTGAATTTGAGTTTGTAAAAAGCTTAAATTCAAAGTTGTGTGATGATGTCTATAAATGAATAGTTTTCCAAATTAGTTATTTTGAATGGAGTAAAGAATTAAAAAAGGAATCAAATCAAATAAAAATTG